>MU204413.1:7552367-7574494 GCA_017309775.1 Paedocypris sp. Pulau Singkep
CGAAGTAAACATTTTGACTTTATAACTACCAATTCTGTCTTATTAACTTGCAATAATTTATTAAGAAAAAAGAAATTGCAGTGCTTTTTATTTGGCAAGTGGCAGTAAAGAGCTTCCATAAAAACACTATATCAGAATTTTGAGTTATACAGTCAAATCGAGAAAGGCTTAACCTGCTCGGTAAATAATTATATATATATATATATTAATTTAATTTAATTAATTTGTGTGTATATAAATGTGTATATACAGTAAATGTGTGTGTTACCTTGTAAAATGTAATTCAATCAAATTAAATGTATAAATAAACATATTAAATATATATTAGTGGTGGGATTTTTTATATAAAATATATATTACATAAATGTGTCTGTGTATACTCATAAAAGGCCCATATCAAGAATCACATACAAACAAAAAGAAAAAAAGAGAATACAAATACAATTGCGTGTATGTATGTGTGTGTTGTGTTGTGTTACGTTGTAAAATGTTACAACACTCGTCAGTTATGACTTATGATATAACACCGTGGACTCGTTTGTACTATAAACAAACAACACACTGGTAAACAACTACAGATAAGGCTTTTTTTTCATTCATAAATTGCCCGTCCGCACACAAAAACAGGCTGAAAAACAGCATTCCGGAGTTTTCCGCGTGTACCGTGGTTTTCCCAGCACATCCTGCTCTACTCGGCTTGTCGCGGTCCATGTGCATCCTGTTTCCTGTGGCCATGAAGCGCATCATCTCCATCTGCTCCAGCCCGTGAAAGCAAACAAACCACCACCTGCTGGAGACGCTGTCCTTCAGTCTGACCTCTGACCTCCGCGTGGGATCACCATCCAATCCCGTCCTCTGCGATCCATCCATCGAGGACTCAAATAAAAGGCTGCAAGAAGAAGAAGAAGAATGGCATGTTTTAGACAATATTTTGCCCTCTCATGTAGCAAACTTGATACTTTTTTTTTTATTACCGTAACAAATGCAAATGGTTTACATTTTACACCGTTGAGATCTAGCAGAAGACTATGAGTCCAGTTGTACGTGTCTGTTTGCCATGAAAGCTTGCATGTTTTATTTTGCACAGATTTGGTATTCTGATGCTGTTCATTTTGCTAGGTTTTTTTTTTTTTGCTAGGAAGAAGAAGAACAACAAACCTTTATTTGTCTCAACAAAGAGAAAGGTACATTTTGAGAAATTTACAACAAAGATAAATTGAAGAAATAAAAGAATAGAAAAAAATGCACATTGTTGATGTACGATTTAAATTAAATTAAAGTTTCTGATTAAAATGTCTTGACAGATTTTCTAACGATGTGCTCGGTGAGATCCTGTTTGTGGAAGGTTCTAGTGCGGACGTGTCCGCAGGAGATGTGCTGACCTTGACCTGGATGTGTTCCAAACATCTGCTTTCTCAGCTGTGCCCGACGTTGGTCTAAACAGGAATTGCGCAACTAAGACACGGCGATTGTTTTCCGGCGCCGCCTCCGGTTGCTGATGGAATTGCATCGCGATGTTGAATTTCTTTTTTTTCTTTTGTTTCTTCTTTTATTTTATTTTTTTTTGAAAAGTTAACACTTGTTGCTTCCAACATGATTTGCGTGTTATCAAAAGTGTCTTGATGCGCGACAGTGTGTGTGTGTGTTTGAGTTGTTTGGGAATGTAGTTTGTGTTTGTTTCAGTGGGTCACACACGTTTAACAAAGTGAGTTAATACAGTGTTGCCAGTTTCTCTCTCTCTCTCTCTCTCTCTCTCTCTCTCTCTCTCTCTCTCTCTCTCTCTCTCTCTCTCTCTCTCTCTCTCTCTCTCTCTCTCTCTCTCACTTCCTCGTTCACTCACTTCCTCTTTCACTCAGACACCTACTATTTCTCTCATATCACACACACACACACACTAACAAATGCACACACACACAAAGCCGGTTAAGATTTAGCCACTTTTTTATGGACTGTGTGGGAAAACAGGATTGTTTTATTTGGTTACTGTAAATATAAATAAATATTTTCGCTATAAAGAAATTTTGACATATTTTGGAATATAAATAAGGTGTTGCGGTTTAAGATGCCGGTCAATCAAGGTTAAAAAGTTGCATTGTCACCATCTGATACGTTTCCGTGTGGAATTTTAATGATTAATGAACGTTGAATATAGATTTTTAAGCATAATTGTGCGTTTGCTGGTGGTTTTTCCTGTTTCCTCTGAAAGTCCAATACAACGCTCGAGTGAATCCCGTGTGTGTGTGTGTGTGTGTGTGTGTGCGTGTGTGTGTGTGTGTGTGTGTGTGTGTGTGTGTGAGAGAGAGAGAGACATTTCATTGAATTGAAATTGTGTCCACTTTATGAATATTTGTATGATCGACATGTGGCTAGTTAGTAGTCAGTAATGTGTGATTAGCAACACCAAGGTCACAGGTTTGATTCCAAGATGCATGAAGTTTGTTCAAGATGCAACGTTTGATTGTGGAGTAACCATCACAATGGCCTAATGATGTAAGACGTAAAAACTGCTCAACGAAAAGTGCAAACAATACGTCAATTTATAGAGATTTACATAACATTCTCTGTGTTATACATGTGTTATAACGGCATCAGACGAAGGGTCAAATCGACTGAACTATTACAGCTTTTAATGTTTAATATAATTTTTAACTGTTATTTTGTATAGTTTTAATACATTTTATATTTTGTTTTCTAGCAATTAAAGTTTAAAAATCAACTAACTCGAGCTTTTCATGCCATATTAAAAAAACGTGTTTGGTTTTGAACATAACGAAGTGTGTAATTACAAGCGCCTACAACTCAAAACATTTTTGCATTTTCAAAGACGTTTCGCGTGAAATTTCGCAGGTAAATGACTGGAATTTGCGTCGTGCCCTCAGGTTATATCGTCTTTTAAACCACCACGTTTTTTCGGATGTGATGAATTTGATTTCTTACACAGGACGTGGCGCTGACGCAGGAGAGGTTAGTGAGGAGCGCGGGGCGGTGGGCGTGGTCTGTGCGTCTACGTCACGCGATGTACTAAAGACAACTGATGTTTCTTTGCCGCCCGTTTCACTTCATCGAACATCTTATTTGCGCCGCGCACTTTTGGCGTCCTGCTATTTCAACACTTTTGGCTGAAATTGCCACACAAAAAAAACATCAATATTGAGGAAAAAATCTACAAAAGCACCAGCACAATGTGAGTATCTTTATTAACATTTGCTTCCTGCTGAAAACGATTAATTGAACGTTTTTTTTTATTATGACTTTGCAGTCAATTATATTAAGCTGTACTACGCGATCAATACTGTATCGCTAATTCTAAATGCTAGAGTACTATGCAAAGTATTGTTTTTACTCACACTCGTACTCACTCTTACTCGTACTCATGAATGTTAAACTCTTTACGCGAACGAACTCGCTCAGATACGCCATCTACGGTAAATAAAAGGGTCATTTGTTTTTCTAGTTTTAGACAGTTGTGAATTGTCATCTGCTTTATCAATCTACAAACGTGCCAGGGGAATATCAAAAAAGTGAAAATCAATTGTATGTGTAAATGTATGGTTTGTGGTGTTAATAATTCATTACAGATCAAGGTAATAACTGATATTGTTAGTTATTCGACTATAATGATAAGATAAATGACAACAAGTAACATATTAATAACTATTAAGATCTGTTAATAACTGATAGAATAAAGGAAAAACTAAATAGATAGACAGACGTTTCATATTTTGCTGTGTGACACACACACACACACACACACACACACACACACAGAGATAGATAATACTAGATAAAAATCGATAGATACAAACTGTAAAAAAATATACTTAGTACTTTTATATAAAGGCAAAAATAGACAGACAGACAGAGAGACAGACAGATAGATAGATAGATAGATAGATAGATAGATAGATAGATAGACAGACAGACAGACAGACAGACAGACAGACAGACAGACAGACAGATAGATAAAATGCAATAACATGTTTGATTTATGAATAATAAAGTGAAATAATGTTTGTCTGATCATTACTTTGAACTATTTAACTTGATTCTCCAGTCGATGTTTGTTATATAAAAATCACTTACTGTAAATTCGATATTTATAATAAAACATGTCTTACCCAAGCACAGCTTTACCCTGAATAACTTTACTGTAACTGTACAAACAGGAGTTTCATATTTTGCTGTGCGACACAAACACACACATATAATACTAGATAGACACTGAGTATAAAATACAAACTGTAAAGAAATATACTTAGTTCTTTTATATAAGGTGATGTAGTTCCGTTATATTAAGATATATATTATATTTATTATATTATATTTTTATTATATTAAGAAATGTTGATGTATATTTTGACGTATATCAAGTTTTCCTTTGATGTCTGTCGTGTGTGTGTGTGTGTGTGTGTGTGTGTGTGTGTGTGTGTACGTACGTGTCTAATTGTTTCCATCTTCCCGTGTTTCCCTCAGATGACACCGCGAGAGCGATGGCGCGTGTACAAGCGCGTCAGCCTGATGTTCTTCCTGGCGGTGGTGGCCATCGCCGTGGTCCAGCGAGGAAGCATCAGCTCCATGCAGGACTTCCAGACGGTCCCGGTCCAGGAGCTCCAGCAGCAGGAAGATTCCATCCCCATCAGCTTCTGGAAGAGCCAGATGCAGCGTGTGGAGGCCTCCACCCAAAGCAGCAGACCCTCGTCCTGGGACGTGTCCATCTCCAACTGCAGCGCCAACGCCAACATCTCCTCAGAAGAGTGGTTCGTGGGCCTGGAGGCCAACTTCCAGCAGTTCCTCCTCTACCGACACTGCCGCTACTTCCCCATCCTGATGAACCACCCGGAGAAGTGCGGCGGCGAGATCTTCCTCCTGATGGTCATCAAGTCTGTGATCAGCCAGCACGACCGTCGCGAGACCATCAGGAGGACGTGGGGCAAGGAGCAGGTGATCCAGGGCAAGAGGATCAAGACCGTGTTCCTCCTGGGCACCTCCTCCAGCGAGGAGAAGGCCAACCACCAGAAGCTCCTTGAGTACGAGGACTACATCTACGGCGACATCATCCAGTGGGACTTCCAGGACAGCTTCTTCAACCTCACGCTCAAGGAGATCCACTTCCTCAAGTGGTTCTCCAGCTACTGCGGACACACGCGCTACATCTTCAAAGGAGATGATGACGTGTTCGTCAGCGTGCCCAACATCCTGGAGTACCTGGAGGCCAGCGCCTACCTGAAGGACCTCTTCGTGGGCGACGTGCTCTTCAAAGCCAAGCCCATTCGCAAGAAGGAGAACAAGTACTACATCCCTCAGGCCATGTTCAACAAGACCTACTACCCTCCGTACGCAGGTGGCGGCGGCTTCCTGATGGATGGTCTTCTGGCTCGGAAGCTCCACGAGGCCTGTGAGACCCTGGAGCTCTACCCCATCGATGACGTGTTCCTGGGCATGTGTCTGGAGGTGCTTCAGGTGGTGCCCATCAAGCACAACGCCTTCAAGACCTTCGGCCTGGTCAAGAAGAAGACCAGCAAGCTGAACCGAGAGCCCTGCTTCTTCAAGAGCATGATCGTGGTGCACAAACTTCTCCCGCCTGACTTGATGGCCATGTGGGACTTGGTGAAGAGGAACTTGGTCTGCTCGAAGAAGCTGGAGGTTTTGTAGGCGTGGCGAAACGGTTTTTTTTTTTACTTGTATCGAATTGGTCCGTGAAAGTTGAAAGTACGTGGAGAAAACGTGGAAGTATTCCTTCTTTTTGAGGAGATTTTTTGTTTGTTTGTTTTTTTAACTTATTGTCGCGTCAACGCGTGAATATCGGAGTTATTTAATTATTTTTGTATCGTTTGCTCGCGGTAGCATACTAAAATTGTTGTCTTAAGGACGGAAGTGCAGTTCGGCGTGTCGTGAATAAATTATGCTAATTGATGGAAAAATCGGAGTAAATGAACTAGCTTCTACCTCACCGCGTGTGTCGTCTGCCCCCTAGTGGAAGCATGTCGTCTCGACATCTCTGAACTGTAAAACGCAATTTGCTTCTGCTAACCTGTAGTACTTCTAATACGCGATTACACTGTAAAGTAACTGGATTTTTTTTATTGTTCGACTTAATCCTTAGTCTTTCATGTGCAATTGGTAGAGGGCTTCAAACTGTGAACTAGATTAATTTGAACAAAATGCGTACTTGAATTTCTGTAAATTGTTTGCAATCGAATCTACAATGTAGGATTGTGCAATTGACATTTGTAAATAAAAGTCCTCGGACTGGTAACATCAGTTTGTTTATCGTGTTCGTAATTTCTGCTGAAAATGGTTTTGTTTTTACATTGAAAAGAAACAATAAACCCCTGATAAATACATGAGATTTTGAAATGAAGAAAATGTAAATGGTAGTAATAGTAAACTCAACGCGTGTGTATAGCTGTTATATCGTGTTGTGCTCAGATTCAACTGACATTAGTTTATGTTTCTCGGAGTTATATGTATCGTAAATGTAGAAGCATTTGAAAATTTGTAGCGTGTCGATTTTAACCGGATAAATAAATCCGATTAATACCAATTAGCACTAAAAACACGTGATGTACGTTCCACACTCGGATCGTCTGCGGGTTCGTCCACAAACTGACCCCACCCACAGACGCTGATTGGCTCGCTCTTTTAACGAATTGGAAACGCGTTTAAGTGTTTTCCTTTCTGCGCGCCAATTGAAATTAATGATGATTGACAACATATGGAAATTCCCTACCTCATTAAAAAAAAAAAAATCCAACAAAGTAATAAATTTGTCCAAATATGTATCGACAATTTAATGTAGCGATTTGAATGCGAAAAATAAAACACATTTTTTGTGTAAGCTCTTGCTTCATTATTTTTTTTTCTCCAAACATTACAATCAGATCCCACACACAAGGAAAAAAAAAAAAAAAAGGACATTCTTGCAAGACCTTAAAAACTCTCCTAACCAGACGAGAAATCCATCAATCCCTCCATCCAGCCACCAGCTGCATGCAGAAGTTCCTTTCTGAAAACCAGGTTCCCATATTTACAGACTACTGGCATTTTCAACACCCTAAACGTTTAAATGTTTAACCGTTGACCAAAGAGATTAAAAACTAGAGTCAATCCAAATGGTAAAGCCATAAACATTTCATCAATAGTCAGATTAGGGAAACATGTGGAGGATATACGCAACCAAAATGCATGGCAACATCACGTCGTACAGACTTGCTAAGAACCAAACGTGAGAACACATTTTACACCGGGTCTCGCACGCTTAAAACAAAACTGCACATTAAAGTTGGACCGGAACTATTAAAACAAAGGAAATTAAATAAACTCTTCAGGAAAACAAGAGAAACGCGGTAACAAAAACATCGATATGAATCTAAACGACTGGAGTTTAGTTCCACTAACTTTGCGCTTCACGCTGAAACGTCTAAGCACTTTAAAAAAGGAAAACAGAAAAATAAAAGAAAACACGAAGAGTGTGGGGATGTCATCATACAGTTACAGATCTTTTCTGGAATGTCCTAGAAAGCTCTGACAGAACAGTTTTAGCAATGAACAAAAAGGGAAAAACACACTTCACAGCTTCACAATTCAAACGTTGTCTTCTTCCCCTGCGGTTTGTCTCCGAATCCTCCTCGTCCACCTGAAGGAAAAAAAAAAGGAAAAATAGTTAGACATGTCTGTAAAAAAAATGGCAGCTTTTTTTGACAACAATAATAATTTTGTGATTATTACAAGTCTCGTTATTTAATTTTTACTTTGTGGGCCTTTAGTCAAAGTCACACAACAATATGGTAAATAATGTGTTCGCTTCGAGTAAAAATGTAATTTTTAAAGACAAGAACCCAAAAAGGCATAAAAGCCTGTTGTAATTCCACGTGTTCAGGAGGCGATCTGATTGGCTCAGGCATGAACTCACCTCCCCTTCCTCCTCTGAACCCGCCTCCTCCTCGTCCTCCTCTGCCGCCTCTGAAGTTACCGCCGCGTCCGCCGCCTCCTCGGCCCCTGAAGCCGAAGCTTCCGCCGCCTCCTCGGCCACCGAAACCTCCTCGTCCGCCTCCTCGGCCTCCGAATCCTCCCCGTCCTCCCTCGCCCTTGGGCTTGGCGTAGTCCAGAGTCACTCGGTTGCCGTCGATCTCTCCGTCATCCATGGCGAGTTTAGCTGCCTTGCAGTCGTCTTCACTGTCAAAGTCTACGAATCCAAATCTGGACGGGGGGGAAAATAACGACGTAAGTAACGGAAAACCACCAGGAGCTGAGCTAACGAGACGAGGGATGGAAGCGCTCTACCCTTTGGATGAGCCCGTCTCTCTGTCGGTGACGATTCTGGCAGAAACGGCTCCTTCAAAAGAGTCTTTCAGCGTCTGGTCAGTGGTGTCCTCAGAGAGACCCTTGACAAACAGCGTTTTTGTGGGACCTACAGAGAAACACACATCATTGGTGCTGATCAGACCTTTTGGCCCTCGTCTATTAGCAGGCTGACAAAGTGACCTGGCTATTGTTTTGGGTGTGGTTCTTATTGAATGTTTGAAGTGTAAGACACTTTGGCCCCCCGGGTGAAACTTGAAATGTGTCTACAAAGTGGTTTTAATTTAAAAATGTACGTGTCACTAATAAACTTCGCCATTTGCCAATTTATTTTTAGCAGGCAGACAATGTGACCTGGCTTTTATGCTTTTTGACTGAATATTTAGAAACTGGACAAACTCGGAAGCGTTGAAGAAACTTTTGCGAATTGTAACTTGTGTATGTGAAACTAAGGTTGGGCAATTTGGCCTAATAACATTTTGATTAATTGAACACTTTACCATGATTACGATTAATCCATCATTATTTAATTAATTAAATTTGTTTCTGCCCATAACACAACATAAAAAAAAGTTTTCGGGCATAACACAATGGAGCAGAGTGACTTTTTTCAAGGGAAGTACAGTAATTGAAATCGACCTGAAAAAAAAAAATGTAATAGATTTTAAGTTCTGAATATCGATTTCGATTTTACTCTCTGAAACCATTTTATTTTGTAACTTTGAATTTATACGTGGTGCTTACGTTCAGTCCAAGTAAAATCCACACACACGTGGTACTAACCAGAGTTCCCCCGACCACCAAATCCACCTTCTCGGTTCTGGCCAAACTCCAACCGGATATTTCTGCCCTCGATTTCCACATTGCTATACGTCTCCAGCGCCTCCTTGGCATCCTCCACAGTCTCAAACTCCAAAAACGCAAACCTTGAGTAAAAAAAAAAACCGATGCATTAAATAAGACGTACGTAGTAAACCAAACGATTTGAGAAGAGCCTCGTCCACACTCACCCCTTCGACCGGCCGTTATTCTGGGGCATTCTGATGGACACGGCCTTCTCAAACACGCCCTGCAGGGTGTCTTCACTGGCGCTGAAGGGAATGTTGTTCGCCACTAGGACTTTGCTGGCGGCGGCGGTGGCTGGACGGGAACATTCCAGAAGTGAGCAGATTTAAACCATCAGATCTTCCCTGACGGACGAGGAAACGTTCCCTCACCTGGACTTCTGCCAAAACTGCTTTTTTCGCCGGTGAAGTCGATAATCACCGAACGCCCACCGATGTCCGTCCCCTGAGCCTCATCGAAGAACTTCTGCGCGATCTCCTCTGTTTTGAACTCGACGTAGGCGATTCTGTACCAGAGGAGCAGACGTCAGTCTGGTCACGTGACCAGGGGCTTGGCTGACGAGGGCTTACCCGCGGCCGGTGCCGTTGTTGCCCATGGGGACTCTGATATCGACAGCTTGGTCGAACACTTCCCGCAGCTCGTCCTGAGTGATGGAGTACGGGAGGTTCTTGATGAAGAGCGTGCGCGCATCACGGCCTGAAGAGCAAATCACAGTCAAGCATGGGCGTGTCACATATAGAGAAACAGCCAATCGTGGCTCCAGATCAGGACTTGATCATGGGAAAGGTCTTATCCACACAAAACATCAGGAAGTGTAATCGTCATCATTTCTGGATATTAAAAGCCGTACTAGTGCTGGACGACACGGCAGACAAAACTGTCATGTTCATATTCATATAAATATGGCAGGTATTTTTAATTACACGTTAATTTCAGGACTCAGGTTACTTGATTTTAGCTGTTTAACCCAGGGAGACTCAACTACAATAAACGGTTTAGCATTTTAACAGAATATAATATAAAAAAAAAAAAAACCCAAGACAGATCTAACTTATGACTCTTTTCACTTCATGGTCGTGTTAAAAATGGAAAAAAAAAAAGATTAATAAAAAAATTTGTGATTAGAACTACAACTCCCATGAGCCTTTGCAGAGGCTTGTGCAGGGTTGCTTTGCCCATATTTGAAATACGCTATGTGAATATAAGCAAGTTTTTGAACTTCTAAAATGGAAAAAAATGTGCATACTCAAAAATGACTAGTGTAGTTAAAAACACATACCATATTTACAATTACTTTAGATATCACTTGTTCTTGAACTATTGCTCAGGCGATCACAGAACCACGTTATTTGGCGTGTTGGTTTATTCACGTTCTCAGACTACGGTTAATTGATTTTATTGACCGTTTAACCCACGAAGACTCAACCACAATAAACTGTGGAAATGTAGGATTTTAACTATTCAAATTCATCTACCATTTCTATCCATTAAGACTGGTTGGGTCAACACAACAGTCCTCCAGCACTGCTACGGCCTGCCCAATAACTCGGACCAGAACGCACCTTTTTTATTGTCCTGCACGGCTTCTTTGGTCCTCGGCCGATCGATTTTCAGAGGCTGACCGAGACACTTCTTGCCGTTGAGAGTCAAAGCCTTCTCCAAATCCTCTTCTGTGCCAAAATCGACGTAGCCAAATTTCCTATTACATAAAACAATACTGAATTTATCTGAGGATCTGAATCTATCTTGATAAGAGTTATCAAGACCCAGAAAACTTTTAATGACCAGAGTAGGGCTTACTTTGAGCCACCCAGTCGCACGTCTGTGATCTCAATGCCTTCCTTTGAGAAAACCTTCGTGACTGCAGCTTTAATCTCGTCAAAGTCTTTGTTGGAGTTCAAATTTCCCAGGAAAACGCTAAAACCTGGTGGTCATAGTGAAGACTAGTTAGGCCAATCTCTTATTGGCGCCCAGGAAGTGGATGTGAGAACTCACCTTCTCCGGTGCCTTTAGCTTTCTTCGCCGCGGGCGTCTCTTTCGCTGCTTTGGTTTCTGCTTTTCTTTTTTTTGCAACGGGTGGAGCTTCTGGGCAGAGCAAAAGACAACGGTGTGAATTTACCCACAGTGCGATGAAAAATAAGCGGAATACCTTCTTCCTCCTCTTCCTCGTCGTCATCTTCATCCTCCTCGTCATCATCCTCCTCCTCCTCCTCCTCTGATTCTTCCTTGGCTTTCACCATTCCGGCCTTTTTTGCAGCTGCTTTAGGTGGTGGTGTAGTGTCCATCTCTGTAATTCACGACAGTAACGGTTTATTTCCATGATTGTCATTTGCTAAATTAAAACTTTGGCACGCGGACAGTAAAAATGGGTTGAAAAATTTGATCAATTCTCCAAACATGCTTAAAACGGCAACTGTTAGTTGATGGATGAAAAAACCCACATAAAATGTTAATAAAACAAGCAGAAATGAGTTTCATGCACCAGTTCAGACATCAAATCCTACAAAAAGACGATGAGCTACATTTTAACAGTTACATGTGAGCATTTATTAAATTACCAGTATAATAGAATCTGTTTTTTTTTTTTCAATTATTTATTTTTTCAATTGATTGTAGTTATCAGTTTAATCATTGTAATTGATCAGAATAAAATGTATGGTCCGCTCATTAAACTGAACTGACATGTGTACTTAAACAAGAACTTCCGGTATCTTAACAGGTTGAGCAAAGAATGAGATCAAACACACACCCTCTTCCTCATCTTCGTCGTCATCATCATCCTCTTCCTCTGATGACTCCTTGGGGGCAGCAACTGGAGCTTTGGCGGGAACCTTTTTTTTTGTTTGAGCGGCTTTTTTGGGGGGCGGGGCCTCTTCCTCTTCAGACTCGTCTAACACAACCATGCGGTTTTAGCACCGATGCAATTGCCATGCAAAACAGCCGTCAAACGGAATCCTACCTTCGTCTTCATCATCGTCGTCTTCAGATTCCTCAGCGGGTGGAGCGGCCTTCTTTGCTGGAGCTTTTGCGGGTGTGTTTTTCTTGGGTGGTGGTGGCGCCTCCTCTTCTGCACCACAATAAGTTACAGCAGGTTAGGATTAGGTGGGTAGAAAGTTGGCATTGAATTGAAAAATCCTTTATTAGTCCAATAAAAATGATAAATATGCCTCGTTCTCAATATGAGAATTTAAAAATAACTCATTTACATTTAGATGTTTGGTGATTGTTGGGAATTTTAAAAGAAACAGGCGTATTAGAAATAAAACTAAAAAAAAAAAACAAAGCTCTAACATGTACCTTCGTCATCATCCTCATCATCGTCGTCATCCTCATCATCCTCGGATTCTTTTGCAGGCACCACTTTCTTGGCAGGTGTTGCCTTGGCAGCTGCGGGTTTTGCCGGTGTGGCCTTTTTAGGTGGTGGAGGAGCTTCTTCTTCTGTGAAACAAACTATTAATATGCAAAAAATGAAATAAAAAGTGCAAAAAGATGACACTGTACCTGACTCGTCGTCATCGTCGCTGCTCTCCTTCTTGGCAGAAGACTTTCCGTTTTTCACTTGCTTTACTGCTTTCGCTGGTGGGACCTTGGAACACGTGTTAAATGTTAACAACGAATCCAAAACATGTTTAATACAAAATCGAATTAATGAATTTGATTAGTGTTACCTCTTCTTCCTCTTCATCACTTTCCTCGCTTGACTCTTCCACTTTTTTCGGAGGCGGAGGTGCCTTTTTCTTGGCCGGTGTTTCTTTTTTCGCCCCCTGAGAAAAAACAGATTTGATAAAATAACAGCTTTACCGTTTAATCAATGTACTTTATAACAGTTTAACAGTCAACTGTCATTTATATTTCAAGTAATAAAAAAATCAAAAACGGCTATTTTATCAATTGAAATGTAACAAGTACAAATAGATTAAAAACGTTTTTTTTACGATCGATGATAGTTTGCATCTTTATTAAAAAAAACGATTAAATAACTTCACATTTATTTTATCAGCTTATAAAAATTGAATTCGCATTTATTAAGCAAATAAAAACAATGTGTTCATTTTACCGATTATTCAATGTATCCATTACCAGTTGTCCACTTGAACTCAAATGTGGCCGACTACATAAAAATAAAACTAATTTAATGGATGTGTGTTATTTATTACATATATATTACAATGTAACAGAGTAATTTGCATCACTCGTGTTAATTTTATAAAACTTTCCCGACTCGGGCAATAAACAAGTAGCACGTGAGTTTGGGTTACCGCCAATTCGACTACTAGGCAACTGATCCGAAGTGTTTAGATATAATCGCACCGTTTACATGTCAAAAAGTTAACGAGTCCGACGTTCACTAACCTCGCGTAAAGTTAAATCTGTGTTGAAATTTGAGCTAATGTTGCTAACGCTAGCATGCCTCCCAAAACACCACGTGGGGGTTTTCTACGCACGTGGAGGGGCCTCGTGTTAGCAACCATGCTACAAATTAACAGCACGGTTTGTGTAAATCCAGCATTTTCACGTAACGCCCCTGAAATCGCGTTAAATTCACCGTTAGCTTTAAAATTACGCATGTCTGCTTGTGCACAAAATCAAAATGGAGGCCTTTAGCATTGTGCTACAGCTACATAGTGTGCACAGATTCCAAACGATCCCACCATTTTAGGAGCCGGGTTATCCTATGAGAATTAACATTACACGTCAATAAATAATAACGTCTTTAACGAATTTAACTTGATGAGCTTAAGTACGCAAAAACTAAATTGTTATTCTACACGCATGTAAATGGAGGCCTTGATAAAAAAATATCGGTCTTAATAGACGTCGTAAAAGACCACGTTTAATATAATTGCAGATTAAATAGATTCGCGAAAAAAATCTACCGGTGAATTTTACTTGTAATCACATAAATGTAAAATTAGAAAACGAACGCTACACGTGTAGGCCTCTTTGCCAGAAAAAAAATCGACAACGACATTTAATTTACTTTCAATTATATAACTGCACTAACGCTGTCGGCGTGCCTTACGAACTTACCTTACTTAACTTCACCATGACTAAAGATTGGCTTTCTTTTCTTGCCGTTTAAAAGGTAAAAAAACAGCGTGGAACGAACTGTGCGCGACCACACGTGGATCTCTACAAGACAGAAAATGGCTCGAGGTACACTTTTAGTACGCGTAAGACACGCCCACTAACCCCTCCCACTCGTGACGTCGAGGTAGCATGGCTTATCCATAGTAGCGTCTAGCTCTCAATTGTTGAGTTGTGTGAGCACATTATGATCGTGGCAATTTTTAAAGTGTGTTACCTAGTGTTAACTAGAATGTTGCATTTTCCGAGTTTATTTTGTTTGTTTTTCAATCTGTGTGACGTAAATTGATGTAGATTGACATGTAAATATACAGTATTTTGTATACTTTTACTTATACATGTTAAAGCAGCGGAAAGAATGAGGTGGGTTTTTCCATAGTAGGGAATATGACACGTTTGTTGCTAAGTTTTTATGTTCCACATGTTCCAAAACCATTGCGTAAAGGCACAGATACCTTACCGTAAAAATTACTTAATTACAAGTTACAAATCACCAATTCCAAAACGACTGGAGTAAAAGTCGTAAAGTATCAATTTTAAGAATTAAAGTAAGAACATAAGTGTTTCACTCGTACTGAAACTAGGCTAAACAACTAAGAAATTAACCGCGGTAGAAAAAGATCCTGACTTGTTGGGCACAATCACATTGTAACGATTCAAATGTAGTGGAGTAAAGGGAAAAGTAGAAAGTAAGCGTTATATTTTGTCAGTACAAGTGCAAAGAAGCCAAAACAAAAAAACAAGTAAAGTAAGTTCATTTAATCAAGCACTTTACACCACTGGTTTTCTATTAGGTATGTCTATGCAATAATACAAATTTAAATTAAATATTTAATATATTTAATTTAAAATATATATTTTGCAATAGTACAAAAAAAAGTTTTCGCTTTTAAATGGTTTCTTTGTACTGAACAGTAACAGTTCTAGTTGCATTAAAATACGTTTTAGACTACGTTTAACAACCACAAACTAACTCTTTTTAAAAAGACAAATTATAAAATTTTCAGTAGCCAGAATTAGCTGGCAGTTTTGTGTAATTTGTGACATTTTTCAGCGTTTTTGTGTGGTTTTTTTTTTTTCAGCTTTACTGCAGGTTTATTTTGTCTCGATTTCACTCGATGTTAAGAAGTTTGAAGGCAAACTTGATGATGTGATCTGAGTCAGCGCTCTGAGGTGAACAGCAGTGGACCGAGCACACAGCCCTGTGGAGCTCCAGTGTCCAGAGAGGTGGTGCGGTTCTCCTCGTCATAATGTCCAGGATCCAGATGCTTCTTCATCAGCTACCGAGGTATTAGCATTCGAACATACGTGTTCTTGTTGACGTCCAGTCAGATGTATAAGGTTCTTGAGTAAATGTACTTTGTTACTTTACTTAAGTATGTTTTTGGCTACTTCGTACTTGTACTGAGTATCAAAAATATAAGCAACTTTTACTCTCTACTCCACTGCATTTCTGATTGAGTAACTGTACTTTTCACTCCACTACATTTGAATTGACACCATTACTCGTCACATTGTGATACAAACCATACATTGCGACAAACAATTTTTATCGCGGTTAATTTCTTGGGCGATCTAATCGATTTTGTCATCTGTAGTCTGCTGAAGATACTGGAAGCTAATTATAAGTTAGAAACCACATGAACGTGAAATTAGAGGCGTGAATGTAAAGCAAAATCAGCACGGATCATCATTCATGGTTTGACCATCATCTTAGTTGAAAGAAACGTAGCCGAAAAACAGAACAACTCTGACAAGATGCAGTGTCTGCTTTGTTTACAACAAAAATAAGAGCTTTTATAAAATCACCGTCAAATTTGAGGAAACACACTGAGGTAAGTCTATTTAATGTTAATTTAAAGTGAATTAATGTAAAACTTTGAACATTAAAGTGAAGTTACTACACTACTATTAAAGTTAAGTTAAACTATACAGATCTTCCCTGACTTTACAGTGGTATTGTATTAGAAAACAAAACCTCAATAATAGAGTTTTTTTTTTCCACTTTTCTTTGTTTTATTTCAGCCTAAATTCAGTATAAAATACTTAAGTTGTTTTAAAAATCGATACTTTGCGACTTGGACTCAAGTCTTTTTTATAGTGGTGACTTTTTACTTGTATTGGAGTCATTTATACAGCACGTACTCGTACTTTTAATCAAGTATGGTTGTCTGGTACTCTTTACACCTCTGCGTCCAGGTGAGTGAGGCAGTGCAAAGTGGACGGTGGTGGTGGTGGAAGGCAAACTGAGAGATGGTCCAGAGATGGTGGGGGCAGGTTCTTGATATGCATCAAGTCTTAAAGCTCTTCTTGATCGTAGGAGGGAGTGCGATGAGATGATAGTGTAGAAATCTCCTGATTCTGAGGAACATTCTGATGAACATCTGATCAAGGATGCCGAGGAGGAGTTGGAGGTGTATATATATTTTTTTATCATAATGTCGACTCAAAACGGAACAGCTCAGGTTATGACAGGCCCGTGATGGAGGAAACGAGACATTACGCAAGCTGCTGCATGGAAAAAACGAATCTAACCCTAGTGCACTAGCGGATGGCCACGCCCACCGGCAGGCATTGAGGACGTGATTGGATGCCGGGTTTCTACTGCCATGTTCAATAAGACTTCAGTATTGTTTGAAGAAACAGAGATTTCCCTGTAATGCCTCCAGTCTGGGAACTTGTGTTATAGTCGTGACCTGAACTGCTTTATTCGTTTTTTCGCTGGGTTTTCCTGAATGTGTCACACTGCAATAGTTAAGAATCAGTTTCTCTCTTTGCAATTTGATTAATTCAGTCTGAAACTTTATTTCCCAGTGACTTCTGAGTAGCAAAAAGTTGAAGAAAGATGGCCACGGATGCACTGAAAAAAGTGCAAAAGGCATGTTGTTACTCTAAAGAAAAGTTTTTATACTTGATCCATTTACTTTTTTAAGTTAATGTATAAGTTATTTTCCACCAAAATACACCTCATTGGTCAAGACTCATGGGTTTCTATTCAGATTTTATGACGTTATTATTCTTTTTTTAATTCAACTCGCTAGTAAGCCCCAATCAACAAAGGACATGAATAGGTGCATATATTAGTGGGATGGTCATTTTTTTCTACTCTTTGTCATTGCGAAAAAGTACAATTGGAAAATTTGTTTAACTTAAAAACATAATTTGAGTACAAGATTTTTTTTTTTTTTGCATTGGCTAAGTAGTGTATAGTTAATTCCTTTCAAAGTAAAAAATGTTAAGTTGATCAAAAGTAAAGTGACAAGTTGATGCCAAATTTTTACTTTGATCCAATTAGACACTTTTGTCAGTGTAGAATAGAATGTCTTTTATTGTCCTTGTTCAGCAGGTTTATAATGAAATTTGTAAATAGACGAGTCCATGCACTACCAATATTCTAATCTGACCCGGAATCACTATCAAGTGAGACACACTCCAACTTCCTCTACTATCACTTTACTCCATCTATCCATTGCTTACTCCATTGCTGGGTCTAGAGGAGCTGGAGTCAATCTCACCAAGTCTGAGTCTTCATGACTGAGTCCACACAGTCATATAGTACAGTGCAATAGTATTGAAATAAAAGAGCCGCAAATAAATTTACCTGCGAGTAAAGAAACTCAATTTTAGGGTTGTGTTGAGAACCCATTCTACTTGTAGTTTCACCGGATCCAATACAGTCGTTACCTGATCCAACTGTTGGTTTTATGTTACCTTCTTTCTGTGTCAAAGTGGTGTAGTACTTGAGTAAATTGACTTTTGTTACTTTGCTTGAGTTATTTTTTTGGTTTAAAAAAATATAAGCAACTTTTATTTGTAGTATCAATTGTGTGAACCCAGAATAGCAGTTGCACTTTTTCCGCACATTTGAGTTTGATTGAGGCTTTTTTAAAAAGCTATTTCTTTTCCCTTTTTGAAACATTGAGGTGTTACATTTCTGTTCTATATATTTGGAAATTAAACCATAAATATTGAGCTTCTTGTTTTTCAGATTTTTCTGTGTTTTTGAGCCTAAATTCAGATCAAAGAAGACTTTTACTTAAGTCTTCTTAGAATTGGTGACTTGTTGCTTACAATGAAATAAATTTCACAGTAATGTGCGGTATCCGTACTTCTACTCAAGTAATCTTTACACCTCTGTTGTGTCGAGAGATCGATAACTCTGCCCGTCCTGATCGCGACTCTTAGCTCGCAAAATGAATATGTCAAGATTTATTTAAGAGTTTAACAGTTAACAGTTTTGTGTATATATATTTAATACGCAGCACACTACGTATCAGGAAGCTAACAAAAATACAGTTATAAATCACAGAACATTCCTGTGTGCACTGGTCCCTGCAATTACAAGATTTCTCCAGTCGGCGGCGACAAATTACTGTGTTTCGGTCGCCACGCCGATCGATTGGTTGTTGATTTAAAAACAAAATACACACAATTTAAAGTCACTATCAATTACTAAATAATTGGGAATAACTAGAACACAAATCAGTAAAAGGTACTGGGTAAAGAGAGTATATCAGAGTGATTATAACACCACATCAATGACGTATCTTTTTTTTTTTTTTTTTAAATATGCTGTATGTGTAGATGTGAGTCTAAAACTGAAAGCCATTAAGCAGAAAGATGTAAAAAAAAAAATACATAAATGAAACAGACGTAGACAGGGAGAGGGACGTAGACGTAGTCCCTTAGTTCAAAATGATGCAGAAACTCTGACAGGAAATGGTTTAGCGAGCGATTTGAGGTTCTGTTTTAAAATTCTGAAGTGAAAAAGTCTACTTTTATTGTTTTATGATTGAGTAATTGTGCAAGTGAGTAATGCAGTGAGGTCATGTAATGCCGAGGTGAAGCTTCTTTGGAAACGTCATTTTCGTTTAAAGTGGTTTTTTAAGAATTTATCGTAAATTGCTTAGAATGACCGTTAGCTCCACTGCTTTCGGACAGTTGGTTTGAAGTCTTAACAAATTATAACGAAGGCTGAGACATTTAATTTGCGTTGAACGACTAATTTGCTTCTCGACGTTTATTCATTTAAATTAATCTGACATAAATTACAGTTTGAGAGCTGTTACCGTTTCGCAAACTGAAAAACAAAGTTTACCTTTAACTCTACACATTAATGGCGCTTTTGCAAACACACTTTTTTGACATTTTTTGGACAAAGCCATTAGACAATTATATAGACAAGTGACACCAATTTAACACTGTATGCTATTTGATGAGGTTTCTGCTAAAACATTTTAAAGTTGTTAATATTATGTCCAATAAATCCTTTCAAAATGATATGTTTGGTTTTGTTTTATGGTTATATATTTTTTATGCATATTTAATTAATATTGCTCATTCCATTGAGAATAAACCATGCAGTGTTTTTGGACATAGTCCATAGACTAAAAACCTCACACATTATTTCTGATTATCACAATGAAGCTAATAAACAGACACAACCGAATTTCCCTTTTTGTGTGCATTAAAGATTTCCAGATTTTCCCCCCAGAAAAAACAACAAATGGACACAAGTAGTTACAAACAAAATTGGCCTGCAGATTTTCAATCGTTTTACACATTTGTACATAAATAAAAGGTCAATCATAAATATCTCTTTTATAACCATAAATAGTTTTTATAACATAAATACACAAATGCAAGAATAAAATACAGGAATGTACAGTAACAGTAACAATACACATCTTTTTTTATCATCATTATCATCATCATGATCTCCTTAACCGGTGCTTGTAGTGGCTTTGTCCATAAAAAATCCCCAGAAGAGGAGACACAAGTCCATTCTAAATCGCAATGCCATCTGTGACTCCTCTAAAAAAATACAATAAAATGAATTCAGTTAATTCAATTGGTTCAGATTGTTGACATCAAACGCACTAGTCATTCACACATTTCTCTCCTAACATTTATTCTACAAGTTGATCTGCGGATGCTTTCTGAGACTCATACTCACCATGAGAGATTGTTCACAGAGGGATAATGAAACGGTTGGCAACCCATTCCGCTCATAGTCCCTATCCTGTCCATCTTGTGTCCGAAACATCCGCTCCTGCCTATCAAGCCGCCTTTTTTAGATCCACTTTTGTGTCTTCTAGACCCAGGCTGGTCGTTTAGCATCCGAGCCCATGTTCCCTTGGCTCGAGTGTCCATCCGTAGGTTTTGAAGAAGACGAACTCGGTTCTCCATCTTCCTCCCTTCCGACACCAGTAACTGGGACATCTCCTCAGCCAGTAGTGCCCCGAGAGACTGAGGAAAACACAGACAAAACTTCATACATGCTAAGCAGTTTGACAATCAGTGCTAAAACAGAATAAAACACACACAACATTTCATTCACCAAACTTGAAGAGTCAAACATATATTTTTAAATTTGACCAGAATTCTAATATTCAGATAGGCAATACATTTTTTGGATGTTCTAAAATATTCTATAAGTATTGTATACTATAATATAGTATTATATATAGTATAATAATATATAAGGCAATGAATATTCATATATAATGGTCTAATGGACCACTATAAATATTTATTTAAATCTTTATAATCAGAGACAAACCATCAATTAATTGTGTGTTACAAAGTAACACATTTTCATTTCAAATGACTATAAAAAGCCAACAGATAATAAATGCTATTTCTTAAAATGAAATATCAAATATAGATGATCGAAATTGTAAAAACTATTCTAATAAAATAATACATTATCATTAGTTATATAGTTATAGTTATATAGTTATATAGTAGTTTGACCTTGATCTAAAATTATATTAAAAATGGAAATATGTTTTGTGCACAATTACACATTTCTTTCTATCACTTTAATGATCAGGTGTAGAGTATGAATACAGAAAAACAGACCCCAAAATAATTATTTGCAATTAGATCAGCAATAAGTTCTAATAATTAGGTTATGATATGTGCTTAGTTTAAAGCAGAGCACCAATTCTGATTTGCTCCCTAGTGGCCATATTGACAATCACACACACACTTTGCTTCACTTTAAATGCATTGATTTTCACATAAGTCATAATTTTGTCTTTTAGTTTGAGTTGGTTATACATTTTTTATTCTATTCAGTGTATTGCCTTTTTTCTTTTCGTAAAATTTATTCAACCAATTTAAAAAAACTAGGATATAAAAACATCTATATTTTATTAATTATACCAACTAAAAAATATTAACTTGACTTAATATTTTTAAGTTGATCTAAGAAATAGAAAATAGATGTGAATCATTACCCTAATTTTACAACATCTGTATTTTATTAAGTGTACCAACTAAAAAATATTAAGTCAAGTTGTAATATTTTTTAGTTGGTCCAAGTAATAAAACATAGATGTGAATCATTACCCTAATTTTCTTTAATTGGTTGAATGAAAATTAGTTTACAGTGTATGTGATTCTTATATGGACCATTTATGAGTCTGAAATAAAAAAATATATATATAAATAAAATAATATAAAAAAAAATTAATAATAAAATAAACAAAAGAGAAGAGAAACGTGCTTGTACACTCACCCTCTGCTCGGCTTGCGTTAACGGTTTCGCTCCGGTCCCGACCGACAGAAAAGTTAGAATAAGTCCACAAACCAGCACATGCGAGATGATCATCGTAACCTTCAAAAGTGCCGATGTAAAGCGAGACAGTGTTTTAAAGATGTCGAGAAATCCCCGCAGTCACTGCACCTCATTTACGACCGCTCGACTCCTTCTCAATCAATTTACTGCTCGGCGGCTTTTATAGGCACTTTACCAGCCACGGTGACGTCATCACGTCCTGCCGTTCACCTTTTACGTCTCTCTGTCGTCTACGTCATGCCCCTGTTCATTCGTCAAATGGCCGAACATTAGTTTTTTATGTTCTTTTTCCCCGCTGAAGTACTTT
>MU204413.1:7574594-7607673 GCA_017309775.1 Paedocypris sp. Pulau Singkep
AGGAAGAGAGAGAGAGAGAGAGAGAGACAGAGATGGGGGGGGGGTAGAAAGAGAGATAAAGTGAGAGAGGAATAGAGAGAGAGAGAGAGAGAAAGAGAGAGAAGACAATGAAAAAGAAAAAAAAAGAAAAAAGAAAAAAGAAACGTGCTAATCGCCATTAGATTCGGATTTATTTTTCTTCGGAGTAGTTTCAGAAAGACTCGTAGTTTACTTTATTTACAATGTATAGTTTTGTTAAAACACTTCAACATTGAATTCCAAAATTCAAATACGGTGTCATTTTAATAAATTCAATATTTCTTTCTTTTTAAGAAGTGTGATAATAGTTACTTGACTTTAATTGGTCTATTTTCTATGTTAGTAACTGACGCAGTTTGTCTGTGTCATTGACGATTCAGTTAAATCTTCTTTAATAAGTCAAGTCAATTTCATTTGTAAAAGCACTTTTTAAAAACAACAGACTGACCACAAAGTGCTTAACATTAAAATAACACTGTCACATAATCAAAAGTACAATTACTAAAATGCACAAAAATACAAGAACTAAAACAACTTATTTACAAGATTTAAAACAACTAGAATACAAACACATTTTCATGCTGGGTCATAGGCCAAGAAAAAGAGATGGTTTTTTAGCAGCCATTTAAAATTTGCCAGGTTAGATCATTTTAATAAAGGTCAGAAATGCTAGCAATAGCCAAAGAAGATGCGGGGGAGGTCCTTAATTAGGGAAACGTGAACGATTGGCTACAAATGCAGGGGCTGTGTCCCGTCTCAGACCGAGTGTTGAAATTGGCTCAGGCTCCCCGTGACCCAGAAATGGAATAAGCTGAAAAAAATGGATAGATGGCAACATCAGTCGGGGTTTAATCACTTCATGTGTCCGTCTGGCAATGATGACCTCTAATGACCTCTAGTTGTTTATATTTAGTAAAGTTGATCATGATTGAGTTATTTATAATGAAGCCATGTGATTTCATCTCGCACTGTTTTAACAATAAAACCAGATATTTACACCAAGAAACACAATTAAGAGGTGCAAAGTACAAAAACTTGCAAATTAGTAGTACTAAATTATACAAACACATACGGTATACAACACACGGTATACATACACGTATAAATATACAGTTAGTTACTGTAAATGTATATACAGTATATCCTCTCTTACACATTTGTATATTTCTCTTTATTATTTTTTTTACTTTACTTAACAAAGTATATCTTATTTACTAAGTGTTGTATTCGTCCTTAATAACTTTACAAACACAATATTGATTCTCTATACATCCAGTACGCATAGGAGAATCGACAATAAAACTGACTTTGATTATGTCTCCTATTAAGATCATCCATGTTTTAGCCGTGTTGATTTTTCACATGTTGGCGAAATCCAAATGCACCAAACAAATATCAAAATGTGATATTTACTAAATCCATTCCAAACAGTCAGAAATGAATCCATGAATAAATAATGTGGTGATTAGAATCTTCCGGAGCTTGATGACGTCACACCGAGTATCTGGGAGAACACCTGTGGACAGGCAAGAACAATGGTTTTAAAGAAGGTTTTGTCTGTAAGAGACAAAAAAAAAAAAGAAAAAAAGAGAAGATGCTGAGCCGGATGCTGAAACAAGAGCACCACTCATTGGTCCGGAGCTTGACAGCATCCAGATAAAGAAGAAAACAGCGTGTAGGTGGGTATCGCTGCTCTTTCAATGAGGACCGTCCTATCACTGCCGGCAGAAAGATGGCTTCTGTCCTCACAATGAGCGCAGGGCTTTGTCTGACAGACACAGAGAAGTCATAAACGATATTTATGGCGTGAATAAAATGTGTTGTTTGCAGCCCTTAAAAGATGTTAAAATAGAAAATTGGCCTTTTATTATACAACAAGTGTAGAATTTAGACAAGCTTTTGGTGATTTCGTATAAAGATATGATTATACACAAATATATATAGTATAATAATAATAATAATAACAACAACAATAATAACAATAATAATAATAATACAATTTTGTGTTCTATGTGTACATAATGTTCAGACAGAAAACAATGAGAGAATATTGTAAACAGATTTGTTGAACAACCAAATATTGTTGGACTAATTGAAGAAAATGACGTTGAACTAGTCGTAATACGGATACATTTTTTAGAAATATTTTTCCAAAGTTGACCATTTTTAACATTTTATTTGCTGTTGCACAAGTTAGGCTCCTCAAGGTTAAAATTATAAGACATAAAAACTTACGTAAACAAAGCCTAAATACTAAACTCTGATCAGACATATAGAACAGAGATTCCAAAACAAAATGTCATGAATTTATTATGAATTTTTAATAAAATAAAACCTTTTCATTTTAATTGGCCATTTATTTAGATGAAATTTTTATCAAATTCTTAAAAATAATTTTCTAATACAATTTTCGTTTTTTAATACAGTAATTGCTTTTTTCTTCTTTTTTTTCGATATTTTTTAAAAGGATTTTCAGTATTTCATGTTATTTAGAAAACGTACTTTGTGTAAATCTATAGTTTAGATCTTTTTGAACACTTGGAATTTCCCATCTTGATAAAGCAAAATGGTTTTAGCCTTAATCTTGCATTATGTTTGTCTCCTCTGGATTCCAAAACGCACTAAAACTCTTTAATATGAAAAAAGTGACACGTGAGTTTGTCAACATGGCCACTAAAGGCAGTATTGGAGCTTGAACCTTTGCTCAGTGACCGACTTGGATTGAATTATTTGAGTTTTAAGGTTTGATTTTGAAGCTTTGTGTGTTCAAGCAGACCATGTATTTTTGTTTTCACTTTGGCTTTGTTTGACATGACAAGCTCAACTCGCATTGTCATAAAATCATGACACAATGGGTAAAAACAAGAGATGAAATCAAAGAGCATTTTTCTGCATCTCTCGTAAACCTCACCACTAAGTTATAGGCCTAATTCTACAAGCAGCACTTTCCCGCTTTCATGTGGTGGAAAAACAAAGAATTTCAGACAAACTGCATGTCTGTTATGGTCCTATAAATAATGCGTTTTATTAGGCCTCTGCTTGAATGCTTTTCGCTAAGTTTGTCTCTGAAGGCATTTCATGTTGGAATGCTCGACTGGTGATGAATTTAGTGCTGTACGGTTATTTTATAGTGTTAATAATATAGATATTTTTATAGTCTGATACAGAGACCGAGGCGTAAGACTGCCCACTGCTCCGGGTTTGTGTGTGTCGCTTCACTGGATGTAGTGTAACTTTATTTTTAAGCCCTTTAACACAAACTTACTTGATACAAAGTGCCAAACAGTAAATTATATGATGATGAAACAAGTGATAAAATAAGTAAAAAGTTAAGTAAAAAAATTTAATTTAAAAAGTAACAAAAAGAAAGTAAAAAGACACAATTTGGAACAGAAAACTAGATAAAAACAACGTCGCAATGATGGTTAAATGCAGAGTAGATTTTTTTATGAAGTTCAGATGACCTTTTTAAAATTTAAGCTTTCAAATACTGTATATATTCGGGTTTGTCGGTGTTTCACGTAGAATAGGCTTAATTGCAAAAAGGCGAAGGGCTTTTATTTTACAAAACCACGAGCACAATGCAAAATGACCAAAAGGTTCAAAAAGAGATTTTTGTGTAATTTCAAAAATGTTTGGCTTATCAGGAATGTATTTTTTGGAGTGTACATATCTCACGCTGTGTTGATGTGACGAAAAAGTGATTTGATTTGATTTAATTTGATGGGAATCTGGATATTACGGTAATTGCAAAAAAGGCGAGGCGGGAGAAATGTACATAAAAAAAAATACACACACACATTCCAAAAAGTATAACTTCTCTGTCCTCAGGATTAGTTAATAGTGTAAATGTAAAAAATGTGGAAAATGTGATGTTTAACGGTTATATAAAATGCAATTTAAGTCGGAAAATGTGTCTAGATGAAAGTGATGGGGAAGTGGCGAGTTCGAGTCAAAACCATCCTCTGACATCACACACACACACGCACCCGGAGCAGTGGGCAGCGTTAAGCTTATTGAATATCTTACTGAAATATGCTTTGCAAGCTGTCCGTTACATATTGAACCGAATCGGCTAGTGAATAGAAGCATGTTCTGTTGCTCAAGCGTTAGAAGAGCAGAACGACTGGAACATCTGGAAGCTGATCTGTGCTGCCATCGTCAATTAAACCGCATTAGACTTTCAACCACAGTTCAAATCCACCGTCTCTCCGTCTGATTGGCTGTAGGGAAGGAAGCGATCCAATGGGAAAACTATTAAAGTGGCAACAGCAGCATCCGAACAGGACGTCTTGAAAGTAAACTGAAAATGTACTTATTAATACTTTAACATTTAGCAAGAGACGAGAAATACTGGTGGGCAATTATCGTATTCACGCAAATTTAGCCACCCTGCGAATATAAACATTCCGCTGATTTCAGGCACACAATTAAAATGTATTTGTATTAAATTAACTTTTTAAAATAATAAATTAACGTTTGTGGTTCAATTACGTTATTATTCTCTTGAAAAAAATTTTTTTTTATTAACAAACATTTTATTATCCCCTGTTTAGCAGACCGAGCGTTTTGATTGTGTCTGTTCCTTGGATTTTTTACTTCTTGCCCGTGTTCTTCATTTTCAACTTCTTCCAGTGTTATTTTGTCTCCGTTAGTGTTTCTTTATTTCTGTTATTGAGCTAATAAAAGCTTATATATAAGCTGTAGCACGTCTGCCTACCGACCATTGTTTAACATTATATAGACGCACCGCTGCATAAAGACGACGTGTTTCAGTTTATTTGTGATTGTTCCTGACTTGGAAATATGGAAAGGTGCATCACTAAAAAAGTTATGATCACTAAAATGTACTTTTTGTTTTCTATCATTCGAGTAAAATGATAATTAAATGAAAAAAAAAAAGAAAAAAACTGTATTTCTAGAAAAAATATTATTGTAGCTGAACCAAAAACGTAAAAAACAAATTAGTTTTTTTTTTCGAAATTTTGTTCTGTGCCTGAAAAGTCATGCGGGTGCTTATATTCACGTAAATACGGTAATTGGGTAATTGCAGAATTGGGTATTGCATAACTCATGATGTAGCCAGGGTTTAGAACATCTCATTCCATCAGGAAACCAAAATTAGCAAGACAATCCCTTTCTGTCCGTTCACTCGAAGTTCTGTCAGTGATGGCAGATCAGACAGGATCTGGTTTCTACTATCTCTAATTGTATTTTTGAAAGAGAACAGTAAACAGGTCTTCCCAAATCCCAAGACCTGTACAGGGAGGACCACTTACCTTCTACGACTGGGGCAAACAGAACCTTGCCTAGATATAAATTCTCTGTAACCCACTTCTACGAAGAACACACTCAGTCGATGTCCTGAGACGGAAGACCTCTGAACAGTTAGGCCTGAGAGGTAAAACATATCCTGGAGAAACACAGGATCCGTCTTATATCAATAACACTGTAGAGAAAATGGCAGGTGCCTGTTTGGATCTGTGAAGCACCAGGACACAAACTTCAAGACACAACACATATTTGAAATTGGCGATTATAAGCATATAATAATTGATTGCTTTTGATTTTCAACCAATTTATAGGTTTTTACTATAGACAACGAAGACATTTCACTACATGTTGTACCACGTATAATATGTATGTGACAAATAAGATTTCAATTTGATTTGGTAATTTGTTTTTTGAGCGTCAAAAATTTGAAAAAAGGGGTGCTTATATTCGCATTATAAAAGCGGTAATTATGCTTTCCTTTATTCCTATAAAAAAGACTGTTTTTTTTATGGTGGAAACACAGACGGTTCGAAAACACGAATCGTTTTTGACCGTCTGATTATTTGAGCTTTAACGCTATAACAAATATAATAAGCCATCAGGACAGACATTTCTGACAGCAAGTCCCTTGTAAATTTCCATCACCGGCTAAATCAAAAACGGGGTAAAACCAGTAAATAATGGCCGAGTGAGGCATGGTTCCAATCAAGTAGAACTAACCAATGAAACGGACGAAGATTTAGCAGTCATTTGTGTAAACTACTAAGCTGAAGCTTTTAAGCAGAATGAGTAATGAATGATGAAAGTGTCCATCCATGCGTGGAGCAAAGTCCACCAGCCTCATGGAAATTGGTCTCACCCTGGATCTCATCATCCAAAACCTTAAGAAAATCTGACTAGAGGCCCCATTCATTCCATTTGCAATAGGAAGGAATAGTCTTAAGTAAATGGCATATACTATAACGGTGAGACCTCTCTGCTGTAATTCGGACAGACATGAGGCTGCTTTATTTCAGGCTTTAGACCAATGAGGCGCAGGACATCTAATCTCATCTGTTCATGTAGTTTCCTCCAAAGAGAGAGAGAAAAAAACGACATATACGTATGTATAAAACTCAGGGCCTGCAAAGACGTTTCTGAAGGCCTATAACATGTGAAATCCCACTTTGATGTTAGTTATATTATTGATAACTTTTGATTGATCTTATGAATACTTAAAAATTCGTTTTTATGAAGTGTTTTCGTTAACCAATGACATTTCAGCCATCATTTGTTCAGCCCGACATTGGATGCCAAAGCCCACCCAGGAACACTGAAATACTTGGAGGTGGGACTGTTTCTTCAACCAATCAGATTCACACACGTGTTTGTAGAAACGTTATTATAGGACGTCGATTACGTTGAAGCTGATAGATAAACCACACAATAATTAAACAGATTTTGAGAAATGAGAGAAGGATTTTGATGAGTAGAACTAATTTCATTATCCAATACGAGATTGCCAGTTTGTGGCTAATATTCATATTTTTACTGCAGTAAAGGAACACCACATTCTGTTGTGTGTAAATGTTATCAGTGTAAAAGTTAAAGTTTACCCTGGTGAAATAAAGCAATGCTCGTGTTTTTCCTGCATCTGATGATCTCTCATCAGATCGCAAATGCGGTTTTTTGAGACTCTTGACATCTTAAGATCCTCTTTCTCACGTCAGGATCTCGACATCTGTAGTTCAGTAGGAGACTTTATTGTTCACTTTTAGTTTTCAATGACAATGAAATTTCATAAAGACATTAATGGTGTCTACAGGAATTTCTATTTGAAGGACAGCGACTGTTTCTAATGCAATTCTTAATGTATATTTTAATATGTATAATATACGTAATATATTAAAAAGTCAAGTGAGTGTGACTGTCAATGCATTTTATAATGTAATTCAAGTATAATATACAGAATGCATCATAATGTCATTTTTAACTTTAAGAAGCATACATTATATTTTGAAGGGTGTAAAACGCACAGCCCACTACTGACAAATACTGATAATCAGTTTACGTATCAATATTGTTCGGACTCAGTCACGTATTGACGATCATCTTATACCAACTTATATTTAAATGGGAAGCCAAATCAAAACCTCTTTGGGAATTAAACAAAAGCAAATCACTTCCTGACGAATTTGTTGGGCAAATTAAGTCAAATTAGCATGCGACTGGACAACAGAAGTTTGTTCTAAAGCTAGTCAAACTTACACTTTCTTCAGTGGTGAATGGGGGAGTACCATTGTTTTTTTTTTTAATATATTATTTGATATATAGTATATTTTTTTAAATATTTTTAAATATTTTAATTTTTTTGATAATTTTTTTAGTAATTGTCCCAGACGCAGCTCTCAGATTGCCAGATGAAGAGTTAGATTGACCTTGAACTAGAGAGGCAAAAAAATTGTAAAGTAAAGTAAAGTGAGTGAGATTGTCTGCATTTAACCATCCGGTGAAGTCACACACACAGACACACACACACACACACACACATACACACAAATCCGGAGCAGTGGGCAGTCTTGATCAAGAACACTCAGTTCCCACCAGACCCGACCGCTGGACCACATCTGGACACCTTTTAAAATACCCTTAACAAAAGGCCATTCTTGAGTTAAAAAAAAAAACTTTTAATCAAAATAATAACTTGCCTTTATAATTTTGCAAAGCATCTACGGACGATCTGATTGGCTTCCCCGAAGTCACTGACTTGCACCCCCTGTGGTTAGAATTAAACAATTTACCTTTACTTGCCTTTCCTATTTTAAATTGTCCCACAACCTGCAGCCTCACTCTCAAATTTGCTACGAGATCTCTGGTTTCTATATTTCTTTTCATGCGAGATTTATCACACATCTCTTAGTTTTGCAAATTTTGGAGAAACTTTGTGAATTCAGCCTTTGTTCTTTGCATTTTTGGCTTTAAAGTATTTATTCATACCATCACACATTTCTAATCTAAACTGCTCCCAAATGTGCATTATTTCAGTAGTAAGATTATTTTAAGAAACGTAAGGATCAAAGAAAACAAATGTATTTGTCGTGATTTATCATTATTCGTTATATCGGGCGGAGACCGTTTGTTGGCAAGGAGAACATTCGGCAAACTCGTTCATAAAGGAGTTCAGAATCACGGAGATAAAACCTCTGATTATTTATCTTTACAAGCAGAGACGAACCTAAAGAAGGTTTGATCAAAGTAACTCATAAAGCTGCCACAAACGAGAAACAATCCCAAATGCGCTTCAATCCCACCAGAGAAAGACCCCAAAGCCGAAATATACAGAATTGTCGAAATGTAAGCTTTAAAACAAATAAAAAATTCAGTTTCATAAGACTTGTTATAAAAACAAAACGCAACTGTTGACAATATGAAGCATTAGGATCTGAATAATCCTAACAGTCCGTCATCTGTATTTCAGATTTCCATCTCTCGATTTTCAGTTTGCAACTGAATGGAATACTTACAGAAGTTGTAACACACGTAAATGACAAAAAAATATAGCAAGGCGACTTAAATCCCCTCATTTACACTCGAACTTTGTACGACACGACCTGCTTTCTCGAACAGGCCCTGGTTTCCATATTCTCCTGAATTCTGCAGCATCTCCATAGATGGAACTATGAAAAACAGATGTGAGGACCGAGTAAGACAAGTTACTTATTCTGACAAGAAAGGGCTAGGATTTTTCTTCCTTCAAATCGGAATAATCCTCCAAGCTATGGTCCTGCCACACTGAGCTGGCAACCCTGAACCCTAAGATTCGGATAATCCAAATATCGCTGTCATCAAGTCAGGAAGCAAACACAAACCTTGGCGAGGAGCTGGGAAATGTCTTGACAAACTCTTTTAGCTTCTTGGTGCGAACGAAATGATGTAATTCAGGTGCTTTTACGTTCATCACGTATGGAGTTTTAGAACAATTCTTGGTGTAAAGATTTGCTCTGAAAGTGAGGGTTTTCGGATCACCTCGCCATCTTTCAGCCAGACCTGATATTCCTAAAAGTCAAATGACACTGATTTGTAAACACTGATTAAAACACTGATTAAGTAGGGTGACTATATTTTGATTTCCCAAAAAAAGAGAACCATTCAGACATTCTTTTTGGAGGTTATAAGCTTCAATGCGGAGTTATAAGCTGCAAAACTAACTTCTGTAATAAAAAAAATGTAATCTGGAAAAACGTATATCTGTAACAAAATAATAGTCCTAAACTCTTTTCTAATAAATAAGCAAAAAAAATAATTGATCCATGAATTATTAATATGAAATAGTGTTCTAAATATCTCTTCTGTTATAAAATCCAGATTCAAAAATATATATATAATAATATCAACAACAACCGTAAAATCTATCTATTAGAGAGCAATATTAGCGGGCAGTTGTCATATTAAAAGTTTTTATACGACAGATATTTTAATAAAATAGAAAATTTCAGTTTATTAGCTCATTTTCATTACATGGGCATTATGTTGTTCAATTAATATATTAACTATAACGTTTCAAGTAATGAATATTTATGTGTCTGACCTAACAAACAAGATATTTTGAATTCTCTCTCTCTCTCTCTCTCTCTCTCTCTCTCTCTCTAAGCCCCGCCCTCCTTACAGACAGTTACAAAGACTAATCAAACAAACGATGACATCGTGTATTAACCAATCAGAAGTAGAAAAGGTGACGTCTTCATAAAAAAGCGGGTGAGATGATTCGCATGAGGTGCTGCTTTAAAACATGATTGAAAAAAAATACGGGACAACAGTCGTCTGGTATTGTTTTAAAATGGAAGGCGCAATTTCACTCACAAATAATTTAAATCACGGTTGGCGAAGGTGTAATGGTCCTTTGAAGAAGCGTGAAACCTGGACATTTTGGTGAATTTATAAAACCCGTCCGGACGCCCCGGACACGAGGTAAAAAGAGGACATGTCCGGGGAAAAGATGCTTGGTCACCCTAGATTAAGGAGCGTTGTGACATTGCTATATTAGTCTCTAGAACTTGGAATGTTCCTCGTTTTTGTTGTCATTGAGATGCTGATGGTTGATGGCAAAGGTAGGAGGTGAAGACGTGTGAAGTGTATTATCTGTGGTATTTGCCATCTTGAAATAAAGATGTGGGGCGTTATCTCAAGATACCGTATTTACGTAAATACAAGCACTCATTTTTTTCAAATTTTATGCTCAAAAACTTGAGGGGTGCTTATAATCGTCGATTTCATATATGCTTGTAAATATAAGCCCCCATTTTTCCGTATATCAAGTCAGGAACAATCACAAATAAACGGAAACACGTCGTCTTTATGCAGCGTGTGCGTCTATATAATGTTAAACAATGGTCGGTAGGCAGTATAAGCTTGTATCCCAATTAAACCCTTAAGGATGGTGAATGTAGACATACACTGAAAAGAAAAACCCTTGAGCAAGACACTGACCCCTTATATACAAACTAAGCCACAACATACGAATATACACACGTACATATTGTCTTCTAAGACTTTTCAAGATCAATAACATCCTCCATTGCCTAAGTCAGTAAACATTCAAAACAATACGAAATGATTGGATAAAACCAACACTGCAAAAAAATTAATTCTTGACAAGGCAAAAAAACTTGAAATTACACAATAAATCTCTTTTTTTTTTCATACAGGATTAATGAACTAGCTTAGAATTACAAGTGAAAGATTAACTTGCTCATTTCAAGAAAATAGGGCTTGTTTCAAATAATTGGCAGTGAAATATTACTTGATTTAAGTCTTTGGTACTCATTTAGTTTTTTTGTTTCTTATTTTGACATGTGCATGTTTTGCAGCGAAGACTTTGAAAAATGAAAGCTAACCGAAAAGGGAAAAAAAAACAGAATTGTATTTCAGCAGGACCTCATTTTGTAGATAAAACTTTTGGCAGGAGTAAACTTGATGCTTTTCAAAAGCCTCATAATTACTTCCATTCCATGTCTCTTTGTTGTCTGGAAGCAACTCGGGGTAAACGGACATGGAGAGCCGACTGAAGGAGAGCAGAAATGTGATGGAGATTTGGTGATTTGATCAAATTTAAAAATAAAACCCGCGTCTTCTCGGTTCATGAACTTAGCGTTTGGTCTGTTTCCTACATTAACTTATTGCTTGGTTCATTTATTGTATATGACTCAAGACTGCTTCTAGAAAGGTCCGTGGTGTTATTTTTAGCTTTATTGGTTTGACAGGGCCCTCCGTTCCGTTTATTCATGTAAAAACTTTCCACTTGGGGAAAAGAAGGAGAGTGAGTTTCGCCTGAAAAAAAAAAAAAATACTCGTTTAAGTTTGAAGTGATGTAAGAGTGACAGAATTATGACTAATATGTATAGATCTGTGAGTATTCCTATAGTGGTAATGCTTCAATGATTCTTCACATTAAAATTCCAATAAAAAAAATGTCACGACTTTTTTTGCATCTTCAATTGACAATCCTAAATGAGATTTTTTTTTAACTGCCGCGTTCTTTTCTTGTCTAGACCATGATTTCATACACTACTGTGGAAGTATTTACGCAGAACACGTCTTGAAATAAATACTATCTCTCTGCTTTACCATTTTAACCAAATTTAATACATATTTATCATGTACAGTACCTTGTTTTTGCTTCCTAAAATATTTACATTTTTAAGTAGTGTTCAATGATGTTGACAAACAATTGGCAACCAAACAACAAAGAATATTTTAAATGGAAAATGGTAATTAAAATCCACAATGGACTGTAATTGATTACAGTAATTCGATAGATTTTATTATTATTTTTATTTTTAACATTATTTTTATTATTTTATTATATATTTAGAATATGTATGAAGTGTTTATTTACTATATTACAATTACAAGCAGTGTGACAAAATACTCCCCACTCTCTTTCATTCCCACAATTGACTTGTGCAACAATGCAAAACAATATATTAAAAATACTTCGTTACTTAATATTATTATTTGCTTAGCAAGCAAAGCAATTACTAGAACAATCCAAAACAATGCGCTGGCTCACCAACCCCAAACCATAATAATAATAATAACAATAATAATGATGATGATGATGATACATTTCATATATAAAGCACTTTACATACCCCCACGCCTTTACACCCCTTAATTAGCAACATAACTAAAAGCCTGTTTATAGAGAATCGAGTGCCCTCGAACAACCTTACAAAACATGAAAAACACTGTTTTCTTTACAGAATCTTTTAGGTTGTAGGGTAGAAAAGATTTAGCCGTAGAAATGCCCTAATTTCATAAAAATAAAAAATAAATGCTTTGATGTAAACACCCTAAAAAAAGTCTTTACGTGTAACATGCCTGAAAACGCTCCTAACATTGTTAGTCATGTGACTTGTAATTAAAAAAAAAAAAAAATACCAAGCCATGTTTTTTTCTATTTGTTTTTGCTGCGGACACTTGGCCAAAGCTGTAGTTGTCCTTCGCTCACACGTCCAGCTTAAACACGTCACGTGTGTTATCTAACCCCGATCAGGCCATGAGGAAGAAGATGAGTCACATGAAGCTCCGTGAGCTTTCTAGAAGCGTCCGTGAGCGGCTCCGAGCCAACAGCAGGTTGTGAAAGAGCAGTTCATTAGCGCTAAACGCTACTAGTGCGCTTAAAGCCAGGAGCAGGTTCCTTCATCCACCTTTCACAGCGCGTTAGGCTGCCGTTTGATCCACAACCTCATCAGGAAAAAGCCATTAGACCATCTTCTAACCTCCGTGTATTACATCAGTCCATTTGTAATGTGTTTTGTACCCTCGCTGAACAGCTTCAGGCAATCGTTTGCCCTGTCTTCGCCGCTCTACCAACCTTTTAGTTACGTTTCTAACACTTGTTTTTGTTTGTTTGTTTTTGTTGCATTATCATACTTGGACTATCTTTGACTTCAAGTGCTTCAAGTTTGCTGTTGTACAATTGTAATTAGTTAAAAGTTTTTGTATTTGATTATTTTGCTGTGTTGTTTTGTTTTGTATGTATTTGGTTGAGACGTTGCATATCTTTGACTTCGAGTGAAGTTCTGTAACACTGTTTTGTTTGTTTTTTGCTTTGTCTGTATTATGTTGAGATGTATTTCTTCGATTTTGACAAGCACATAATTGCTAGTGTACAAATCTTTTTAGTTACATTTTAACACTGCATTATGTTGTTTTCTTTTGTTTGTTCATTGGTTTTGTTTTGTTTTGCTTTGTTTGTTTTTGTTTTGTCTGTTTTTTGTTTACTTGCTGCATATCTTTCACTTCAACTACAGTTTTGTCCTTGAACAAATCTTATTAGTTACGTTAGTTAGTTAGTTTTAACTCTGTACTTGTTTGTTCATTTGTTTTGTTTGTGTATTTTGTTTAGACGTTGCATATCTTTGAAGTGCAAGTTTGCTATTGTACACATCTCAGTTACATTATCAACACCGTATTTGATTGTGTTGTTGTTTTGTTTATTTTTGTTTTGTCTGTATTTTGTCAAGACATTGCATTTCTTTGACTTCAAGCATTTTTAACACTGAATTTGTTTGATAGTTTTTTTGTTTTGACTTGATAGTTTGTTTTGTCTGTATTTTGTTTCAACAGTGCATATCTTTGCCACTGTGTTGGCGTGTTAAGGTTTTTGTTTGTTTGTTGTGATAATTGTTTTGCATTTATGTATATAAAGACACACAACAGCATAAAAAGCTGATAAACAGTAATAATAAAATATATACAATATTTATGAATTAAAACTCAAATAAAAAAAAATTTGCTTTACTTGTCCACATTTGAAAGGTTAATATAGAGGATATACTAAAAGCTTCTTTATACGAATATAGAAGTAAAATTAGACTTGTATAGAATAAAAACCTCTGACTAGAAGCGTCAAGCAACTTGCCGCATTTTTATAAACGTTGGACATTTTATTATTTTTAATATTTTATACATAAATGCCCATATATGAGACTATTTGGCAACCGTCTTGTCAAACAATTAACATTACAGAATGTACACAGTTGACTTCTTTTAATTTCCCAATAAATCGGCACAAGGTTGCATAATGACATATGATTTGGACTTTAAGATAAAGCGGCTGTCCACGTTGACCGATATTAGACAACAGTTTTTCTATTCAAATTAGCTTGAAAATAAGATGTTTATTGTTAAACAACCTTTTATGAGTACTGTAATTATCTCTCAAATATTCAGCAGTTCCCATCCTCTCATACTGGACTAGGCTTCAAGCTAGATAAAGATAAAAAGCAGTGACGGCCAAGCTAGTCTTTTGAAGATTGGCCTGGGCAGGGACATGGCGTTATGTGGGCGGGGCTTGGACGCATGAATAAAGGCGATTAGAATAGATGTGAATGGTGATTGGTAGATTGCTGGCAGGTGGTGTCAATTGTTGAACAATACTCAGAGTTGGGCTGTGAACGAGGTAATTGCTGGCAGGTGGAGCATGAGCCAAACAAGAAAGCAATCAGGTAGAAGAAGAGATGGTTGCGATCAGGCGGATGTGAAAGAAGGATGATGTCAGAATGAGTCAGTGCCCCCCAAGACAGACTGATGTCAGCTCTCCTTCACCAGCGTACTGGACCAGAAAGGCCAGAGGATGTTTTCTGGTTTGTTTTTCTTTTTTTTTTTTTACTCCGCTTGAAAGCAGAACTGAAACAATCCTCTCTTTGTACATTTGTGCACAAAATTGATTCGCCGGACAATTCATAGTGCGTTAAAACAGACGATTGGGGGGGCTGAACGGAAAACCACTATAGAATTGGAATAGCTGGACGAATTTAGCTTTATTTTTATTTTTTTAATGAGCCTGAAACAACCTTGTGTTAAAAATGTTCCAGATCATATTTTCAACAGAAAATCATCCAGATAGACATAAGAATATAATATTTAGATATAATATTTCATCATCCTGTTCTAGAAATCCAGTAAAATATTCTGTAGCTCGACAAAGAATAAATGGACCGTGTGATCCACCTGCAGTTTACAGTTTCCTTTTTACAGACTTTCATGTTTGTTTCTCTTATATTATTGAAAACGTTTTTGGACTTTTAATTATAGTTGTTTATTATAAATTTAAAGTTATTTTATTAAATGTATAAAATTACTGTAATTTTGGACTCTAAGGTGCACTTACATCCATACTTAAAAGTACTTTAAAAATGTATAGTGCGGAAAAAACGTGGAGAAAAAAAAGGGAGAAAGATAATAATCAATGGTGAACTTATAGTTCAGAAAATACGGTAATGGAAATACTATTACGTTAAATGTAACTGTATCTTTACTCACAAAGGCCCTGTTGAGCTCACTAATCATTCATCTGTACATTTGTAATTACTGTATATATAATTACAAAATTACTTAAAAAGTCAAACTTTTATAGCTGAAACCATCCTAAATGCGGTATAGTTAATTTATCAACAATTTTGAGTCATCTAAACCCAGTGATCACTCAAAATTCCATATAAATACATTTATAAAATATGAATTGACAGTACATTCATTTATAAGTGAACTAAAAACTGCTTTATTATTAAACTGAACATAGAAACGTTTGCTTTGTCTAGAGAAAGAAATATTAGAATTTTTACAAACTTGGGTTTACATTGACATTTCTTTCTATTTTTTTTAGAGTCGCAGTTACCCAAGGACCTCCGAGAAAGGGAACATTTCACTGTTAGTTCAGCTCAAACTAAACAGTTTAGAAGATAAGCTGGAAGAACAATTACAGTAAACGGTTAGAATAGAATGGTCACATAAGATAGTTTAAGCGAGAGGTCGGACTCATTTGGACTAGTTTCTAACAGTCGGGAAAACACAAAGAGCCACAAAACTCTGTTGAAATGCAAAATTTGAATATTTGATTATATTTTAGTACAGAATTCCTTTTCATGTCATACTGGGTTTCTACACTGGGTTCTTTCCAGAGCAGGAAGATGTCAGTTTAGGACTATTGAGCAGAGGACGTGTCTTTGTGAGAGCGTTGGGTCACTTCCGGGTCACTTCCGGGGTCACGTCTAGTCAGCTTTCGGATCGGCGAACAAATGATTTAGACGTCAGAATGTCAGAAGAACTGGAACCGGGGAGCCATTTTTCTAGCCATTTTCTTGATCAATGTTTGTAACGTTAAAGTAATGTGAAGTTAGTGTCAATGTGGCCACTAGGGGCAGTATCAAAATTCTATCAACCCATACAGTGACACACACAATCCCGGAGCAGTGGGCAGCATTCACACATGCTCAAGGTCACTCACTTGTAGAACATACCCGACTGGGATTCGAACCTGCAAAAATTTGAAATATTCAATATTCAATTTGAAATTTTGCACGTTTTTTAGCCGCTACAATAGAAAAAAAAAAAAGAAATTCCAGTAAGTTTGGTTGTGAAACTGGGTTCTCTACAATCTCTGTGTTTGCCTTTAGTGTTATGATTACTTCTTAAACTATTTTGACTCTTGTTGGTACCCTTGATTGAACATGAAGGCTGCATAAGGTAGAAGCCCGGAACCAAACCTCACCTGCACCATAGCATCACTACTACAGTATTGTTATTATCCTTCAAAGTGCTAATAGCTTTTGTTCTTGCTTGCTTGGAAGAGTGTCGGTATCACGAGGACGATGTTGTTTCGAGTTTCGATCAGGAGACACTTTACGCGGAGAGTCGGGTTCTCCCTAGGTTTATTCCTCTCACCCCTCGTTTGTTTTCCTAGCCACTGTCGCAATCTAGCTTGCTCTTTTGAATATAGCCCAAAGTCTGAACACCAATTAGCAATGGAGCAAAACACGTTTTTTTTTTAACTGACTCTTTTTCCTAATTTATGAACACAGATGATCAATGGACATTTTTCTTTTTTAAAGACTATTTTTCCCCTAATTCCGCCTAGCGATTTTGCGTTGGTCTGGAACTAAGAAAAGCGCCATATAAATAAACTTGAACTTGATTTCATTGTTTTCTGGCGAGTTGACTTTCATCATAACATTGTTTAGGAATACACTCGGGAAAAGTAATTGTACAACAACTTTGCCAGTTGATGTCAAACCCTCATGTTTCCCCACATTCTGTGATCACCGCTACCTAACCTCACTATTCGCCTTGCATGAGCTACATCACCGTCTGCACTCCTCTCCCAGTTATCCCAGGCTTCTGGAAAGTCTATTAGACAGTGTTTGGGTGCTTTTGTAGCTAATTCTGGTTCACATGACAGAACACCAGACCGTTCATTGATGGGCTGTTTGGCCGGAAACGGAATGAGAGATGACGAAAAATATGCTAGGTTGATTCACTAAAGCCATCACAGGACCACCAGAGTTAACAATCACCGGGTTTTAAGCATCCGCTGGCCATCATGGTTGGGCACACCAGTGGGTAAGAAAATTGTAGAGTTTATTCCACAAATTTACTTAAAAGTCTCAACATTGTTCACTGTGGTTCACCATGAGTAGAAGGAAGATTATTAATTCATTTCATTGGTCCTTTGGAGACCCTCAACCTTGACTCACAGAGGAGGACAAGCACCAGCATCCAATCACATCTGGGCATTGCCACCACACATTTTTGGTCATTTGTGATAAAAGAGTTAAGGTGAGAATCAAACTCAACAAGGTAAGAATAGTTTTAATTACCGCGTTATCCTCGATTGACTAGTGCAGATATGCATGTCCTCTAAATTCGAGCGTTGGTCAATGGGTAGAATCCATTTTAATCTGTCATGTAATGCATTTAATAGGAATGACGCAATTAGTTAAAAGGCATTATAATTACAAGAGTCAATTAACCTTTAGGAAGGCAGCAATCGAATAAAATGATCAAAAATAATGTCCATATAATGGTATCCATCACATATATATGGCTTCTGACAGCGTATAGAGTGAAGAACCAAGCTCTGTGAAGCCGTTTGAGATGCTTTTAGAAAATCCAATGGCTTTCTAAAACGTTTTCTTCACGTGACTGTGGAGCTTTTACTGACCGGGGTCTTTGCAAGGACTCGCTGGACGCAGGTTGTCTATAGATCAGTGTTCATTTTGACAACATTTTCTAATTTTGTTTTAGTCATAGTCTTTTGACTAAAACTCAGTTTAGTTTTAGTCCCAATTTAGTCATCTTGATTTTTTTTTTTGTTTTAGTCTGATTTTAGTCGGCTACCGGCTAATTACCAAAGCATTTAGTCGACTAAATTACAATATAGATTTAGTCAAAGAAAATATAAGTGCTATATATTCTAAATGTTTACTAAAGTTGCTATGTCTAGGAAATCTGAATACGTAGTTAACTATGAGCATATACAATATATACAAAAATCTTTTTTGGAAAAATATTTATTTTTGTTATTTTTTTATGAACTTTTCTGTCAATCCGAATGAATGTATTCTCATAAATGAAACCACAACAAAGAGAAAAAATAAAAATAAAATTAATTATAAATGCATCACGTTTATAAGTAAAAAATGGTTGCACGGTGAAAAAAGAAGTTTCATCAGCAGATGGCGCTTCAGGTGTGTTGTATTTCTGCCCGTGATTGTTGCTTCACACGCGTCGTACAGATTTTTATAAGGTCGCGTTGAATGTAAAACGAATCCATATATCTGACCATGATTTACTTGCCTCTCGCCAGCTCACTGAGTCACCGTGTTTTTCCCGCTGCTGGAAGACCCCATGTCCTGATTGGCTCTCTTTGCGTTTGCACCCGCCTTTCTCCACAAGCTTGTATTATGATTGGACGTCGTCTCAAATTTTTGTTTAGTTTTAATTCGTTGACAAAAGTGTCAATAAATGTAGTTAGAGTTTTCGTCTAAGTGGGATTTTTTATATAGTTCTCGTTTTTGTTAGGGAAAAAATTCATTTTTCGTCATTGACCAAGACAAAATGAACACTGCTGTAGATCACTTCTGTTTGCGTAAAGTTATTTTTTTTTTACGTAATTTTTTTACATCACATTTTTACTCTTATATTCAGCAGTAAACAATTTCCCTCACGGAATTCTCCCTCGCGAAAGCCTGGAAAGTCGTTCCAAACCGAGCAAGCGGCTCCGATGAATAATCTCCACTGGCCGAAAAGTCGGTTCACACAGGAGGTTTGCGAAACCCTTTTGTGATTCTCCACGAGCAAACAGGGAAGTGGCATGTGAAAAGTACGGGAAAGAAGGTAAAAGACTCTCATTAATGATTGATGAGGAAACATTGTTTGATTTGAGAACACTCTGGAAGCGTTGGGAGCTCTGCTATAGTTACTACTTTATACGCGAGCGACCTCACTAACACGTGAAGCGACCTTGTTGTCACAGAGACCAATGGATGGTCTACCCCTGCTGATGTCATCAGAAAACCCCCACAATGACACTTTTATTCGCTCGGTGGCTGTTGTTCAATACGGAACCTTTCGTTTTTCGGGGTTTGACATGTGATTTTATTAGTTGCTGTTCATTATTAAGTAAACTCCCAAAGGACTGGCACAAAAACACAGACTTCAAAGGAACAAGGAGGACAAATATACTTCTTGGAGTCTCTAAAAACGTGTCGAGATTTTCTAAACGTCTCTGCCGACGAAAAAAAAATGGTTCCTTTTGTGTGTTTGCCTGATACTAGATCGCTTGTTAGTATATTGTTATACACAGTATATACTAACGTAAATAATATACATTTCACATAAAAGTTAAATGTACTGTATATATATTTTTATAAAAACTATACATGTAAACATAAATAAAAGTTAAAAAATATAACTTTTTATGAAGTTTTAATCTCTTCTGTCGTTTTTTGTAAATGTTTCCTCATTACCTGTAATAAGTTATAATGCGTATCTGTAACACACCATGTATACGTATATTTGGTACAATACAATTTGCTTATATGTGTTGAAATTAGTTTTTTCACAAATGCATTTTTACAATAAGTGCAGATTAATTTCACATGCTTTTATTATAATAAGTACATTGTAATGCGACTCAGAGATCAAAGCCGAGCTCCCTATTGGTCAGTTCACTTAACGCAGTGTAATATTTATACCACTAGGGGGAGTGCACAAATCGCTTTTCTGTTTTCTGTTCTGGCCAATGAGACGACTTGAATTGCCTGAAGGCGTTTGCATGTTCTGACCTTTGACCTTTAGATATCTGAGTGTATAAAGAACCAAATATGAGAATTATCTTGCTTTTTCTGATCAATTTCACAAAAAATTATCATATTTTTATTATTCATGTTGGATGGCGTACCAAATGAGATAATAGACGGAATAGGACGGAATAATAATAACAACGATACATGGCTTTTGCACTTTTTAATACGAGGGTGAAGTTTACACAAAGAGGTTTATTGATATAATATTATTGATATAATCAGTGCTGTAGTATAGATACTAGAGTTTAAAAAGACTTCTGTGGAAGCAAAAGCATCAACTCGACCTTTTTACTCGAGTAAAAGTACTGGTTTGATAACTACTTGAAGCATAAAAGTAATGCAAGGGAAAAAAATCATGGACAACTTGGATTTTTTTCCAAGCTGTTTTTAAAACGTATGGAGAAGAAAGTACAGATATTTGCATTAAAATGTAAGAAGTAGAAGTAAAAATGCCCCCCCCCTGCCCATTTTTTTTTGCTCAAGTACAGCATAATTATGCCAAAAATCTACTTAAAGCTAGGAAGGATTTTTATTTTGTTACTTGATACCTCTAGATGTAAAATATTGGTATAATTCTAATCAGCAAAGACCATATTTGCAGGATAATAAAAACTAGCAAGCCTCTGCAGAATTGAATAATCTGATGGAAAACCGAAAAAATAGAAGTGTATAATTAATACCAATGAAGTAATAATTAATAATAATTTATACCGTAGTAAAATGTTTATTACGTATATACGTATGTCAAAAACACGTCAGGATCCAAACATCTGCAATCCTTCTCATCACCACTAGATGGCGGTATTAAACGCAATGGAGTTCTCTGGCAGATCAGGTACAGTACTAATTGGCCATTAGTGAGACTTTATGAAATGTTCACATGGATTTGTTTATGGTCGGAAAAAAGCTTTATATTAATGTGCACTAGGTCATTTCCCAAATATTTTATGTACTGTATTTTTACACATTCCAGGAAGCACAGATCGTTTTAAGTAATAACGGCTTGCACTAATAAAGAATAAACTATCAGCGCGAGGCTATCTCCATGGCGTCCACCACCAGGGTCACCACAACACAACCACATACGCCTACAATCCCTTAGCAACACGTCGACAACCAGCACGAAGCTCTTGAGATCCAAGTGGAAAAGAATCGCTTGGTTACATTGTTTTTTCACTTTTTTTTTGGTCTCCTCTGTGGAAATGTCCATTACCATGTGTAAAATTATGTCACCCGTACCCCTCAAAAACTATAAAAGTAAATAATTCGCATAGATTTCAAATCTTATTTACAGATGTTAAAGTGTGAATGTGAGAGGAAGGGATTAGGGAAAATAATCCAATAAAAAAAATCACCCCAACCATCCCACCTCCATTCAAATATATATGTGTGTGTGTGTGTGTGTGTGTGTGTGTGTGTGTGTGTGTGTGTGTGTGTGTGTGTACAGATAATTTATATATATACTTATGTAGTGTATAAATGTTTGAATAATTAGTTCAGAGAAATGATTAGTTAAATTATTATCCCATATTTTTTATATTTATACATATTTTATTGTAATTTTAAATTAGACATATATAATTTATATAAAAACATATTTATATATAATAAATAATATAAAAAATATATATTTATTACAATATAACATACACGTATTTATCATCAAATCACTTTTATTGTCACACACACACACACACATATATATATATATATATTTTTTTTTTTTTTTATTTTTTTTATATATAGCTAAAAGCAGTTACTCTCTGTCCACATTCCATATACATGAGGTAAATAAGCAGCGTGACACCGCTGACAAACCTAGACTAAACTAGGACTTTGGCCTGTTAAGGTCATTAGACTGACTGATGAAAATTGACAATCAAAATAAAGAAAACCAAAAAAATCCAGTTTCGAAACGACTGACCAATTAAATGCCTGGACTCCGGGAATATTACACCAGCTGTTCCATTACCACAGTGTTACATGCACCAATTAAGCAGATTGATTAAATTAAAATACAGTATAGTCTCCGTGTAAAATACCTTTTGTTTGTCATTACGTGACGTTTAGACAAATGTTGTTTATATAGTATTTAAATGAAATGTGTATTGAAGTGTAGTGAAATCACAGTCAACAATGGAAATACATTATATTGTATATACAATCTATATTTACATTATATATTGTAATTGTTTTAAGACTAGACAATGGACAAAAAAATACAATGTTGGACACAAAACAATGACGACAGAATATTTACTAATAATATAAATAATAATAATAATAAAAAAATAATAATAATGATAAATTTCAAAAAACTATAAATAATAATAATGACAAAAAACATTTCGTGTTTGAAATGGAAAAGCAGCAGAATAAATGACTAATTCTTGTGTGGGATGAGAAGGGATTGTACATTTAATAGACGATGATTTGTAAACCATCCATTTTCCATTTTCTCCCGCTTACTCCAGCTGGATCCAATCCCAGCACGGCCTTGGAGGGAACACACCCTCTGTATTGGAGGCCAACCAATCACAGAGCAACACCCACATTCACACTCTCACCTATCGACAATTTGTCATTCCCAATTCTCCTGAACACATGTTTTGGGAATGTGGGAGGTAAATAATCCAGATATGTCAATGTGTTTTAGGCTGCCCACTGCTCCGGGTTTGTGCAACTTCACTGGATGGTTAATTACTGTTACAAATGAAGGAATAAATGAATGAAAACGCCTTTATTTGTTGCACATCTGAGAAATTGCAGTGTAAAACAGTAGAAAGAATATAAAGAAGAATAGAGAATATATGCATAAAAATAAATATAAAAACAGCAGAAAGAATATAAAGAAGAATAGAGAATATATACATAAAAAAATAGAAAATAAGTAACTAAATATGCATTTATATAACATAGGCATTAAATAACACTGAATATCATAAATCAGATACACTGCACATAACAGAATCATTAGTTTAGTAAGAAAAAAAATCAAAATATATAAAATGACAAAATAAATGACGGTTAGACAAAGTCAGTTGTGCGCATAATGTTAATGAGGTTAAAACATGAACATTTTGATTAATACAATAACTTTGCATCATTGCTCAGCGACAAACTCTTTGAACTCTTTCCAGAATTGAAACGTGAGAACCATAACCAGCCTTCATTTCAGATAAAAAAAGCAATAATGTTTTTATAACGGTGCCAAAGGTTTTTAAAATGGCTTTTTATTTGTTGCGCGTGGCGTGATTAAGTTAATTATTTGTTTATTGTTGTTTTAAAATGATAAATCATTAGGTAATATTTAAATTTGAAATTTTTGTTTTACTGTTACAATACACTGCACAGTATATAGGATGAACAAGTTTTTTTATTTCTCCATTTAAAAAAAATAAATGTATAAAACGTTTTACATCCTACCTTGTTAGTCTTCTTCTTACCTTTGTGTGTTTAGACCGTTGTCACAATTGTTAAACCGCAAATTTGAAATGATCAACTACGGTTTACTATAAAAATATTTATTATTACCTTAAATGTTTTAAATCTGAACTGTGTGTATTTACATTCAGCTAATACATTTGTCAGAAGATTTTCATGAACACTGATATGATTAGAATTAAAAAGAGAAAATTGATAAAGTAAATAATTATGAAAAAAATATATAAATGGTAAAAAGACTAACAGTAACAGATTGTGTATAATATCTTGCCTTTTAGAAATAATTCTAATCTTACCAATTAGAATTAAAAAGTGGAAAATGATAAAATATATAATGATTTTAAAAAATTATAATAGGTAAAAAGACTAACAGTAACAGATTGTATTTTATCTTGCGTTTTAGAATTATTTGTAATCTTTTATTCTAATCTTACTAATTAGAATTAAAAAGTGAAAAATTATTAAGTAAAAAATTATTTTAAAAATTGATTGTGTATATCATCTTGCCTTTTTGAATTCATTCCAATCTTTAATTCTAATCTTACTAAATAGAATTAAAAAGTGGAAAATGATAAAGTAAATAATAATGATACAAAAAAATGCTAGAAGGTAAAGACCAACAGTAACAGATTGTGTATAGCATCTTACCATCACACTATTTATGATCAATCCCACAGATAATTTGGTGTGTACACGACGTATATCACATTCCTTTGGTCTTCGCTTTATAATTGTATCATTAATGTATCAAACTGATAAGATCCTGCCCTGTGAACTGGCCTAAAGTTCAGCGCTGTAATGCTGATATGGCGAAGACTATAAACAGAAGAGGTTTGTGGACGAGCTGCTGATGTGGTTGTAATCATGGCCTCACAAACCACGCTGTCCGTTATCGGGATCCTTCTTTTGGCCTGTTTACACGACTGTTACTCCGTCGTTCCAGGTAAGCACGGCTTCCATGTTTGTTCTGATTGTGCGTTCTAAAAAAATGTCTCTCTTGTGTGTGAAGAAGAGGAGAAGAGGCCAGAGTTTTGGGACAAGAAAGGGAGAGATGCCATTCAAACGGCTCTTTCCATGACACACAACATGAACCGGGCCAAGAATCTCATCCTTTTCCTGGGAGACGGTGAGTTTGTAACACAATTCAATCCATTTCGATATATCGTTTGGTCCAAAATCCATAAATAGACATTTCGTTCCGCAAAAAATTTGACACAAAGTTGACAAAATTGAATTGTTATTTATTTGTTAGTTAATTTTTAGTTTTTGTTACAATTTAGTGTCCAAAATGTACTGGAAAACATCACATTCTAACTAATAGTTTTAATAATAATGAAAATTGATAATTTCATATAACTAAATGTGACAATACAGTATATGCATTGATAATATAAACAACAACAACAAATATAAAAAGTAGTAAAATAAATTATTATGAGTATATTATAAAAAATAAGTAGTATTATTATAATAGCTGTAATTGTTGTTTTCTATACTCTTATTGTTGATGATTGTTTTTATTATTGTTCTTTACATCACTACTGTTGCTGTTGTTATTATTAGTACTGTTATTATTGCTATTGTGCGCTTTGAGACAATTTATGATGTGAAATTGTGCTATTGCGCGCCTTATAAATGCTCTGAACTCGAACTTGCTATTCTTCTTGTTGTTGTTGTTGTTGTTGTTGTCATTCTCACTGCTGTTGTTACTTTGGTTTTGTTTTAAAAGGTAACTAATGTAAACAACAACATTTCTGCTTAGGGAATGGGAATTAATGTTATTATTACTATTGTTCTTGTTGTTGTTGTTTTCACTATTATTGCTGTTATTATTTTTGCTATTATTACTATTTACTATCATTATTATCGTTGTAACTTTTGTTTTTGTTATTACAGTATAAAATAATACTATTGAAAAGTAACTAGTGTGAACAATAACATTTCTGCTCAGGAATGGGAATTCATGTTATAAGGAAAGTGAGGTGACGGCAATATGGCCACTAGGGACCATTCTGAATTTGTGCTCTCTATTTAACCCATTCATGAAAGTGCACATACACACAGTGAAGTGAACACACACAAACCCTAAGCCCTAACCCTGGGCAGCCTAAGACGTGGCGCCCGGGGGGGGGCATGTGGGGGTTCAGTGTCTTGCCCAAGGACACTTCGTTGCAGAACCCATAGTAGGGGGGATTCCTCTTGTTAATAAATGTGCTAAAATAACTTGTTAAAAAAGGGGGGAACCTGCAACCTTTCGGACACGAGTCCATGTCCCCTACCACTGGACCACAACTCCCCGTTAATAATAATAATTACTTTTGTTGAATCGTTATAATTGTTGTTAACTTGTTAATTAACTAATGTAAACAATAACATTTGAGGAATGGTAATTAATGTTAATATTACTATTATTCTTCTTGTTGCTGTTTTCGCTACTGTTGCTGTTATTATTTTGTTGTTTGTGGACATTATCACTGTTGTTGTTATAGTATAAAGTAATGCTATTGAAAAGTAACTAAAGTAAACAATAACATTTCTGCTCAGGAGTGGGAATTAATGTTATTATTATTGTGTATTATTGTATAGTGTTGTTGTGGTTGATGTTGTTTTTACTATTGTTGCTGTTATTATTTTTGTTATTACTACTATTATTGTTATTGTTGTTACTTTTGCATGTTTTTTATTATTACGATATAAAATAATGCTATTGAAAAGTAACTAAAGTAAACAATAACATTTCTGCTCAGCAATGGGAATTAATGTTATTATTACTATTATTGTTATTATTGTTGTTGTTGTTGTTACTTTTGCATGTGTTATTATGGTGCAAAATAATGCTATTGAGAAGTAATTAAGTAAACGATAATATTTCTTCTCAGGAATGGGAATCAGCACTGTGACCGCGGCAAGAATAATGAAAGGACAGTTGGCTGGGAAGACGGGAGAGGAGAGCGTCCTGACCATGGACACCTTCCCTTATCTCGCTCTATCCAAGGTGCCAACATTCACTTCCTTCCGTGTTTTCTTGACAGCTTTTGAATGTGTTTTTAAGGGCTGTCAAGGTTAACGCGTTAACTCGTGTGATTAATTTAATTTGTTTAATTGCGTCTAATTTTATTAGATTAATCGCACGTTTTTTGTTTCACTTCAAAACCATTCTAAGCTTTATGTAAGTTCTTTATGTACTTTCTAAGACATATGTTTCATGTTAGGGTGATAAGTATTTATTAAGTTTAGTTATTTATTATGTTTTCAGCTGACAAAAAGAAGGCAAAACGTGCTTCAATTTTTTGTTTTATTATTATTAGTATATATTTATTTATTTTTACAAAAAACACAATGTCCTGTTTTTTTATTAAGAGTGTAACCTAAAAAAATGGGAAATATGGGGAAAAAAAAGAAAATATTTTGCAAATTTAACAAAAATTATGAGTTTATTAATTTACATATTACAGCTCATTATCCATTATTCCAAGCTTTAGGCATTTAATCGCCATTAATCGTGATTAATTTAGTCAGGGAAGTGCGATTAACTAGCTTAAAAAATGTAATCGTTTGACAGCACTAGTATTTTTTATTTATCGATTTCTTTTCTGTATGTGATCAGACTTACAACGTGGACAAGCAGATGCCCGACAGTGCGGGCACAGCCACGGCGTATCATTGTGGCGTGAAGGCAAACTACGGCACCCTAGGGGTCAGTGCGGCCGTGCCCAGGAAAGACTGCAGCGCCACCAAGGGCAACACTGTGGAATCTGTTCTTCATCGGGCGAGGAGGGCAGGTAATTACAAAAAAAAAATCCCAACAGCTTCTATGGAATCAGATGAATGACAAAAATATCAAACATAAATGTCTAAAAAAAGAAAAAAAAAAGAAAACGTGTTGTTTTTGTTCGGTTTTTTTTTTTTTTCAGACGGTAAGCTTTAAACATCTTTATTTCGATTCAACCTAATTTTTCTAATAAAATTATAAAAAAATGAAAAAAAAATTGTAGTTTTGTAGTTTTAAACGTTATTTTAACAAAATTAACTAAAATAAAAAAATGTTTTAAAGTATTTTGTGTAATAAAGGAAAGGGTTAAAATTTCAATCACAAAAATTTACCACACCACAATTAAGCAACCCACCAGACAACCCTTCTCTTAGAAATGTGAGCAAAAATGTTACTCTTCTCGTCCCTAGACCTCATAAACTAGTTTTTATTAAAATCTGAAAAAAAAATAATCACATTTTCAAAATTTGGAGCGGCTCCCCTAGTGGCCACTGCTGTGGAAAAGCAATGGAGCAGTTAATTGCTGCCACCTGGTGATCAAATTATGTATTACAAGTGTATGTTTGAATTTATCAAGTTTTTTGAAACAATTTTAATTTAAGGCCCTGTAATCTGACAATAAACAAAGTATATTAAACGCAGTCGCTATGACGTTTTCTGGTCAAGGAGCTGCCAATCACATTCTCACCAGCCAATCAGAATGAGTATTGCCCCCATGTGACACTTGTGTCAAGTTGAAAAGCAAAAATTTGAAACGCAACGAAAAATCTGAAACGAAATGAAATAAGAAAAAAAGTTTCAAAGGAAAATGAGAAAAATAGGAAAAAGCAAAACTAATTACAGCGCTAAGCATATCCGTTTATTTATTCTTTTTAATTAACGCTTGATATTTTTGTACACCAATCTAATCTGATATTTTTGGGCACTAAAACGTAATAGCTCACATTTTCACTTAATATTTCTCAGTTTAATGAGTTTAATTGCTGAATTCAAGCCAAGTCTGAATGCCTGGATGCTCTTGAATTTTTTATCTTAGTTTTTTTATGATGCATTTTTTCACAAATTCAAACACAAACGTAGAATTTTCTGGGTACTGTGTATCCCTCACCTTCTCTGAAATACTCGCTTTTTATTGTGTTAAGCTATTAAAAGATATGACGAATTAAGGTTTATCTTATCTTATCTTATCTTATCTTGTCATCCACATTGTAATTTAGATAAATGTACAGCATATAGTAAACTCAAACTGCATTGCTCTATCTGTACCTCAATCTGAGTTGATAACAGATCAAAACACCCAATGTTGTCCAAAAGTGACATTGTGGTGAATTTCTATATCATACATTTTTAAATAGAAGCAGAATAGAAAATGCGGACATTGTAGAGTATAATAATTGAGTGACTTTTTTGCTGTTAAAAATTCAATTAAAGAGGTCAAATTGAATCGTAAAGTCAATTCAAAAAGGAATTGAATTTATGTCAATGTAAAAAGACTGTAAAATTACCAAGTTAAGGATACAGAATAAAGGCATTTCATTTCAGTTCATTTCAATTCAAAGGACTGTGTTCAAAAAACACAGAAACAAACAAAAAAATTCAATTAAAGAGATAAAATTGTAATTGAATAGTAAAGTCAACGTAAAATAGAATAGAATTTATGTCAATGTAAAAAGACAGTAAATAATTATGTACCAAACGCAGTACCAAATTGTGATACTGAATAAAGGCATTTTAATTCAATTCAATTCAAAAGACTGTGTTTTGTTCTCACAGGCAAAGCTGTTGGTATAGTGACCACTACGAGAGTCCAGCACGCATCGCCCGCTGCCAGCTACTCACACTCCGCAGATAGAGACTGGTACAGCGATAAAGAACTGACCTCGGAAGCCGTCGCGGGTGGATGCAAGGACATTGCATTTCAACTCATCAGCAATACAGATATCAACGTAAGACCCAAAGTTCAAAAGATAAGACTAGAGCGTATGTGTCAAACTCTGCCAAACGTAGAGTTCTACCAGCTCAGCAAGAATTTATTTTTACGTGGAGCTGTTATTATTGGTATTTCTGACCTAGCCATATAGTTAAGTCATCTTTATTTATAAAGCACTTCAAAAAACAGACACACTGACTAAAGTTCTTAACACTTTTAAAATAACAGTAAAAACGAAAAGGCAATCGCAAAAAAATGAATGCAAAGTCAAACATCGTAAAATTGGAATAGAATTAATATATAAAACAGTAACAGACATAAAATATATTAACAGACATATGAAGCACTAATGACACAAACTACAGATCCCAGAATGCAGTGCTCCAGCAGCCTTGCTTTAGTACTCTTGAATTTAAATATTGTCAAATGTTATATTGTATTATTATAATTATATTATATTGTATAATTTGTGTAACAATTGCTGTGTAGCACATTTTGCTTATTTATTTTAATTATTTATTGTCTTAGTTTTTTTTAGCATGTTCATATTTTTATCTTGTGTAATTTTGACAGGTTATATTTAATATAAGATTGTTAAATTAAATTGTTTAAGTTGTTATTTATTTATTTTTCTCTCGGGTGTTTTAGGTTATTTTAGGTGGCGGGAGACGGTACATGTTTCCCAAAAGTGTTAAGGATCCTGAATACCCTAAGGAAGAAGGAAGCCGACAAGACAATAAAAACCTAGTCGATGAATGGCTGAAAAACAGAAATGTAAAATTCCTAAACCTAAAATTCAATTCATATTATATGTATGGACTGCTTTGCTTCATTTAATAGCTCACGTTTTTATAATTTTAGAATGCCAGGTACGTGTGGAACAAAAAAGACTTTGCCGCTGTCCCTGATGACGTGGACTACTTGATGGGTGAGGATTGTCTTTTATTTATTTATTCAAACATGTATATAGAACAAATAATAACAACATAAAAACCACAACATAAAAATAATGTTTATTTGGCTAACAATTTACTACTACCACACCCAGAATTTTAATTTCATAAACTCTAATTTGAATTTTAAATAAATTGTTTGTTTTGCAATTGCCCCATAGCATGAATTTAGTTTTTTTTTTCTAAATTTAATGACGATTTATTTTTTATCGCACCGTTTCTCAACCTTATTAACAGGACTCTTTGAGCCGAAGGACACCAGGTATGAACTAGAGCGAGATCCAAACATGGACCCATCGCTGACCGAAATGGTGGAGAAGGCCATCAAGATTCTGCAAAAGAACAAAAACGGATTTTATTTGTTCGTGGAAGATAAGTACTTTTCTCGTGCTCTTCCGTTGACTCAACATCATCATAGAAAATACAGTGGCAGCCCGACTTACGAATGTCCTTATTAACGAAAAACCCGAGTAATGAAATGCATCGGCGCAAAACTTTTGTCCTGAGTTGCAAAATAATTTGCTACCTGAAACGAGCACGTCTTGGTTTTACAGGCATAAATGAGAAGTGTAAAAAACAGTTGTTTATTCCTCACGCACATCAACTAAACGAAAAACAACAAAGCACTGGTTAGTTTCAAATGTATTGGTTCCAAAATATAAAATGAGTTGGTATTCTCCTAGAATGGCTTTTGCGAGTCCGGCGTTGGTGTAAATAGAGCCGCGCAGGAGCTGACACACACACACACACACACACACACACACTTACTCGGCGGGAGTTTGAAGCAGTTTCAAACTCACTAACCCAAAGCAAATTTTCCCCACACAAAACGTGCAAATAAGCTGATAGAAATTTGTCGCGAGTGCGCTAATCTGGCTAGGTGTTACACTCCATATAGTCCGGGCGGAACATTCTGATGACGTTAGTTCCGTGTCTGTAACGTCATTTCAAGATGGCGGTCACTGTTCACGTGAGATTCTCCGCTGTATTATTATATACTGTACCTTTATAAACAATCGCCAATGGGCAATTTAAACCACTTCGTAGCAAGTTTTTATTACATTTATTAACAATAGTTTATCACTTGTAAAAAAAAATGTCTGATTCACGAACTCATGGCACGGACTAGACGAATTGCATGTAAAATGCGGCTCAGCTAACGAAATTCCCGCCTAACGAAACGGTCGTCGGCACAGATTGATTTTGTAAGTCGAGGTACCACTGTATATTTATTTGGTGTTTTCCTTGTTGTGTAAGTGGCAGAATAGACCACGGCCATCATGCCGGCCAGGCCAAGTATGCTTTGACCGAGGCTGTGGAGTTTGACCGATCTATTGCACGTGCGGCTGATCTGACCAGTGAAAGTGACACTCTGACTGTGGTGACCGCAGATCATTCCCACGTCTTCAGCTTCGGTGGCTACTCGTACAGGGGCAATCCTGTTCTAGGTAAGCCTAAAAACGACGCCTATTACCGTATTTTCTGGACTATAAGCCGCAACTTTTTTCATAGATTTTGAACCATGCGGCTTATATTTTTTCTAAACCAGAAGTTTTTCTGCTCTAAACCGGAATGAGAATCAAAATTAAGACAAAATAAATGCAAAGAAGAATACGCTACGTCCTCTTTAGCAGATATAAGTCGGTCTGTCAAACTTTATCTTTTCAAATCCTCACCCCTTCTTCTAAAAATACTGTAGATACTGTTTATTTTCTCTTTTTTCTGTCCGGTTTTAATCAGCAAAGTTGCTGCCATGTTAAAATACAGGTTAGTATAGGATCTATTAAGTTACATACATGTACATTTACAATTCAAAATCGTTCTGTTCCTGTAGTAAATATCTAATCCAAAAACATACATATCTGTGGCTTGCAAAACTTTTTTTAATAGAGTGGATGCGGCTTGTATGCAGGTGCGTATTTTCTATAGTCCAGAAAATACGGTAGCTTTAGGTAAGTAGAATCTCTCAACACACTTGTGAGACAAAACCAGATTAAGACACGATGGAGGAACGTTGTATGTAAACTGGCCTAGAAACACTGGTGGATATCGGGAATTTTTACTATATATACTATAAGGCGCATTTAAAATCCTAAAAATTGTTTAGTAACTGCGCGCACATTTAGAAAAATGTGTGCGTCTCATAAGTGAAAAAATTAAGACATATTGATTCATTAAAGGTGCCCTTTTTCTGCATTTTCTTTCATTGTTGTATTTTTATCTTTTATTTATATTTGATCTTGCATATTTATGTGGAAGGTATTATTTTTATCTTTTATACTTTTTTTCACGTTTTATGCTATCTCTATTTTGATTGTATTTTATTGCTTTCATCTTTTGTATTTGTACTGCACCCACACTATGTTTACACGCCAGACGATGGTAAAATACATTTCACTTCACGTTGTTGCAAAATAATTATGTATGTGAGAAAATTTGAATTTGAATGTATCGCTAGTCAAAACCGTGACGTGTCTTACAGGAACTTCCTACTCCAAGGGTGAGGACGGTAAAATGTTTACTAATGCGCTTTATGGAAACGGCCCAGGATTCCAGA
>MU204413.1:7607698-7626301 GCA_017309775.1 Paedocypris sp. Pulau Singkep
ATCCTAAAAATTGTTTAGTAACTGCGCGCACATTTAGAAAAATGTGTGCGTCTCATAAGTGAAAAAATTAAGACATATTGATTCATTAAAGGTGCCCTTTTTCTGCATTTTCTTTCATTGTTGTATTTTTATCTTTTATTTATATTTGATCTTGCATATTTATGTGGAAGGTATTATTTTTATCTTTTATACTTTTTTTCACGTTTTATGCTATCTCTATTTTGATTGTATTTTATTGCTTTCATCTTTTGTATTTGTACTGCACCCACACTATGTTTACACGCCAGACGATGGTAAAATACATTTCACTTCACGTTGTTGCAAAATAATTATGTATGTGAGAAAATTTGAATTTGAATGTATCGCTAGTCAAAACCGTGACGTGTCTTACAGGAACTTCCTACTCCAAGGGTGAGGACGGTAAAATGTTTACTAATGCGCTTTATGGAAACGGCCCAGGATTCCAGATTGCTAACGGAACTCGTCCAGATGTGAATGAAACTATCTCAAGTAGGTGTACTGACTTTTCGTCTTCATGAGTAACACTTCCTTTCTACCAGAGGTGTAAGGTACTTAAGTAGATGTACTTTGTTGCTTTACTTAAGTATGTTTTTGGAGTATCAAAAAAATAAGCAACTGTTACTCTCTACTCCACTGCATTTCTGATTGAGTAGCTGTACTTTTCACTCCACTACATTTGCATTGACACTTGCAGTTACTCGTTACATTTTGATTGTGCGCAACAAACCATAATGGATTTTTATCGCGGTTAATTTCTTGACAAAAATAACAAAAATTTGAGCTTTTATCAAAACACCGTCAAATTTGAGGAAACACATTGAGGTATATGTGTCTTATTTAATGTTAATTTAAAGGGAATTTATTGTTAAACTATAACTTTTAACTTTTTAACTTTAAGTTAAACTATACAGATCTTCCCTGACTTTACAATGGTACTGTGATGTTAACAAGCCTAACATGGCAAAAACACTGTGACATGACTATATTTTAGCTTAATTTTTTTGTGCAACGTGAATAAATGTGATGTCTATTGTAGGCAATGACTGAGAGATCACTGGGAATCACATCAATGTCAGCTCGGAATTTAGTTTTTTTTTATTACATTTATTTTTTTGTTCTTTATCTTTTTTACTTTACCATTTTTGAAACACGGAGGTGTTAAATGTCCTACTGTATTAAATAACACAACCTCATGAACAGAGTTTTTCCACATTGCTTTGCTTTTTGATTTTTTTTGGGCCTAAATTCAGTGTGTAAAATACTTAAGTTCTTTTCAAATGCGATACTTTGCTACTTTGACTCAAGTCTTCCCTATAGTGGTGACGTTTTACTTGTAATGGAGTAACTTACATTATTATACAGCACGTATCCGTACTTTTACAGAAGTATGGTTGTCTGGTACTCTGTCCACCTCTGCTTTCTAACCTTATCGTTTCAAACACGTACTTCTTCTGCTTAATTTCCAGGCAGGGATGACTACCTTCAGCAAGCTGCTGTTCCGCTGGATTCTGAGACTCATGGCTCCGAGGACGTCGCCATATTCGCCAAAGGTCCGATGGCGCATCTTTTTCACGGAGTCCAAGAGCAAAGTTACATCGCCCATGCCATGGCCTACGCCGCCTGCATAGAGCCCTACGCCGTTTGCTATGGGGTCTGCACTCAGTTCAGCTTCCTGGTGCTGATGATGGGCTTACTGGTCTCCATTATGACCTGTCATTAAGGAGATCACGTGGTTGACGTTTGTTTGTCAAGATCATTTTTAATTTGTATATATGAATATATATGGGGCTAAAATGTATACATATTTTAAAGGTGTGCGTTTATAGTGTATTCATGTATTCAACTATATGCATTAATAATAGCCATATACTGTATGTGTGTTTGGGCGCATGTCTCTCTCTGTGTGTGTGTGTGGACATTATATTTAGACTTTATTTAAAGTACTTTAAATAAGAATAGTAAATCTATGTGATAAATGGACTACTTTCTTCTAATAGTAAATAGTAAAATGTAATCTATAAATAGTAAATTAAATATTAAATTTTCAAGTTAATATGGTACTTATCATTATCATAAATTAGCATTGTATGTGTGTGTGTGCAGGGTGGGGCACTGTAGTGCTTCAAATTACAAAGTTACAAGGTGTAGAGATATATTATGTATAGATTAAAATGGTTAAATGTACACAATTACAGATAAAATGCTCATGTTGTATCATGTATTTTTTACAAAAATGTGATTAAAATAAAATGTTTTTTTTTCTTTGTGTGTGTAGTTGTGCGTGCGTGTGTATAAGGTGTGTATATTGATAAGCATAACCCTTGAAAACTCAACTTCTATTTTAAAAAGCACACAAAAAATGTGAATAAATTAAGAAAATAATAGTAATACACAATAGTTACAATGTAGGGATATACATGTACAGCGCTACAATTAAAATGTACACAATTATTTGTTAAGCAAAAATATATGATGTTGCACTTTTTTCCATTTTGTGTGTGGAAAACATAACCGTTCAAATCTCTTCAAAAGAATTAATAAAACAGTATTAATAATTTTAGAGTTGCATGCCATGTATATACTGTAAAATGTTCACAATTACTTCTGAAACAAAAATACAATGATTTGTTTTGCTCTTTAATTCGTGTGTGTGTGTGTGTGTGTGTGTGTGTGTGTGTGTGTGTGTGTGTGTGTGTGTGTGTGTGTGTGTGTGCAGATGTGGGGACTTCAATATTTTAAAAATGATTAATAAATTATAATGAATACATTATATAATTACACGGATATACAGTACAAGCATAGAGATACAATTAAAACTGTTTTAATTGTTTTACTCTAGACTAGAGAGAGAGAGAGAGAGAGAGAGAGAGAGAGAGTCAGCTGACTAGTTGCTATAGCAGTGTCGCAACACTCGCGATATCTCGCACGCGAGACTAACTGCGGCGCCCTATTTCTTTTCCTCGGTAAAAAAATGGAACGTCGCGCGAACTGTGGCTGAATTGGACTTTTCGGCACATAACAACTTCGCCCTAAACAAAGTTTGCGTTCACATTACGTGACGTTTCAACAACTGTATGCTAAGCAAACCGGGCTAGGGCGCTGTTTCTGGCCTGCTAACCGCTATTTCTGCAGCGTGATCAGTATAGAATAGTTGTTGTGTTGTTGTTTTTTACGGTTATGGCTGCGCCGCGACCCATTAAAGGGATTTTAAAAAACAAACCCAGCGTGGTGGTCCGAGCCGAAGAGCCCGTCCACGAGACGACAGAACCGGGACCGCAAGTCAACTCCGACGACGACCAGCAGTGAGTACAAACCACACTTTTACACGCTTCAGTCTATATTCTCAGTTAGAGTTGTTTTTTTACATGTTTACTCTTTACTTTGACATGACAGTGCTCGTAGCATAAAATGCTAAAAGGCTAGCCTACGTTGATAATAGTCGGCTCAAACATTACCAGTTGCATTACTGGTGTTGTATGTGAACTGTCACAAACACCTGCCAATGCAAAGTTGGGTAATATTAACTCTTTTTTTTTGTCTGAATGGCAGGTTGTGTTTATTATTTCAGCAGTGCATTTGAATTATGTAACTCCGTGTGACGTATGATTAGCTCGTTACGCCTTTCATCGAAGCCTTCTGACGTCATTCATCAGCTGTCACTTACGAATTATAAATATGATAAGAAACAGCTTTTCGTTGTTACGTCTCACACTGTGTCGTTGAACAAAAATAGGTGTAAAAATAGGCTGTAAGTGGGTGTTTACAGCATCCAAGGCTACAAAGCGAATTGTGTGAATAAAATAATACTCAGAAGGATAATTGTTTTCCGTCAAGTTGAATTGTTCCAAACGTCCAGTTGCTTCCAAAAGCTACATTAAAATAATTCAATTTGCTTTGAGTTCTTTAAGCAAGTTCATGACAATGTAACAAGTTGTGTGGGCCTAATGGTTACAACTTTGTCGCTGTTCTGTAAGTTTCTCTTTTATTTGATTAATTCAGGAAATATTTATTCATCCCCTTGGGTAAATTCTCCTTTTTTTTCTTTCTTTTTTCTTTCGTAAAAAAAGCAGATTAAAATTGTTTTAATACCACAACAAACATTTAGTGGAAAAAAACCCCACCTGCATCATTGATCATCCAAGCAAAGATGGTGAAAGGCATCTTGTATATAAATATATAATATATAATATATATATATATATATATATATATATATATATATATATATATATATATAAATATAACTAAACCAAAAATAAACCTTTTAAAAGTTTCAAGCTAGTAAGGGGCAGCACGATGGAGTAGTGGGCGGCGCTGAGGCCAGTCGGTCGGGGTCTTTCTGTCTGGAGTTTGCATTTCAAGTGAATTAGAATTGGACCGTTGACCATAGGTGTGAGTGAGAGTGTAAATCTGTGTGTCCTGCTCTGTGATTGGTTGGCCACCAAAGCAGTCCATCCCACCTCCATTTGCTACATGGAGTAGAAAAGAATGAATGAATGGATGGATGAATATATACAGTATTTAAAAAGGAAACAGACTTTGTTTATAAAACGTTAGTGTGTGCCACAGAGTAAACAATGTGTAAATAGAGGTGAGGATGTTTCTGGACGTTTCAGGAGAGAATGTCGGACAGCCGTCACACAAAAGCTTTGTAATGTTAAAATGCCGCTTCTCTTCTCTGGGGTCTTTCTGTGTGGATAAATTCCATGTTCTCTAAGTGTGTGCGTGGGTTTCCTCCGGGTCTCCGGTTTCCTCCCACAGTCCTAAACACGCTAAGGTGAATGGGCGTTGGAGAATTGACCCGATCTGTGATTGGTTGGCCTCCTGGGCGTGTCCCGCCTCAGGTCACCCAGAAGTTGTAGAAAATGGATGGATGGACAAAATGAGGATTATTGTCTGTAATGCAAGAATATGACTCAGGTTTTGCTCCCACAAATGTAGAAGTTTCGTCCTTTCTATTTGCCATAATGTAAAGATGACTAGTTTTCTTTCCGTTTTCCTTTTTTTTTTGTGTGTGTTCAATTTGTCTTTCTGAAGGACCTCTCTACTTTGAAAATCATTCTGATATTAGCGTGCAGTCATAACCTCTTCCGAATAGACTGAGATCCTTAAAAAAGCATGATGATAGCACAATATAGAAATACTAGAGAACCACGTTATTTGTTCCTCGACTGTAAATAATAATTCATGATAATAATAAAAACAAGATCACATGTCGTTTTAAAGTCCTATCAGCGTGTCATTTTATTTATTCAAATAAAATAAAAACTAATTAAATTATGTATTAAGATTTTGAGAATTGGATTATTGTACAAATGTGTTGTGGAAGGGTGGCAAGCTCATTTATTTCTTTATTACTATATAACTGCATCTAATTGATATATATTTCTTTAAGGATTTATCATTTATTTATAATATTTTTACAGCAAATATGATTTTACCAAAGTAATTCCAGTTGAACAAATAACACTGACAAACAATGAGATGATATTGTGTTTTCGTTTGTTTGTTTGTTTGTTGTTGTCACAAATCTTTAGGAAGAAATCTCAAAAATGGGACGAAATGAATATTTTGGCCACATATCACCCAGCGGACAAAGATTATGGGATGATGAAGATAGATGAGCCCAGCACACCATATCACCGGTGAGACGACTTTTGAGTTTTTTTTTTATATTGAAATGTTTCAATTATTAAATATCTATTTGTTAAATATCTATTTGTTTAAATATCTTACCACTCAAGAGGCTTATGTTTGTCACAGGATGGTTGGCGAAGATGATGATGAAGGAGCTCTCAGTGACTCCGATGGAAATACTGTACTTCCTGGAGACGACCTTGCGAAGAAGTAAGTGATGTACTGTATATCCGGTCTGCTGTGTTTCACATTTTTATTTCTTTGTTGAAAAAAAATATTCATATACTAGTAATAATGGATTCACAGTTATATTAGTTAATTGAGAGAAAGAACAATTCGTTCAGATCTTACAATTAAAGTAATCTTAATTTAAAGAAAGAAAAAACAAATATTCATATATGTCTATCTTACAACAGTCAGTTTATGTAAAAATAAATGCATATGTCCTTGTTGTAACATAACAACAGAAACAATAACAATGTTATCAACATAAAGTTTTCAAAAATGTGAGGTGTTGAACTTTTACACTTTTAGGTTTATTTAACTATTTGGTTTAATTTAACGAGTTAAGTATAATGATTATTACATGGATTTACATGTGTAGCTATTACTAATTTTGTGTTATTTATTAACTGGATTATGAAATTTGTAATTTTAATGTAATTATTAGGAAATTATGCAAAACTGCTTTAAGTTTGAGCTTGAATTATTATCGTGACTATTTTGTTCAAATTATATTGCGTGTACAGTATTAACATTGTGAAACATAAAGTTTTTAAAGCCAGTAATTTTCCAGCTTCAAGATCATTATGGAAATGTGTCTTTAAATGACAGTGTCAAACTCTGAGACTATATTTGGAGAAGCAAGGAGAATTATCCTACATTCTGTCCCAGATTTAGACGGTATCTCATCCACGTCTAAAATGATTGTAAAATAATTCATGGAATGTTATACTGGGAATTTAAGGTTGGAAATCCCCTTAAAATGCAAGAACACGAAAATTTTAATCAAAACGTGCAGATAAACCAGTGAATCAAGCAGCATAAAACTGATTCACAATATTAAATTATGCGTAGTAACTTAAACGCAACCTGAAGCTTTTGTTTTTTCCCAATTATATTGGGATATTAAATTTAATTATATTTAAATATTATAATTAAATGATTTATTTAAATACCGTATTTACTCGACTATAAGTCGAGGATTTTTCCAGAACAGGTGTTCTATCATTATTTCCCTGTGCCACTTTAGTGTCTCCGTGGGCCCCAAATAACCAGAATTGACTTTATATGAAATGAAATAGGTTTCTACTCGTTTCTATGTATTCACTTTTCTCTCATTTCTTTCACCCGACTTATAAGAGGGTCTAAACCAGGGGTCGGGAACCTTTTTGGCTGAGAGAGCCATAAACACGGCATATTGGTAAAAATGAAGTCCAAAAGAGCCATAACTGTTTAAAACTAAGTAAATCTATGCAGATTTGTAAAACCAATATGAATTGCAGGACAACAAGTATTTCAACTCGTTTTGATAACGCTGTAATTATATGTGAAATGTCTTCATACTCGTGTGGCTCGTTTTCAACTTTTAATTCTGACACGGTGCACAACGGTGTTTCAACTCTTTCAGGACTCCCGGGTCAAATAAACTCGGACATATACAAATACATTTCCAATAGATCAAACACAAATAAAATACTTTTAAGATCGGGAGGGCATCCATTTAAACGTGAATTTATTTTACAACTTTTAACTTATTTTACCCCATGTTAAGCAATGCCCATTAAAGCAATGTCATCCCCTGCAAACACGCGGCTTTGAAAACTGCAAAAGAAACACGTCTAGCGAACACGCGAAGCCCGGTGTTTGTGCAGCGACACGCAGTTACCGCGCGCGCACGCGACTGGTCTGGAACGCAACGGTTTCCGCTATTAGGTAGCGAACTACTGAATATTGAAAAGGGGGCGGGGAAAACGTCCTGACATCACGACAACGTTACGCAATAGAAAACATGGTGTTGTCCGGAGGAAAGCTGTGATTGGCTAGTTCGCCCGCAACCAGGAAGCGGATGGAAATACCGAAGAACGTTTGAAATGTTTTACGTTTTTATGCATTTTTAAAGCTTTATCTAAGAGCCATATGCAGCCACAAGAAGAGCCATATATGACTCGCGAGTCATAGGTTCCCGACCCCTGATCTAAACAAAATACCACAATCTCACAGCTGAAGTGGGGGGGTCGACTTATAAGCGGTTCGACTTATAAGCGTGTAAATACGGTACTTTTTTTTTAAGTGAGGAGATTGAGTCGTGTGAGTCTGTGTCATCCCGTCACCTCGGTAAAGAGTAAAGATAAATTCACAATTAACGCGACCATTTAATCGGTGTTCGTGCATTCCATGAGTTAGATTTTATATTTAACACACACAAAATATAGAAATTAAACACACTATTGTGAAAGGTCACAGGGTTCAGCTTTATAGATCTCACATAAAAAGTCATATATGATTTATTGTGTGTGGCTAATTTTAGACTTAATATACTATTAATATAATATATCCCCTTTTTGCATATATTTCAAGTCAGGAGCAATCACAAATAAATGGAAATACTTCGTATTTATGCAGCGTTGGCTTCTGCGATGTTATCTTTTTTTTCTTTAACGATTTTGGTGGCAGACAAGCTTGTATGCTTTTCCACGCAGCGACACTTAGCAGTGACTAAATAACACTGGGAGAAATAATATTTTTTAATAATATTTTACAATTTATTTGAATTTTGGGGAACTTTATTTTCTATTTCTCTGCAACTGGAATGCACCCATATATGTACACAAAAACTCTACATTTACTACATTTAGAAGTAATATTTATTCAAAATTTTTTCATTATTATATATTATTCAAGGGTTGTTCTGTTATTCTAAAAGGAGTGTTATCAAGAGGAGTATTTAGTCAGAACTTTAGGTTTCTGGAAAGTCAGAATACCAAGAAAGTAATGAGGTGCTTTTGTTCACCTAGTAATAGAAATACGTTATTAGCGAACATCAATAATGATAAATACTGTGATTTTATAAAAAAATATTTTTTATTAATTTTTTATTTTTAATAATTTTCATTTATTATTATAGTATTTTCATTTTATGTATTTTATTTTTCTTTTTAAGTATGTTTAATGGCGATCCACTAAATATACACTTGTTTCATTGAACTCTTTTTTTTTTTTTTTCCTTTTTTTCTGCTCATCTCAGGCTAGCGGCGGCGGTGGCAGAGAACGCAGATTCTCGCTTTATGAGAGAGCCAGAAGAAGAAAGTGAAGAGGAGGAGGAAGAGGAAGAGCTGGATCCAGAAGAACAAGGTGAGATGTCGGTTTCATCATGATACTCGAGAGATCTTCAACTGACCGAAAAATCATTTCAAATCGTCTTCTTTCATTTTTCCCTTTTTTAAATGTATTTTGCAGACGTCTTATTGTAATTCTGTGTTTTATGTTGTTTTAGAAAGAAAGAAGCAGTTCCAGATGATGAGGAAGATGCATTATAACGAAGGCCTGAACATCAGGCTAGCACGCCAACTCATCGCCGACGAGCTGGAGGAGGAAGACGACGAGGATGAAGAGATGAAGGATGATGTGGAAGCTGAGGACATTACAGTTGACCCTCCAGTAGAAGGTCATTTAAGATAAATATTGTTTTTTCCTGATTATAACAATGTTGTTTTATATTTTTTTTTTTTATCTTTTTTTCTGAAATGTTTGTTTGCCACAAAATGTTGATATTTCAAACTAGTTGGCGAAGTTGCATTTTACTTATCAGCGTATTAACAATTAATTTTAATTATTAATTTTGTTACCAAATATGAATGACTTTTTAAATTTGAATAACTTTTTGAGCATTAAAATAAAATGAACCAATTTAAAGTTTGGTTATTCTGATTGTATTTATTTATTTTCTGTAAATGGCTTCCAAAGTTGCTAGCAATTTTTTATCAACATGAGATTTTGTGTAATGGTTGAAAATGTCGGATTTGCTTTTAAAAAAAGACTTGAAAGCTTTTACAGAGTTAGCGAGGTCCGAGTAAAATTTGAACAATGTCCTACAATAGGTGGCGCTAGGTCACCTAGGTTAAAATTTGACACATTTGTTTAGTTGTTTGTTTTATATCGACTCCCCTCATTGGCTGCCTGCAGCTGTATTTATTTTTGAAACGATTACGTTGATCTTATCAAATCTTATCTTTTTAAGCATTGTAATGGACCAATGAAAATCCTTTATTCGCTTCTAAGCCAGTGTATTGACATTTTTCTCGTCAGCTTGAAATCTTTAAAGCATTCAGTTTTTAGTAAGACTCATCTTCACTTCTAACTAATTTGAAAGACAAAATATTTGCTGGTGTTCACATCTTTAATGTTTTTTTTGTTCTCTAACACTCTCTCTTTCTCTCTGTTTATCCCTCTTTCTCTCTATCCCCTTTTCTCTCACTCTCTCTCTCTCTCTCTCTCTCTCTCTTGCTCTCACACTCGCCCTCTCGCTTTCTCCCTCATTCACTCTCACAATCTCTCTTTCTGTTTATCTCTCTCTCTCTCTCTTTCTCTTGCACGCTCACTCTTTCTCCCCAACTCTCTCTCAATATTTTTCTCGCTCTCTTTCTCTTCATCTCTCTATCTCTCCGTTTCTCTCGCTCTTTCTCTCTATACCCAATTCTCTCTCACACTCCGCTCACTCTCACTTTCTCTCTCTTTATCCCTCTCTCTCTTTCACTCTCTAACTCTCTCCAACACTCTCTTTTCCCCCCTCTTTTTCTCATTCTCTCACTCTTTCTATTTCCCTCTTACCCTTCTCCTACTCAATCTTTCTCTTTATCTTCTTTCTTTCTTCTCTCTAACTCACTCTTTCTATTTCCCTCTCTCCCTCTTTCTTTCTTATTCTCACTCTCTTTATCTCTCTCTCTCTCTCTCTCTCTCTCTCTCTCTCTCTCTCTCTCTCTCTCTCTCTCTCTCTCTCTCTCTCTCTCTCTCTCTCTCTCTCTCTCTCTCTCTCTCTCTCTCTCTCTCTCTCTCTCTCACCCTGTCTCTCTCTCTCTCTCCTTTCACAGCCGAATCCTTGGATTTGTAAGGAATCCGCCTTTGCCTTTTCGCCCTCCGCGTCACGTGATCCTCAGATGGTGTTGTCAGCTTCAGGATTTGCCATACGTTCGTTGTCCTAACGCTTCACAGCCGTATCCATGGAGACCCCCGTGACCCGCGAGCATGATGATACTCGTTTTTTTTTTTTTTTTTTTTTTTTTTTTTTTTTAAATAAATCAACTCCACTATTTCTATTCGCAGACACTGCCAAGCGGAAGCTGGTACAAATGTGCTTTATGGAAACCTACTCCACTTTACGCATGGCACCGGCTCGATTGCTAACCTGTGCCTGAATAAACGAGCATTACGTTACTATAAAACCATTAACCGTGAAAACAATCTGCTGACGGCTTGTGTTTTACATCGTTTTTTAAATTTCACATTAGCAAGGGGGTTTTTTTTCTTCGAAGGCCGTTTGAAGAACAATTCATGCTACTTTTTAACACGATGAATTTAGTTAATCGTGACGATTGTCAAAGCCAGTTCGGTTGGAGGAAAAACGCATTATGAATTGCGAATGTACGTCTGGAATTGAAACGTTTGATCGATTTTTCAAAAACGATTCGAGTCTGTGGTTTTTCTCTGAGACCTAAAGTCCTTGAATGTGAATCTATAACGTAATCTGTTTGTTTGTCATCTGAAAGCTGAAATAAATTCAAGCACTTAATTGTTTAAACCGTGTGTTGTTGCTTTCTGTTGAAACTATACGTTTTTGAAAATAAACTCTGATCATATTAAGGAGTATTATTATATATTATTATATCATATATATATATTCAAAAATTCAAAATGTATAGGAATTTACTTTCCTAAAAGTCAGCTGCACATTTGACACCAGCTTTATTCCAAAATAATATAAAAAAATAATTATATAATTGATTGAAACTGCACATTCTATATGTCAGGTACTCATTCATTCATTTTCTGAACGGGAGCAGGAGCCAATCACAACTACTGTGGGCCTGAGGTGGGACACACCCATTAGTGATGGCAACCAATCACAGAAAGGAACACATTTACACTCACTATCCACTCCAAATCCGCCTGACATGGAGCCAATTAAAACGTTTCTGAAGGAAAACGTGCGCATGCGTCGTTCCGTCCAGCTGCTGCTGCTGACGGAGAAGCCAGATGTGCCAGCAGAACCATCGCCACCTCGGTGAATCATTTCATCCTGGGTATGGTTGCTGTTTTCATGGCGAAAGGAAGTCGTAAAAAACTCGGCGGTTTTTGATTCTTTTCCACTTGTTTTCATATATTGACACAACGGATTTATTTCGGGAATTTTCTGGAGGTAACTTGGATTTATTCCGATACGCATTTAATTAAATCTCTGTGCAATTTCTGGCCCGAAATTATTCCCCCGCATAAATAATTAGTTCTCTAAACTAATTTAACATTTGACGTGTTTTTACTACCGGTGTCTGAAAATCTTCATGCATTAAATCGTAAATAAGAAATTTTCGCATGAATATAATTTACTATAATTGTATTTCATTTTTTGTTCATTTCAAAATTATTAATTTTTTTATTTAGCATTTTAAAAATGCGGTTGGTGATTGTTTTTACAACTTTAGTTTTTAATTAAATGTAACAATTCTAATATGCTCATCAATCTTGTAAATAGCTACAATAGTACATGCGTATATACAAAAATATGTTCAAACATGTTTTCATATATTTTATAAATCCAAAGCTTTTATAAAATCAAAGGTTAGCCACAAATCCAGATTGTGTATCTCAGCTCCCCGTGACCCAGAAACGGATTAAGCGGTAGAATATAAAACGTATGTTCCTTCTTTCGCCACCAGGCGTCGCGAGCTCATGTTCGTTTCCATGTCGATTAACCGAAGAAGAGCGGCGGTGACCACTGCAATGCCAGTCTTAAAATAACATTTGGTTTCATCCTGCGCAAGACCAAAAAAACAAATTTTGGAATATTATACATTAAACACCAAAGTGTGTTGCTCATTGATTTACACATCTACCCGTGGTCTAAACTATTCTATTAAAAGACGTGACTTGATATTTTCTGTCAGGCACGTCACTTGCCCCCCGTGATCGCGCTCATTGTTGTAGACGAGTCTGTCGAGTTACCTGAGTCACTTATCGCTGCATTATCGCTTCAGCAGGAGCGTCACTGATCGTCCTCTTATCATTCGTTATATGATCGACTTTGCGGCGGTGGATCCGGTGACTGACACGGGGAGAGATGATCACTTCAGCGGGTGAGTGTGCGCACGAGCTGCCGGAGCGTTTGGCTGAGTCACCGAGCTAACGGCTAACGGCGCTAGTTTCGGGATTATTTGTGATAAACTGTTGCGTTGTGTTCAGGTTTTGTCATTTAAAATGCTCAAGACGTCGTTTTTACCTGCATGTGTAATTTTCAAGACTCCACAATTTAATTTTAAACTAGTGACTGGAACTGTGTTTGTGACGTGCGGTGCTACTTATTCATTTATGGTTTGTGTTTGTTTGTTTATGTGTGCGGTGCGTTATGGTCACGTTTGTTTGTTTTTTTTAAATACTGTTTGATTGAATTAAATACATAACTTAAAATTAAAAAATTGAAATACTGTACAGTTTATTTAAATGTGTTTCTACTGTTGTGACATGAAATGTTCCCACTGTGGGACAATTAAAGGCTTTTTCAATTCAATTTCAATTGGTGTAAAGTGAATCAGTCTGTCTTCCTGTCACTTTCTAATCTGAATCCACGTTTTTATTATGGTTTTTTGTTTTTAGCTGGAATAATTTCTCTTCTGGATGAAGAAGAACCTAAGCTGAAGGTAAACTCTTCTAAACGTCCCTCATATTTTTACATTGTCACAATTGCAACACTGTTTTTGCACAGTTGTATTTTTGCACAACCTATTTATTGTTGTTTCTTGCTTTTGTTCTCTTTGATGTTTGCATTTTTGCTCTCACTGCTGTCTTTTAAATTCTTTTAAATACTTTTGTTTCTGTTTTTTGCTGCTGCTGAACACAAAAATTTCTCCGAGTGGGATTAATAAAGTCTTATCTATCCATCTATTCGTCTATCTCTCTATCTATCTCGCTATCTGTCCATTTGTCTATCCATCTGAAAATCTGTGTCAAAGACACAGTGCATACATACAGAAAATCGAAATTTCGTTCCTCTCAGTCCCTAGATACAAACAGATGACATTTCAACATAAAACAAGTACTAAAAGTAAGGTGTCGTAGTAATAATAACAATAATCGTATAATACGTATATCGTATAATACGTATATCGTATAATAATAATAATAATCGTAGTTATCATAGTAATTTAATTAACACCAATAACCACACAATCAATGTTTCAATCAAAGGTTTAATAAAAAGTGATAATTCTTTTAAAGATTTATATAGTGTGCTTTGAGACAGTTAAAACTGTAATTACTTAAAATTACTCAAACTCATATATCCGTCTTATCTATCTGTCCATCCATCTATCTATCTGTCTCTCTATCTGTTTGTCTGTCTGTCTATCATTAATCTCAGTGTTTAATAACCTTTTCTGTGATTTGCAGGAGTTTGCTTTGTGCAAGCTGAACTCCATCGTCAACGACTTTTGGGCCGAGATTTCCGACTCCGTGGACAAGATGTGCGTAATCCAGATTCTGATGTGGTGTGAATGTGTGATTGATCTGATGATGATGTGGTCTTCTCTGCTGGTCAGTGAGGTCCTGTATGAAGACGAGACCTTCCGCAGTCGTCAGTTTGCGGCGCTGGTCGCCTCTAAAGTCTTTTACCACCTCGGAGCCTTTGACGAGTCGCTGAACTACGCGCTGGGAGCCGGAGATCTGTTCAACGTCAACGACGACTCCGAATATGTGGAGACTATTATTGGTCAGTCTGTCTGTTCACGCAATATCTGTCACTTCCTGTCTCTCTCTCTCTCTCTCTCTCACTCTCTGTGTGTCTTTCTATTTCTCTCGCTCTCCCTCACGGTCTCTCAGTGTCTGTCTTTATCTCTCTCTCTCTCTCCACCTCTCATTCACTCTCATTCAGTCTCTGTCTCTCTTCTTTCACTCCCTGTCTCTCTTTCACTCCCTGTCTCTCTTTCACTCCCTGTCTCTCTCTCTCACTCTGGTCTCACACGGTCTGGGCACACGGTCTCTCTCTGTCTCAGTGTCTGTCTTTATCTCTCTCTCTCTCTCCACCTCTCATTCACTCTCTGTCTCTCTTCTTTCACTCCCTGTCTCTCTTTCACACTCTGTCTCTCTCTCACTCTGGTCTCACACGGTCTGGGCACACAATCTCTCTCTGTCTCAGTGTCTGTCTTTATCTCTCTCTCTCCACCTCTCATTCACTCTCATTCGCTCTCTGTCTCTCTCTTCTTTCACTCTCTGTCTCTCTCTCTCTCTGCATTCCTCTCTCTCTCACTCTCTGTCTCTCTCTTTCTCCATTCCTCTCCCTGTCTCTCTCACTCTCTCTCACTCTCTGTCTATGCATTCCTCTCTCTCTCTCTCTCTCTCTCTCTCTCTATCCTGTCTGTCTCTCTCTCTACCTCTCACTGCCAACCCCCACACTCTGTCCCTCTCTCTTTCTCTCTCTGTCTGTCTGTCTGTCACTGTCTGTCTTTCTCTCTCTCTCACTCTCCTTCACGGTCTCTCTCTACCTCTCTTTCACTCTCTTTCGCGCTCTCTCACTCTCTCACAGTCTCACTGTCTGTCTGTATTTCTTTCTCTCTCTCTGCATTCCTCTCACTCACTGTCTGTTGCTCTCTCTCTCTCTCTCTCTCTCTCTCTCTCTCTCCCCCCTCTCTACCACTCACACACACTCTCTCTCTCTCTCCCCAACTGTCTGTCTCACTCTCTCCCAAACGGTCTGTCTCTCTTTCTATCTTCCACACTGCCTGTCACTCTCTCTCTTTCTGCATCCCTTTCTCTTTGTCTCTAACAATCATGTCACACTGAGTGTGTTTTATTCTGTTTCCCCTCAGCTAAGTGTATTGACCATTACACCAAGCTGCGCGTGGAGAACGCCGAGCTTTCCGAGGATGAAGAGAAAAAGCCAATTGATCATCGTTTAGAGGGGATTGTCAGCAAGATGTTCCAGCGCTGCCTGGGCGATCACAAGTACAAACAGGCCATCGGCATTGCACTGGAGACGCGGCGCCTGGATGTCTTCGAGAAAACCATCTTGGAGTCTGTATGTTGTTGTTCATCTCTTTGGAACTTTTTACTTCTGACATTTAATTTGACTCATTCTTGTAGGGAAAACATAAATGTGCAATTAGACATCAAACACATTTACAAAATTAATCTCAGTGGTAATTTTGTTGACAAAATATTTTCGTCTTCGTCAACGACAATTTTTTTCCGGATGAAAAACGAAACGAAAACTGTATGAAAACTCCCGCTCAGGGACAAAAACTGTAACTACGTTTATAGACACTTTCGTCAACAAATAAAAACTAAACTAAATTGCCTTTTGTGACGACGTCCAATCATAATCCGAGCTTGTGGAGAAAGGCGGGTGCAAACGCAATCAGGACACGGAGTCTTTCAGCTGCAGGAAAAGCACAGTGACTCTGTGAGCTGGCGAGGGAGTTATAGAGACGAGTGTCTTCAATAACGTCTTCTCCAGCAGGAAAAAACGCTCAGATATATGCCGTCGTTTTACATTCAACGCGACCATAGAAAAACTAAAATAGCAACAACAAATAAAATAAAAGCAACAATCACGGGCAGAAATACAACACACCTGAAGCGCCATCTGCTGATGAAACTTTTTTTTTCACCGTGCAACCATTTGTTACTTATAAACGTGATGCAATTATAATACATTTTATTTTACTGTATTTATTTTTCTCTTTGAGGTTTCATTTATGAGAATACATTTATTTGGAGAGAAAGAAAAGTTCATTTAAATAAGTTAAAGAAAAATAAATGTTTTCCCAAATAAGATCTTTTTATATATTTTATATGTTCATAGTTAACTACGTATTCAGATTAACAAGTTCACAAGTTGGGGCGCAACTAGCATGTAAATGGGTTAGTCTGTTCCAAGCCCACCTAATTTTTTTTGTTTGGACAATTTGAATTAAAAATTAATAAATAATTTGATAAAATAATGTAATAAATGTTACCGGTTATTGAAAAAACATTAATAATGAGTACTGTAGTATTAAAGTAAAAGGAAAAAAAAAAATTTTTTTTAGCCTTTCTGGTCAAGTGGCTAATGGTGAGAGAGGTGAAAAATCAACGTTTTCTAGAAGATGTGTTTCATAAACTCAAAACTTCCGTTAGCCAAGACATTGATAAGTTGAGGAACCGCTGTACATCATTAAGGTTCTGTCTTGTTTCTTGTCCTGCAGAACGACATTGGTGGTTTACTGGCCTACAGCTTGAAAATCTGCATGTCCCTTATGCAGAACAAGCAGTTTCGTAATAAAGTTCTTCGAGTCCTGGTCAAGCTCTACATGAACCTGGAGAAGCCGGACTTTATTAACGTTTGTCAGGTGAGTTGTCGTCTTCCTCCTCCCTCGTCTGCGGAGTTTCCTGACGCCACACTCTTCTCTCCATTCCAGTGCCTGATTTTTCTGGATGATCCTCAAGCCGTGAGCGACATCTTGGAGAGGCTGGTGAACGAGGATAACCTGCTGATGGCCTATCAGATCTGCTTTGACTTGTATGAGAGCGCCAGCCAGCAGTTCCTCTCCTCCGTCATTCAGAACTTGCGGACCGTGGGCACGCCCATCCCCGCCGTGCCCGGCTCAACCAACACTGGCACTGTGTCCACTCAAGAAAGGTAGGAAGCTGAAAAAAATATATATAAATATATACCGTAAAACCTCAAATTAGAACACCCCCTCTAATAGAGCGCCGCCCTGATGCAAGAGTTGAAAATTATACTGGCGTGGTGTTCTATTAGAGGGGTTTACTGTGTGTGTGTGTGTGTGTGTATATGTATAATTAAAAGGGAATTTACAAATCAGTTTTTACGTTTTAGTGATACCATGGAGACGGATGACAAATCTCGACTGTTTTCTGGTGCAAAAGCTGAAGTGGTGAGCTGTGTTTACCCTTTACTCTATTATTCTTTAACTATTATAACTATTAATAATATGGTTATTATAATTATTACTTTTATATTAACTGTTATAAGTAATAATGCTTGGTAACCAGTTTTAGCAGACGGAGTGGGCACATTTTTTAATTACTGTAAATCACAGACTACAATATTAGATTAAACTAGAATATCTGCACCCACATATGTAAAAAAAAAAAAAAAAAAACATACATTTGTGTCCATAAACTGTATCTAATATCTTAAGTTTTTTTTTCCTCACTTTTTATCCAAGTTTAAGTTTATTTATATAGTGTTTTTCTTAGTTCGAGACCAACGCAAGGTCGCTATGGGAATTAAAGAAAAAAAGTTGTCTTTAAAGCAGAAAAATGTCCATTATTTAAAAATTAGGAAAAAGAGTCAGTTAAATAAGAAAATATGTCCATTGTCCGTCGTTGTTCAGACTATGGGCATGGTCATATTGATTCGTAGATGTTTGCTCTGTTGTTTAAATCTTTTTTTATTCTCATATTAACAAATCTTGCCCGGTTGTGATGTATTCTCTCCCGTCATCAGAAGGATGAGCCGAAAGACCCCAACTCCAAAATGATCAAAATACTTAGCGGCGAAATGGCAATCGAACTCCACCTCCAGTTTCTCATCCGAAACAACAACACGGATCTGATGATCCTCAAAAACACAAAGGTGAGTGCAAAATAGTCCTGGCACTCTTTTGATCCGCCAAAATCTCACGTTTAACAGGTGATTTTTTTTTTTTTTTCGTAACAATTTCAGGATGCTGT
>MU204413.1:7645803-7665316 GCA_017309775.1 Paedocypris sp. Pulau Singkep
TTGTTACTTTACTTCCTGAAAGTATAGTTCAGACAAATTTATACTTAAGTAAATACATTTTCACCTACATTTTACTTCTACTCCTTACATTTTGACGCATGTTTTATGCTTAAACGGTGTTATTTTCTAACATCACTGTAATAAAGGTGATTGACAAGCTTTTGACATTTTTCACCATTATAATACTAATCACCATATTTTACACTAAATGCATTACTTTCTATGAGTAATTTGATACGGCCACATTTTAATATTGCATTGTAACATTCCATTTATTTTGATATTGCATTTTAATTATTGGCATTTTTAATGGAATTATTTTCCACTTTCATACTTCAAGCAATCAAACCACTCGAATAAAAAAGGTTTTGAGTTGATACTTTTACTTCTAGTATCTATTCTTAAACACTTACTCTACTATCTATACTTCTACTTGAGTAATAAATGTGACTACTTTTGACAGCACAATGCTTTTAATGAATCAACTGGTGCTAGAAATGAGTCAAACTAAAAGCTAAAAACTAAAAAACCTGCCAAATGATGTTTAATGCACCGGAAAAAAGATTTAATCAAGACAGTAACACACACATACACACACCTCGGCACATTTCTACTCACTTTGTTGGAGAAACAACTTCGAAACAGAATCTGCGTTCTATATCCTCGCAGGGTTTTACTGTGCAGAACCGCAAATCTTCCACCACAACTGTGTGGTTATCCTGACAAAAATACAGAAATACATACATTCATACACACCTCACAATTAAATTACGTTGTTTTTTTTTTATTATAATTCCATTAATAAAAATGACTGCGTCTACCTTAAATTTCTTTTGGTACACCAGCTGATTGTTCTGAAGAGAGAACCATCGCCTAAAAAAAAAAAAAATCAACTGACAAATAACTAATTAAACAATTTTAACTAGAACTAAAAAACTAGCAACTAGCATCAACTAGCAATGCTTTTTTAACTGACTACAACTGAATCTCAATTACTCAAATAAATGATCCTTTTACTCCAAAGCTAAATGCTTCTTCATTTTTACTAAATCTATTTTTTGCAGTTGAGTCTGTAATTGAGTCTTCACTTCTCTTAAATGTGAAGACCAGAAAGTAAGTCTTAACATCAGTCACGGCTTCCTGCTGATGTGTCGTACCTGTTCCATGTTTTAAAGGCATTACTCGCCCTCTTGAACAAATATCCTTCCATAGCGATTCCATTCTCAGCATCCACGTGGTACTCGATCTCCGGGTCATTACTGGAACAGTCCTGAGAAGAAAAACATTAAAAAACGATTAAAAACAAAAAACAAAAAAAGAACGACAGAACCCCCCTCTCTCTCTTTCTGTCTCTGTCACTTTTTGAATGATACAGGTGTATCAACATCTGTAAAAGACAAATTCAAAGTGACGTGATGAACCTTTATAATTGTTTAAAACTTTTAAATATATATTTTTGGAATACACATTTATAATAACATTTAATACTTTTTTATAAAATGTTCATTTATATTTTATTTATTGTTGTTTTATTATTAAACAAAATGTTTAATCAAATTCAAGTGCTGCCGTAAAGGACTGACATGAATTTGCCTAATCTGTGATTTACATTTGTATCTTTTTCCGTTTCTTTTCAAATTCTTTTTAAACACCAACCAAACGTACAAGCGATTTAGCTTTAGTACTTTTTATTACAATTTATATTTAATTTTATTACTTTTAATCTGTGATTTACATTTGTGTCTTTTTTCAAACATCAACTAAACGTGCATCAGATTTAGCTTTATTTCTTTTAACAGACACGTGATTAACATCTAACAATTCATTTCTTTTGGTGCTTTTGTACCTTGAGTTGTATTGTGGCATGTTTAGTTTCCATGTGGTTTTTTTCTTTCGCCGCGTCCACCATCAGCTGATCCAGCTGGAATGAAAACATCAGGTAGGAGCAGATAAAGACAATCAAAAATAGACTATGCTAACGTGCTAACAAATATTGTAATTACGCAAATATAAGCACCCCCAATAAAAATTTTATTTATTTTTCTATTTACGTTTCAATTGTTAATATTCTCTTAAAAATAATATTTTTTCTTTATTTAACAATCCTAACTTTTGACTTGTGTCATTTTGATATCAATTTACTAGAATAATAGATAACAAAAAGTTGATTCTAGTGGCCAGAACTTCATTTCCCAAGATCCTTTGCTCTCCAGTCAGGCTCTGCACATGGGCAGAGCAATTGTGTCAAGCTCAGGCCTGTTTCAAGCTCTCTGTTTATCTGACGCTGTGTGAAGAGAATCATCGGATTATTATCCCCTGTGCAGTGACCCAGGGTTTTGATTGTGTCTGTTCCTTGGATTTTTTTTTTTTTTTTTTTACTCTTTTTTTTTTTTTACTCTATTTTCGACTGTTTCGACCCTTTCTGCGATGACACATTGTACACGTTTACGTTACGCTAAGCTAACCCGGTCGTGGTTTGTAGTCTGTTTGATGTAATATAAATTATTATTTAGTTTAATCTTACCTCTTCGAGTGTTATTTTGTCTCTGTTAAGTGTCGAGGTGTGTCTAATGTACTAAATGTTTCTAAATACACAATGTGTCTAAATACGGAAAAGGGGGTCTTATATTTACGCGCACATTTGAAATTGCCAATTTTAAGCACCCACCAAGTTTTTGAGCGTCGAATTCACGCTTATATTCACGCAAATACGGTAGTAAATTTTTAACCAAACGTTATGTGAACGTGGCGTGTATTGCACAAGAGCGGTACCTGTCCAGTCAGCTGCTTCATGAGAGGCTGGAGTTCACTGAAGAGGTCATAACCTTGGTGAAAGAAGGTCAGGTAGGCGTACATGAAGGACAGCATCTGCGCAGAACGCATAACAAATCTAAAAAAAAACAATAATCTGGACCGATCCGAAACACGGTGGAGATATTTTACCGATTTAAGTATTTCTGACCGGCTCGTAGACTGCAGCACATTAATCTGTGAAGCATAAAATACACATTAGACAAGATTCATTACAGATTAGATCAGTGCTTCTCAAATAGTGGGGCTGTTGGGGTGGCAGAAGATCAGAAGAAGGGAAAAAAAAAAAAAAGAAAGCAGTAAACAGCGCAGATTAGGGATGGGAATTGCAATTCTTTTAACTGACTTTCTTTAACTCTTGAACAGTAAAGTGAACAATTCTTTTCGAGGCATTCATTAATTTTTTTTACTGAATGCGACGCTGTCCGTTTGAACAATTTGCAAATTATTCTTCTCGTGATAAACGAATTGTTCACTGAGGAAACTCGTTCATCCAGAGTCAAATCCCGTTCAGCCCGGGTCAAAAATGTGTTTATTTCAAACGAATCGTCCACGAAAGACGACACGTTTCAAGAGATGTAGGTGTTTTTTTTCACTGCAAGCTGTTCAAATAAAACAAAGCATTAATTCATTTATATGTATATTAGTGAAATAATTTGGTAGTCTGAGGTGAATTGTTTATTGTGGGTGGGGGTATTAAAATGGGTTTTTCATAGGTTTAAAATGGGGCGCGACCAAAAAACATTGAGAACCACTGGATTAGATAATGCTAAACGAAGCAAGAGTGTATGTAAACATGTAAATACACGGGATTATCGTACCTGGAGCACATAATCCAGCACGATGTGTCGGAAACACTTGCGCGTGGCGGTGAGGATGTTGTTGGCGTCTTCCACCTCGTGCTGTTTGTTCCGCGGCGCCTGGGCGTTTTTTATCAGGGCTGCTTCCTTCTCTTCGCTCACTTTGTCAAATTGCTTCTTACTTTCTTTAAACTTCCGAAGGTCCCTGCAATGCGTTACAAAAGACATGAACAGAATTGAACAAAAAAATGTGTTTTGTACTAAACGGCTGGGAAGCGGCTGGACACTCACTCTCGTACGAATGTTTGTAGCTGGGATTTTATTGAGCGCTGTGCTTGGTCGAACAAAATCTAAACGAGAAAACCAAGAAGTAAAAGAATAATGTGACATGCTTATCCGGGACTGGGTCACGGAAGATGGATGGAAGGGTGTATGGAAGTATAGAAGGATGGATTGGTGTGTATGCATGAATGGATAAATCAATGGATGGATGGGTGGGTGTATGGATGGGAAGATGAATGGATAAATGGATGGGTGGGTGGGTGTATGGATGGGAAGATGAATGGATAAATGGATGGGTGGGTGGGTGTATGGATGGGAGGATGAATGGATAAATGGATGGGTGGGTGGGTGTATGGATGGGAGGATGAATGGATAAATGGATGGAAGGATGGATGGGTGGGTGTATGGATTGGAGGATGAATAGTTGGATGGATGGATGAATGAATGGATGGATGAGGGTATAGATGGATGGGTGGATGAATGAATGAGTATAGGAATGGGTGGATGAATGAATGAGAGTATGGATGAAAGGATACATTTTTATTTATATATTATTATTACATATACAGTATATATCTTTTATTTATAACACTCTTATCAAAAACAATATCTCAATGTGCAAAATGTTTGAACACCTACGTATATTCCTTATATAAACACAGGATTTATATAAAATATTTATTTGCCAATTAAATGTATAAAAAATGTAAGTGTGTCGGTTTATGATGAATAAAGTTTGAGTAAATTCCAGACATTAAAATAAAAAAGTTCAATTCTAAATGAAGAAGCACAGTCGGACTAAGTGAAGAAGCTGCACGTTTCTCACCGAGTGATAGTTGATCATCTCCTGAAGATTCTCTGCAAACCGTGTCAGGCTGGACTGTAAATAAAAAAAATACTCAAATCAGTTCATAGTTCAGGTTAACTATAGTTTTCGCTCTTTATTTACCGCATTTACACAAATACAAGCACACCCCTGATAAAAAAAAAAATATATATATATATATATATATATATATATATATATATATATATTTTTTTTTTTTTTTTTATTATTAATTTATTTTTTTCATAATTTATTTCTGGATATTCTAGCGATCAGAACTCCACCTCCCAGAATTCATAGCGGATCCAGAGAACATTTGCGCTCTAGTCTGGGCATGTGCAGAGCAGCTCGCCACCATTCAGCAGTCTTTATAACATACGCTGTGTGAAGATGATTGCAGCAAAATATTGTGTTTCCCTGTGTATCAGACCAAGCGTTTTGATTGTGTCTGTTTCTAAAAAAAATTGTGCATGTATTTATGTGCATTTTTTCAATGGGCGAATATAAGTACTCTAGTTTTTGAGCTCCTAAAATTGAAAAAAGGGGTGCTAGTTTTCCCGTAAATACGGTATATGTCCAGAAAGAGTGTCAAATCAAGTACAAAGTGGTGATAAAACAGAAAAGGTGTCCTCACCTCGATGACATCATCTTTAGCGGACTGCTGCGCCAGCTCACGTATTCCGTTGACGAACTGCTTGTTGGCTGCGTTGTACGCCTTTCCTGCGTCGATCATGCCGATGCACAGCTTCACCACCTGAAGAACAAGGTTTGTACGATTTTTCAAAAAATAAATAAATAGAAATAAATACATCAGCTTAACAGGCACTACAAATACATGTAATGGCAAGATGGGTATAAAAAAAACAGTCTGTATTAAGAAATGTCATTGTTAATTTTAAGACAATTCTTGCAAAAAAAACGATCAATAGACTTTTAAAGACAAAACTAGGTTTTCAATGAACGATAAACAAAACTTGGAATTATTGCTCTGCATTTTTTTCTTTCCAGTGAAATGTGTATATGAATACAGTCAGTGATATAAACACACACACACACACACACACACACACACACACACACACACACACACACCTTAACTAACATCCTTCCTCAAAATAAAAAGGAAGTGACAAGACGTTTAAGCCTCATGCTGATGGCGGAAGTTTGTATTCCGACCAAAATTCCGACTTTTATTTTGCATGTTGGAATTTTATTTATAATATTTGTCACAATTTACAAACATGCTTGTCGTGATTTACAAAGTCGTCAAACCCCAACATCACCTTGTCGACTTTGGACTCCAGCTCACAGATGTCTCCTTCCACCTCTTCTATGGTCGCCCTGTCAAGATTTACACACTATCTTAGCACATTTAACCAAACAAACAGATTACTTTGATTCATTTTTACTATTATACGGAGTGCTTTGTATGTATTTTTACATAAACCTATGTCATTTTAAACAAGCAACACTACTAAACAATTGATAATATACATAAAAAGATAAAAAACAAAATGAAAAGTATGACAATCCCTATAGGGATGTGTACAGATATTATGCAAATCTTTTAATTGATTCTCCTACTTTAAACAAAAAGCCATGGAATGTGCATAAAATCGAACACCTTCCACTGTTCAACAAAAACAATACATTTTATGTATGCAGAAAAGTGGGTGGAGCTAGATGGAAAGAGGATGGGCTGAAAGCTGTGAATTAATTGACACTATTTGTTGAATAATAATTGCACATTATATTCCGCAAATGCCACAAAAATACAGCATTAAAAGAGCGAGGACTTAGAATTCCCTGAAGAGGATTTGGAGTTTAACATTTTCAAATTGGTTTAGAGACAGAAAAAGACTTGGGATTTAGAAATCTTGCAGTGAATAGAATGTGTGTATTAATATGTTCAGAAAATTCCCAAATCTATATTTCAAGCGGCCTTTGTCTCGGGCAGAAACGAAATGTGCGGACTTTAATTTAGTTCTTCTTTGTAAAGCTTTGCTCGGCACCCTGGCCGATCAGAGAAGCTCTGTCAGCGACGATTGTGACCAATCCACAAATGCGGTGGAACGCTTCCTGCGATTGTTAGGAAACAATATGGGCTGGGGAGATTCCAGAGGTGAACCTGGAGCTTTTACAAAACAAAAGACACTGAGGAAAAACACACACAAAAGCCAGATTGAGAACGACTGCATACTTCGTGGAAGTCTGAGTAATTACTGGCATTACAGTGATTTAATTACTCTACGCCTGGAAAAATCTCTCACTTGGATGCCTTGAAATGGTGTCAAAATGCAGAAGTGAAAACAATTCCAAACAAATGTACAATTTTTGTGCGCTTTTGCTTTTTTAGTCAGCAAATAATTTTGTTGTCTTACAATTACACAATACCAGTCTCGATTTGTTCGGAATGTAGTAACGCAAAGTTGCTAAACGACACAAAGAAAAGCCGCAAACAAAAGCGCAGTTTGCGTTATCGTGTGACCTTTGGCTATTTCTATGGAAAATTTGCATTACCAACGGACATTCGTGTTACTTTTGAAAGTTTCGTATTCATTTAAACGTCACACTAAAAACATGATTTAAATGATTTAAAAAAGCACAACGGTGTCCTGAAATGACAAGACGTGTAATTAACACTGATGGAGGCAATGATGAGAATAAAAAAAGGTGTATTGTGAAAGTGATCGTTCGCGTTCTCAACTTTACAAACCGAACATTTTTTAAACCGCCGGGCATATTTAACGTATGTGTACCAAACACACATTCTTATCTCTTACCTGAATCGAGGCGAGTCTCTCAGACATTCTTCGAAATCCACCGTGATCCACATTTCGACTTGATGGTTTATAAACGCCGATTAGAAGCTAACAGGCTAACATTAGCTCGGGTGAATTATCAAACATCTTAAAACTTCCACTCGAATCCCGAATAAAAAAGAAACGGCAGAAATGTGTGTCGCGATCGCGTCAAAAGCAAAAATAGTTTGACAAATAGTTTGTAAAGAGCAGTTTCTTCAGCATTATCAGAAGGTGCGATAGGACAGTTGAAAGTAAACAACGGACACAGACGCTGTCTTGGTAACTCAAGGATCGCCCTGGTGAAAAACCATTTCATCTTTACTTTTGAATCACACGCCTATATACATTTTATTATTAACGTAAACAATACAATAATACAATTTACAATACAATTTAGACAAGAGCAAGAACAATTCAATTTCTACAATTGTACAAAACACACACACACACGTACACACATTTATTTTTAGAATCATGTAGCAAAATTAGAGAAAATATTTTGCTATGAAGACACTTTTATTTGGACAGGGAACTAATGTATGTGGGATATAGTTGAAATACTCTAGCGATGGGGTTGGGGTGTTCCCTGCGCTTGCGTGGGTTTCCTTGGGGTCTCCAGTTTCCTCCAATAGTGCAAACACACCTGAAGTGGGTAAAAACTGACCATAAGTGTAAGTGTGTGAACTCGTGTATGTGTCACCCTTTGTGATTAGTTGTCCACCTAATCAGGGGGTGTGTCCTGCCTCAGTCCCAGAGTTACTGAGATTGGCTATAGCTGTACTGTATATTATTGTATAATGATGATGATGATGATGATGATAATAATAATAACAAATAATAATAATTGTAATTAATAGAAAAAATAGAATACAATAAAATATAATAGAATAGAATGCCTTTATTGTCATTGTGACACACAGTTACAATTAAATTAGGAACTCTACTCCGTTTGGTGCAGAATAAAGAAAAACACACAAAATAAAAAAGTAAGATTGTGCATTGTGTAAGATAAAATATAAATAATATATCTAGTATAAAGTATATAAAATATAAAATTAGTTAAAAATATTATTAAGTTATTATTATTATTGTTGGTGGTGTTATAATTACGCTAACAACAACAACAATAATAATAATAATAATAATAATAATAATTTTATAAGTGAGAGAGATGGTCAATGTGGCCACTAGAAAACATTTAAAATTGTGCTCTGCATTTAATCATCTAGTGAAGTTGCACACACAGTGAAGGGACACACAAACCCGGAGCAGTGGGCAGTCTTAAGTCGGGGGGAATGCAGGGATCAGTTGTAAAACCAGTGTGGCGGATCTAACTACCAGGACACTCAAAGGTTTACTGAGGTCATGGACCTTTCTTGCTACTAGATGCCACCATATGACCCTATTATTTGTTATGCTGTTCATTGTTTATTTTGTTTAATATAATATTTTGTTTATAATAGTTTTTTCCATGTTCTGACTATGACCCGTGGATGTTCTCATTGTGTGATTATGCTAGGAGTTTGTCTTGTGGTTTTTGTCTCCTTGCTTTTGCTAATTTGCCTTTGTCAGTGTTTCGTGTTAGAAACTATTTGAATAGAATATAATGCCTTTATTGTCATTGCATCACATGGTTACAATGAAATTAGGAACACTACTCCGTTTGGTGCAACATAAGGGGAAACACACAAAATAAAAATGTGCATTGAATAAGATGAAAAATATAAGATGAAATATAAATAGTAGATCTAGTATAAAGTGTCTTGTTTTTTCATAGTCTTAGCGATAATCACAACATTTACTTAAACACCAACAAACAGAAGATCAAATTAATAAAAAGCAACAATTCTCTACATATTCACATGTGCGCTTTGAGATAAATGAGTTAAAACTGTGAAAAGCGCCTTACAAATGCTCAGAACTTGAGCTTTATAAAGTATATAAAATATAAAATGAGAGCAAAAAAGTGCTCCAAATGTTTTCAATAAACAGAGTAAACAAAATAACTGTAAAGAATCCACAGAGTAAACAATCTGCAGAAGACAACAGAGTATTAACAGTCTGCAGAAGATTTTTTCAGTTTTTCTATTTTTGGATCATTAAACTCAAGCGATTATTGTATTTTGGACCCTTATTGTTAACAGAGAGACAAAATTAATGTTCATTTAGTCCGAGATGCTTCAAAAGCCTCTACATTTCTGGGACAGGGGCAGGACTGGGTTGCAGCTGTAGGTGTGTAAGTTCTGCGTACAATATAGACAATATGTAATGCAGTACAAAAAAAACGAGAGAAAAAAAAATCCATGATAAATAACTGTCCAATTTAAAGAGACAGGTGTATATGTGGCATGTTGTTTTACTGGCATTGGGAAGACAAAGGATAATAACAAGAGCCTAAATTATGGCAAAATATCAAAAAAATTAGAAAATTAATAAGGAAATATTAAAACAGGATTTGCTTAAAATCAATCTGGATTTTTTGGCAAAAGTTCAGAACTAATGAAAGGCAATTATACTATTTTACATTATTACATATGCATATCGTCTCACAGTAGACGATGCACACTATTGTCAGACAGCAATAGTAAACAAAAAAGTTTTTCAATTTTGCTTTAAAGCTAAGTTTGGAATTTATATACAGAGATTTTGGTAAAACAAAACAGAAAATGTGTTCATATCAAATTATAAAACATAAACAGGTTAAACAATTTTACTGCCTTCGGATTATTAATTTTACTTAGAGCATCTGAAAAACATTTCAGGTCATTTTTGAATACATTAAGCAAAGGAGGGGATTTTAAATTTGTGTATAAAATATTTTGCTAACAGAATAATAGTATTAATCAATTAATACTAAAAAAAACAAAAAACGTTCTTATAATAACCCAAACATCACATCTTGTAAGGTTGGGGTGAAACCATCAGCAAACACAACTTTTTCTGTCATCCAGTCATGTAAAGTTTCCCAGAAGACTTTTATTTCGAATCTTCTCGCTCATTACGCGGTTTCCGACGTCATTAAGCAGGACGCCAAGCGCAGCAAAGCAGCGAGAAGGACTTTTAGTTTGAAAGGGAGAAAAATGGATGTCGTTCCGCTCGAAATTGGCAGAATACAAAAAGCTACGTTTTTGTTATAAAATAAATCGCGTTCAGGCGAACCAGACAACAATCGATCACCTTAGGAAAGTATTTTCTGTGTAAATGTGATTTTTTTTTCGTAAGAGTTAAATGTAGCGGTTCTTTCGCTGTCGCAAGTTGTTTTTTTCGCCTCATTGCTAATATCAAGGCTAAATGCGGTTCAATAATTAGTTTCGCGCAGTGTTGGTTCGATGTAGTATGTTCTGATGATGGATAGAGATTTAATAAGACAGTCTCTGTCGAATCACAGTGAAAACCTGTTGTCGTTGTTGACACGTGAACAGAGTGAAAACCCGGACTTTAAACATGTGGCCGCCGATCTCCCACAAACATTCAATCAAAGGTAAAATTTGGATTTTTCTGTAAAAATACATTTTCATTTCTAACACTTTTTCTTAACCTCCTGTTTACACATTGTTTTATACCGTTTTTGTCTAAATGTGCAATTATAGGAGTATAACACACACACACACACACACACACACACACAACTTAAAACTGTGAAAAGTGCCTTACTAATGCTCAGAATTTGAACTTGTTTTTGTGGAATAAATACATTTTTATTTGTCACGCACACAAATCCCAGTGTAGGTTATGCACACACACACACACACACACACACACACACACACACACACACACACTCACACACACACACTCACACACTCACACGCACGCACAAAGTGGTTGTCTTTACAAAAGGTTTCCAGTTTATAAACACTGATAGGATTTATAAACCTAATAGGACATAAATGGCATATATCGTTTGTCTATAAATTGTTTTTAAAAGGTAGAAATAAAAAAAGTCAATACTTGGATTTATTTATCAAATCAGGGACTAATTTGCAGGCCATAATTTACATAATAAATGTAATAATACAATATTATATACTAATAATAATACAAATTAATACATTTTCAAAGTATTATTTCAGTAGTAGCTTATCGTAATATTTTTCAACAGTGAGAATGAAGAGGAGACCAGTGTCCTGGAACATTTCATTGCAAAGAAAGCCGACCTTCTGTTTTTGCCTTCATGGAAAACGTCCACGCCAGCAAACGAATGCCAGGAGACTGGAGGTGCCACCATTATTCCACTCGAAATGTATTGTTTTATTCTTTGATGATTCTATTTCGCTGGACTGGTGGTTTTGCAGAAGCGTATGCCGTTATGCCGGTGTTGGAGCAGTTCATGGAGCTGTCGTACGATGAGCGGAGGGAACTGTTCTACAGGGACGTGGAGCGAGGAGATGTCGTGGTTGGAAGGGTTTCTTCTTTGCGAGACTTTGGTATTTTCGTAACTCTTGTCTGCTGTGCCTGTGGACTGGAGAGAGATGTGGAGGATCTGGAGATAAAGGTTGGTGTTTATATGCAGAGATTTGTGTGTTCTCTTAGCTGTCTACGCTTCAGACTGATTGTGAATTTTGGCCCTAACCGAACAAAATTGTCCGAAAGCGAAATATCTATATATGGAAAATATATGATTTTCATGTCTTTGCCAAAAATTCTGTGGTTTCCTTATCTTTGGTCCAGAGGTCTAGCTAAAGACTCATATTTCCAGAATTCCAAACAAAAAAAATAATGGACAAAATATTGATTTTTGTCTCGAAAGCCAATAGATCATTTTCAATAGATTTTGTCCAAAAAAGGCTTTTCCAGAAAGCCGTAAAAATAAATTTATTTATTTGTGCAAATAAATGCTCTTCCCGAAAGACCCAATTTTTTAATTTGTTCAAAAAAGTTTTTTCAGAAAGCCTTGACATTTTTTTTCTCCAAATAAAGGTTTTTCCAGAAAGCTTTAACATTTTTGTTTTCATTTATTTGTCTACAAAATGTCTTTCTAGAAAGTATAATTTTATGTAATTTGTCTATTTAAAAGCTTTTCTAGAAAACTTTAACAATTTTTCTTGTATTTGTCAAAATCAATGTTTTTTTTTTGATAATATTATTTGTATTAATTTGTCCAAATAAAGGCTCTGTGTCCGATACGTGAAGTTCCATCGACTGGTAATCACGATGATCCTCTCTCTTATTACCAAGTTGGGGATTTTATCAAAGGTGTGTAGTTTTCATATTACTTCTAAAAACCTGTTACAAAAGAAAATCATTTTTATTGCTGTGATTTTTAAAAATTAGTAACTTGAGTACTTTTACTGGTTATTAAAGTAGGATCTACTACACTATTATGTAAATCCTATTCTTGCTATTGGAGCAAAAATATATTCTATTTTTTTATACTATTATAGGATTTACACCATTATGTAAATCCTATTTTTGCTGCTTCATTTATTAATTATACTGTTTATAATATTACAGACATTATTGTTTGACTTTTAGTATTTCTCAGTATATTTCAATACTACTCTGTACAATTCATTGTTATTTCTATTTTACTACCATTCGTACACATTAGAGCCAACGTTTGGTGTGTAATTACCGTGTAATATGCGTTTCTTCCGTTTCAGCCGGGGTGAAGGACATTGACCGCTATTACGAGAAGCTGACGCTGTCGTTGTATTCGTCGACTCTGGCTCCTCATTTGCATGACGTGAAACTGGGCGTGATCAGTAAAGAAGACCTGCCTCTTCATTACACGTGCGCAGTCGTTAACTCTTTATATTTCAACACAGAATCTCTGGATTTTTGCGAATTATTTATCCCGTTTTTTTCAGCCGCGGTGAAAGGCTCGCCGCAGAAAGCCGAGAAACGTATGATAAGCTCCTGCACAGCTCGCCGGGTTTGGCCAACCCGTTAAACGTGGGCTATCTGCTGGGAAAGCTGGGAATGGATGAGAAACACACTCCTTCCTTAATGCGGGGGCTGCAGAGGTAAAACACGGTCTTTTACCAGGGTCTTCGCCGCCTCCAGATCTTCCCGTCACTGTTGTGGTTGTTTGCGCAGAACACGTTTTAAAGAAGAAGACTTTGCTCCGGCTCTACGGAAGAAGCAGTCTGTTTCCTGGGCTTTGAAATGGTGCGTATTTATTTACCTTGTGTGCTAAACACCTAAATGTTCCTTCCAGTTTTTTGGCATTACACAATCGCAGAATTGTCTGCAAAATTGATTAAAAGGCTGTGTAATTTTATTTGTAGCAAAAAGCACATTTAAAGTGTGTCAGGTAAAAATACACCAATAAATGTGTGTGGGGGGGGGCTTCTTTTACAATGTGTTTTTTTTCTAATGTAAAAATGAAATTTAACACCTCAATGTTTCAAAATGGCAAAACAAAATAAATAAAAAGAACTAAAAGTCAGTCTCTATCTATCAAACTGAAATGTGCAATTAAGTGCAACTGCTAATTTACGTAATTTGGCTTCTAAGCAGCGTCCAGTATGTCCAGCATTCTGCAGACGGCGATATTACAAGTACAAAGTATCTAAAAAAATGCTGAAGTAAAGTAACAAAGTTCTTTTACTCAAGTTCTTCACACCACTGCAAACGAACTACAATTACAAAAAACTAGCCAAATGTCTAAAAGCTGCTTCATTTATCGTTAAGTGCGTTTAAAAGTTGGCAACACGTGATCAATCTCAGTGTTTAATCCATGTGAAGAGTGAAAGAACACGTAGGACACTAGGGGGCGCTGTGACGTCACGTACATGAGATGCCACATCCAGTTGTGAGCAAAGCAATAAATCTCGTTTCTCAAAACTCATTGTTAGGAACGTCCCTTTAAAAAAAGTAATTAGTTACTAGTTACTTCTAACAAAAAGTAACCGAGTTAGTAATTGAGTTACATCGTTATAAAAGTAACTAATTACCAGGGAAAGCAACTATTGCGTTACTTTTTGCGACAATTTTTCATTTATTTTTTGAATTTTTTGCTAATGTTTTTTTCTAATTGTCAAATAATTTGACTGCTGTCAATAATAAATATTTATAAGAAAATAAGATAATGGACACTAACACATTATTATTATTATTATTATTATTAGTAGTAGTAGTATTATTATTATTATAAAGCAGTCTATGTTAATCTACACTATTTGTATATTGTTGTGGGACAATGTGAGAGACACCTATAAAATAAAAAATAGTATTGTAATTAACTTTAATTTAATAAATTATTATTAGTATAGTGAATAATAGATAGCCAATAACTTTGAATATTGATTGCACAGACTACAACTGGCCAACAAATAAGTCTATATATTAGGGCTGTCAAACGATTAAAATTTTTTAACTAGTGAATCGCACTTCCTTAACCAAATTAATCGCGATTAAATCACAAATAATAATAATGTATTATTAATAATTCTTTAGTATTAACAATTATTAATAACATGAACAAGTATACAATCTTGTAATATTCAATATTGAAGTGTAAAATTTAAATTAAATGTAAACTCAACACAAAATAAACACTTGTTTAAATACTGTAATATACCATTTTGACTAAAGAAAACAATGGGTAAGCCGGTCATAATAATTAAAAAACAATAAGTAATTTATTTCGAGGAAAAGAGATAACGAATATGTATTTGTATATTTGTGTGGCAGAAGTATGGCACTCTATTATTTCTATAAGTGCACCGTGATTTCAGCTTTGCAAAAAACTGCACAAATAATACTGAATGGTTTTGAAGTGAAACTCAAAAACCGGAAATACAGAAAAAACGGAAGTGCGATTAATGGCGTTAATAAAATTTGACGCGATTAAACAAATTTAATTAACCGCATGAGTTAACGCGTTAACTCTGACATCCCTACTAAATATATCTTCGGTGACCACAATTATAGTAACGCAACATTTTTGTCAGTAACAATAACGGTGTTGTAGCGGAGGAAAAAGTAATTGCATTCGATTACTCGTTACTAGTGCTACATTTTTAAACTAGTTAATCACACTTCCCTGACCAAATTAATCACAATTCTTAATATCTTATTATTAATAATTGTTAATAATAATTAATAATTATTAAGTATAGAATCTTGTAATATTTAAGTGTAAATATAAATAAAATTTGACGCATTTAGACATATTTAATTATCGTATGAGTTAAAGCGTTAACTTTGACTGCCCTGCTTGTTACTGAATAAAGTAACGCAGTTTATTTACAACGTCGTTATTCCCATCACTGCTTGTAAGTAAACACACCGCTGAGACGTTTTCTGACCGCTTAGACGTTAGCGCGCGCTTTGAAGATTCTACTTTAAAAAAAAAATTAAATAAATTATTTATATATTTATGTTATTATCTACAAAATAGAGGGGAAAAGGCGGCGTCTGGCCAAACTCCATTTCTTGTTGTCACTTGGAACTTGAAGTTGATTCTGATTCTGATAAAATCTGTCTGTCGTTTCTGTCATGTGATGTAGCGTTAAAACCGGCGTGGATCATTTCAAGCGCGGCCGTCACGTGGAAGCCATGAATGCGTATAACAAGGCTCTGGAGATTGACACCAACAACGTGGAAGCTCTGGTGGCGCGCGGAGCTCTGTGAGTCACTAGCCTCACACACGGCTTGTGTTTGTGTGTTTTTAAGTTGTTTTTCTGTTAGATATGCGACTAAAGGAAGCTTGGTGAAGGCGATGGGTGACTTTGAGCTGGCGCTGGAGACCTGCCCCTCGCACAGAAACGCCAAGAAGTACCTGTGTCAGACGCTGCTGGAGCGAGGAGGACAGTACGTCTTTCTCACACTGCACTTGTTCTGATGCTGATGCACGTTATAATCTACAAACATTGCGTGCTTTATGTGAGGAAAAAAGTGTAAATAAATGTTTTGTGTAAAGTAGTGGGCTTTACAATCAGATACGATACTTGACTAGAGAATTATTACTAGTTTAATTTAATATTCATGTTGTTTATTATTATTACTAGCATTATTATTTACATTGTTTATTAGTATTACAAGTATTATTATTATTATTATTAGTAGTAGTATCATTATTATTTTTATTGTTGGCTTTATTGTTTAATTTATTTAGTTTTATATTACTAACACTGTTTTTTTATTGTTTATTACTAGGCTATTATGTATATTGTTTATTGTTATTACTAGCTGTTATTATTTTTTTATATTGTTTGTTGTTATTATCATCACTAAAGGTAGTATTATGTATATTGTTTTTTACTATTAGTAGCTCTATTATTATTTATATTTTATTTTTATCAGTAGCATGTTATTGTTTATATCGTTTATTATTAGTAGTAGCAGCACTGTCTTTGTTATTTTTATTGTTCTTTTAAAAAAAATGAAGAAAAAAAAAAAACAATTTAGTTTTTTTGTTCCTAGGACCATTAATATTTATATTAATTATTTTATAATATCACTGTAATTCTGTGTTGGCTTGGCTGAAATGTTAATATTTACTCATGTTTACTATAATTGTGTCATTTTCCAATTTATGTTTTAGCCATTTTGTTATATTATTAACATTATAAACTGTGCTGAAAATATTGCATTGGTGTAATGTAATTTAATTTGATAAAAACATATCTAAAAGATGTTGTTGTTGCTGTAAATTTTAGTTTTTTTTTCTTCAGAATTGTCTGTATAATCCTTGTATTTCCCCCATTGAAAAACACGTTTTTTAATCCTCTAATTTTGCATCTTAGTCTGGTTATAATTGTGTGTTGAAATATGCAGAACAAATTCCGTGTAACTGGTTCCTGTGTTTGCACGGCTCTTCTGCGCAGACTTGAGGAGGAGGAAAAGTTAGTCACGGCAGAAAGTCTCTACAAAAGAGCCATGACTTTAGACGACACACTGCGCGAGGCGGACGAGGCTCTGAAGAAGCTTCAGGAGCGGATGCGGGTGAGCTGGACCACTCTGTCTGTTGCTGTGATGGAAAAAATCACAACTAATATTTAATACCGGCAAAATTAGTAAATATCATTCCTAAATACTGTAAAACGCTTAATCATGAGGAAAAATTCTCGCAGTTTTACCAACGTAGAAGTAAAATCAACGTAGTTATTCATAATTTGCTGCGTTTTTGTGATGTAATGTACATACAATCGAAGAATTGCGTTTTCCCACGTTACATTTATCTAATTAATGTTTTAGTATGATTTTAGTAAGTCATAAGTTGACTAGAATTATAGGAACTAGAATTATTACTAGTTAATTAATATTCATGCTTAATATTATTACTAGCGCTATTATTATCATCATCATTTTTTATGTTGTTTATTGTTACTAGCATTATTGTTATTTAGAAAAAACACTGTTTGTTATTTCCAACACTATTATTTTATATTCTTTATTGCTAACGCTATTATTATGAATATTGTTTAGTAATATCACTAGCTATATTGTTATTTATATTGTTTATTATCATTATCATCACTAACATTCTTGTTATTTATATTGCTTATTTATCTGTTGTCGTTATGGCCGTGATAACTAATATTTACTACAGACGAAATTAGTAAATATCTTTTCCAAATACTGTAAAATATTAAACAAGAGACAAAATTCTCGCACTTTTAACCAAGTAAAATCAACGTAGTTATTCATAATTTACTGCGTTTTTGTAATATAATTTACATACAATCGAAGCATTGCGTTTTCCCACGTTACATCTAATTCATATTTTAGTGTGATTTTAGTAAGTCATATTTTGAAGATATGTAATGTGAAGTTGACACTAGAAATGCTACCTTTTTTTTTTTTTCTTCTTAAATAAAATTCAAAATATTCATAGACCTGTGCGTTCTGCAGTACTGATAAAGATTTCTTTTACATTTATGTCTATCTGACCCTGGAACCTGAAATCCGACTGACCGGACCTTTAACCCTCAACACCGTTTCCCCATTTGGACATAAAAACCCTGTTTTGCGGTTTGTATTCTGTTCCTGACACTGCAACTGCGACTTTTGATCATTCTTTGTTGTCAATGCTGTCATTTTCTGTCCAAAAATGGCGCCTGTGGCGAACCTTCTTTCTGATGCCTCTGCTCTTAACGTTTCACATTTGACCCTTCCAAAAAACTGCTGTAAAGAAAACACTCGAATTAAAAGAACAGGAAGCTGCCCGACACCAGGAGAAAGCTCCGCCCACGGAGACCAGTGCAGAAAAGTTGCGTAAGATTCTAAAAGAGGAGAAAAGGTAATGCTGCAATATTTATTTCAGACCATGTTGCCTTTCATACCGTTCGACTACTTGCACGTGCCATTTTTGTTTCCTAAAAGGTTGAAACCGAAATTCACAAATACATAATAAAAGTCAGAATTTTTATTTAATATCACAATTTTTATTGGGCAAAAGATCAAGTGTATGTATGTAGAGGAAACATTACATGCCTTTTTTTTCTTTTAATAGACCCACAGAAAACAAGTGAACATAGATATTGTTATTACAACAAACAAACAAGTAGTAGTAAAAAAGTAGACAACTATAAAAGTAAAAACTAAAATCAAAAACAACAAAAAAGTAAATGAATAATAGCAATGATGATAAAAACAAATTATATAATACTAGTAGTGATAAAGTGTCAAATTTTTAATGGGTTTTAAAAAATAATTCAAGTTTGTTCGTATCAATGAATCATTTCTATATCGGTTTGACCTTGTTTACAGTCTTACTGTAAATCCTAGCAAATTTTAGAAATACAATTACAGTAAATACCAATACCGTAATTTTCCCAGACTATAAGGCGCATTTAAAATGCTAAAATTGCGCGTTATATTAAGGGAAGATGTGGTTAATGTAGGAAAAGATTAGGAAATAGTTGTTTATTAAGAGTGCGCTTATAGTCTGATAAATACGGTAGTGTCACGCTTTTTTTTTTTTTTTTTTTTTTTTTTTTTTAAAGATTAGCGTGTTTTTTTTCTTCTCGCGCCTCATTCCAATTCCGACCTGATTGCGGCACAACAGCAAAGCTGATGCTGTACGTTGTGTTCTCTCT
>MU204413.1:7665416-7685416 GCA_017309775.1 Paedocypris sp. Pulau Singkep
AGCAAAGCTGATGCTGTACGTTGTGTTCTCTCTTCCACGAAAAGTTACAAATCCGATGTTGTGTTAGTTCTGTTGTGGGTTTCTGGTTTTGCTGGTGAGTATTTGCACCTTCACACGTGGTGAATCGTGCGTCTTTTCACGCCTCGTCCCTCTCTGTCCCAGAATGAAGAGGAAGAGGAGACATTCCACCTCGTCCTCTTCATCCACCACTTCGGATTCCACCAGCTCGCCTGCCAAAAGCGTGAAGAAGTCCAGGAAGCGTAAGCACAAGAAGAAGCACAAGCGGAGGAGAGCGTCCTCGGACAGTAAAGACGAGATGTTCCTGGCTCCGGCCAACACCTCCGCCTCGTTTCTCCAGCAGAGGCAGACCATCACCAAACTCCTCCATGATGATGATGATGATGATGAAGAGGAGCAGTGGTGTGAGAAGGTTGCCCGAGGTAGGTCAGAAGACACGCCCTTCAAGCCCCGCATTGATGACTTGGACCGAAACGGTGACGGGGCGGAGCAACGATGGGAGGGTCCCAAGCCGCGACGGGATTCGTCCTCCTCCGTCCAATCAGAGGCGTCGCACACCTCCCACAAACAGCGGTTTTCCGGGCCTGGTGAGTCCAGACCGGGCCGGAGTGAGAGGCCGGACGGAGGTGAAGAGAGAGCAGGCCGAGGCTCGGACACCTCGGTGGTCAAGGATCTACGAAAAGCCAACTTGATTGATATTTTCAGTCAGATTGCAGAGTTTCAGAAAGCCAAAAAACAGAAAACCTGAAATCTCTCTCACACACACATACACACACACACACACACACACACGGTGGTAATTCGGACAGTTGTAGACATATCGTAAAAGGGATACAAAGATCTGGCAAATTTGTCTGAAAACGTTCTCTACGTTGAACAACCTTTATGGAAAAAGTGCTTCTGCTTGTGTGGGATAAGTGTTCAGTCCATTTGTGAACTGTTGAAACAAATAATAAAACCATTACATACCATACATTTACTGAATTATTTTTTTTTTATTATGGGATAATTGATGGTGGACTAATTACATTTGAATATTATACAATTGAATGATAATTGAAGTACAGATACCTTACTGTAAAAATGATTCCGTTACAAGTTACCAATTCCAGGAAGTCGTAAAGTGTCCAGTTTTAAAAGAACTCGATCGCTCTGAATCTTGGCTAAAAAACCATCAAGAAATGTAAAAAAACAAACCATTTATGAGGTTTATTTTACAATATAGAATGAAATTTAACACCTCTGTTTCAAAATGGCAGAACAAAATAGATCTTATTCTATTACAAGTTACTCCATTACAAGTCACCAATTCAAAATACACTTGAGAAAAAGTCAAACACCAAGACATGAAAAACTGAAATTTCCCAATACAAAAATAAAATTTAACGCCACAATGTTTCAAAGTGGCAGAACAAATAAAAAAAAGAAACAAGGTCAGTCTCAGTCAAACTCGAATGTGCAACCTGCTAATGCACGTAATTTAGCTGATAAACAGCATCCAGTACCTTCAGCATCCTGCAGGTGGCGATATCACCTATCAACCGCGGTAGAAAAAGATGGCGACTTGTCTCGCACTTTCACAGTGTAACGAGTAACGGTAAGTGTTCATTCAAATGTAGTGGAGTAAAAAAGTAAACTGTAAACTGAGTACAGATTGTGGAAATCAGATACAAAAAAAGTTGCAGTGTTTATTACAGACACCTGTAATGAAAACGGCTGAATACCGGAAATGTATAAAACCCACCCGGACAAGACGTAAAAAGAGGGTGTGTCCGGGCAAAAGAGGACGATTGGTCACATGGGAGCACATCTTCCTGGTCGTGGGCGGAACTACCCAGAGTGACGTCGCTTCCGGTTGTAGCTTTTTCATACCTCGCGGGCATGCGAGGTCGTGACCCTTCAAGCGTAAGTTATAGATTTTTTTCTTTTTTCATAACGAACGTTCCATCATTGCTGCTCCCTGTCTGACTCCATCTCAAACGTTATTGTTATTCAGTGTACGTTTGGTCATCGTGTTAGTCTACTAAAAGGTAAGGCTGCGAGGAAAAACCGCACATTTTCTCTTCAATAGAACATTTCTGAAACATAAACTCACTGTGTTAAACGGAGGCTGTGAGAAAGTCATACATGAAATTAAACTAATTTCAACTTGCTCAAAAAGTGCAAGTATAGGAGCGTCCATCAGGTGGCAGCAGAGCACTAACATGGTCATTATAGTCACAAATTGGCGTTTAATGTGCAATTTTAACTGTTGTCTTTTAATGCTCTTTTTGCCAAGTTTTGCTTGTATTACGTTTTCGTCTTTTCTTTTGTTTTGTTTTTCTCTTCTTAACCTGTGAAGCACTTTGGTCTGCCTTGGTGCTATATAAATGTGACAGACTGTTATAAATAAATCTTGACATGACTTAACATGTCGCACATATTTTAGTGTTCAGACCGTTACTTGGACAACTGGTAAATACTATAATAGATCAATTAGTAATACTTTAAACCAATCAGCTCACTTCATACAAAAAAAATATCATAACATTTTCATTATTTTGGCATACCTGTTGTGTTTCCATTGTTATGCATTGCGCGCGCGCGCATGTTCTTCTTATGTGTGAGAGATTTTGCCTTTTTTTCCCCAACACAAGACGCACTGGATATTATTCAGACTCACAGAAAATGTATCGACTGTAACTATAATCCAGGCCCAGTGGCGTAAAGAACTTGAGTAAATGGACTTTGTTTACTGAAGTATTTTTTGGCTACTTTGAACGTGTACTACTGAGTATCAAAAATATAAGCAACTTTTACTCTCTACTTGGCTACATTTGTGATTGAGTATCTGTACTCATTACTCCTCTACATTTGGAATAGACACTTACCGTTACTTTGTGATTGTGCGCGATAAATCGGCATCTTTTCTTACCGGGGTTAATTTCTTGGGCAGACGAGGTGATATCGCCATCTGCAGGATGCTGAAGGTACTGGATGCTGTTTATCAGCTAAATCACGTGAATTAGCAGTTGCACTTTTTTGCACATTTGAGTTTGAGACTGACGTTTTGTTCTTTTTATCAATTTTGTTTTGCCATTGTGGCATTAAATTTCATTTTTTTTATTAGGAAATGTCACAGTTTTTCACATTTCTTGGTGTTATATGAGCCAGTAGGAGTAAAATACTCAAGTTCTTTTATTGATGACTTTTTACTCAAATCTCCTTGGAATTGGTGACTTGTAATGGAGTAATTTTTACAGTAAAGTATTCGTAAAATATGGTTTTCAGGTACTCTTTACACCTCTATCCAGACCAGAGGTGTAGAGTAGCAGACAACCACACTTAAGTAAAAGTACAGATACAAACTGTATAAGTTACAGTAATAAAATAAATAAAGAACAAGAAGCTTCCAGCATCTTCAGTAGAACTACAGATGGCAAAATCACTTTGTTCGCCCAAGAAATTAACCACGATAAAAATCGATTATGGTTTGTCGCGTACAACAAAACGTAACGAGTAACCGTAAGTGTCAATTCAAAAGTAGTGGAGTGAGAAGAACAGCTAAGTCAAAGTCAAAGAAACTTTATTTGTCTCGAGGGGCAATTAACGCTACTCAATCAATTATCTACTCAATCAGAAATGCAGTGGAGTAGAGAGTAAAAGTTGCTTATTTTTTTGATACTCAGTACAAGTACGAAGTAGCCGAAAACATATTTAAGTACATTTACTCAAGTACCTTACATCTCTAGTCCCGACCCGAAGAGGTTTTAAAGAGAAGGCCCGACTGCATTTGATAGTTTCTTCGTTTTGCTCACGCGTCTTTTCAGTCGGACACTTAATGAGTGACAACTGGATTTGGTTTGGCTGTGAAAGGAATGGAAGGAATGAGCTGACTGTGAAGAGCCGTTCCATTTTAGGTGACATAGACAAAAAGACACAGGGAACTCCTGGAGCATGACTTTCGGACACAAAGGAAAAGTCGACTTCTTACTGTTACTGCACGTGCGCCAATAATTACAACTTTGCAGACTTTTAAATCTGGTGAACAAAAGGACACGCCAGATATAATTACCAAGTCGGGATCATTTTGGGCCGCCGACTCGAGTGTTTCCCCCCCATTACAATACGTAGCTGGTGAACCACAGTGGTCATTTATTGTGAGGAATCCCTTTCACAAAAACTCTCATTAACATATACGCCATTCAAGTTCAAGTCGGAATAAATTAAACATTGTGTGGATTTCTGCTCCACTGTGATGGAGGGATTGTCCAGGAAGTTCCGATATTAGCCGAGCATTAGCACGAAATGTGTTTTTTTTTTTGATGACGTGTCTTCTGACTTATTCGGGGAAATAAATAACGGGGTTGTGAATTCCATTACAGTTGTTAAAAAAAGAAGTGACAAGATGATTTGGATTAAAATAGCAATTGGCAACGGAAGAGGAGAAAACGCTGAGTCGACTGTTGGCAGCAGGTAGCTAAATCCAGTGATGAGATAGGAACACTTTCTTATTTGCTTTCTCTGCGCAAAATATTTATATATATAAAAAATAAAAGCTGTGTGTGTGTGTGTGCACGCTTGTGCGATGAGTGAGAACTCAAGACTACAAGTAGGTGCTGTACAAAGATATTAAAGTGCGCAGATTTTTTTATTTAAAGTTGGTTTCTGAAATATATCGTTACCTTTCACACAAATTGCGTGTTTCACTTCCAACAACGGAAAAAAATTCAAGATACATGCGTGTGCGCGCGTGTGTGACGGGGGGGGGGGGGGTGTTAAAATTATTGAAGCTCAAATTTAATATTAAGATATTAAAGCGCCCGCACTGAGCGAGAGGAAATTTTTTGTGTTTTTGTTAATAGTCTTCATACAATTTTCATGTTGTTTTTTAGCAACCAAAAATGCGAGAGGGGGGGGCGTTATTTGAATACCTGAGTACCTAAGAAACGCAACCTATATTGTTTTATTTCAGAATTTTTCTGTTAATAATGTTCATACAGTTGTCATTTTTCTCTTAGCAACCAAAAAAGTGAGGTGGGGGAGGGGCGTTATTTGAATACATGAGTACCTAAAGAAACGCAACACATTGTTTAATTTCTGATTATTTTTGCATTTTAGTTAATAATGTTCACACAATTGCCATTTTTCTCTTAGCAACCAAAAAAAGCGAGGAGGGGGAAGGGCGTTATTTGAATAGTACAACCTATATTGTTTTATTTCTGATTATTTTTTTCTTTTAGTTAATAATGTTCATTCAATTATCATTTTTCTTTTAGCAACTTTTCTAAAAAAGAAAAGTTGTATTTTTCTTTAAAAAAAAAAAAGCAAGGTGGGGGAGGGGCGTCATTTGAATACAAGCAGAATACAAAGCTATTAAAGGGCCAGTCACTTGCAATTTTGACGACTCTAGGCCTAATTTCGGGAAGCTTCTTATGGCAGCACGTGCTCTTTTACTCGGACTTAAGGGGGTGTCAGGATTCACATCTGATGAAATGCAAGACATCCTTTGTCATATCAGTCAATCTTTTATTTCTATAGTAGTAGGTTGGCACTGGGAGGAAACCATATTGCTCATTTTCAATTGGATCCGTGTGAGTATTAAAATTGTGCTTAAAACACAAATAATAATAATAAAAAAAAACATTTTTTGATATAAGAATGGTTCCGTCTGGTGTGGTTGGGCAAAATGTGCGGAATGGGGAAATGGCTAAATCAGAATATATATGAACCTTGGGCATAAGAAGATTATGAGCATTTCAAATGGTTTGTTATCATAATATTCAGCGCAGCATATTGCAAACTTGTGTTGGCCAGTATTAAATATGCTGTTGAAGATCATAGTTAATTCTGCTGATTTATGGTAATTCTGCGGCACTATCACATGTGACATCAGAAACATTAACAAGCTTAGCAAAAGCTTCTGTTAAACCTTATGAGGTTTGAATTCCTGGAACATCTGCAGACCGGGGTGCGGAATCTGACTTTAGCAGAAATGGGATGATTCTGGCTGGAAAAAAAAAATAAAAAAATTAGAGCTTCTGCATATATTTTTTGTGCAAGAAAGGGAGGTTTTGGCTATAAAAAAAAAAAGATGAAAAATGCAATGTTTAAAAATTTTGTCCACTAAATTCGGTTACGGAACAGAACTTTGGCCAGTAAAAGCAATTAAAATAAATCACTGGAAATATGCAAGTACACGGAATACATTTTTAACTTGCCTGTTTTTGTGATGGAAAGAAGCTTTCGACCAGTAAAATATAAATGCCCTAAAATTACAATGATAAAAAAAAAATGTATAAAAAGTGTGCCTTTATTAAATATTATTTATTAACTAGCACAAAAAAAACAAAATTTCTTAGAATAAAACACTTAATTTCAAATGTAATAATTGAAAACTGTATCAGTTTTAGATCCAAACACTTGCTTGAATATAAAACTAATATTAAAAAAACAGAGCAATGTAATTGATTTCAGGCATTATTTGTCCTGTGTGGACCCCATATTTATTTAACGATTAAATATTAGATGCGTATAAAATGTAACATTTTATTTAAATATAAAAACATTTTAACATTTCGGTTAAATAATTGATAATGACGGATTTATGACCAACAGTTCCTCAAACCAAAACATCTTTTTCTATACCGTATGGAAAAAAAGTTCTGTAAACATTATGGATAATATAAATATGATAGTTTGTAGTTTCTCACACACACACACACACACACACACACACACACACACACACACACACACACACACACACACACACACACACACACACACACACACACACACACACAATTAAAAAGAGGGAAACGGTGGAATTAGCTCCTGTCTAATTACAGGGCACAATATCTAATATAAAACATGCTTTTTGTGTAGTCATTCATTTTGGACGAGTAATTAATTTTGGCCTATAAAATGCCACTCTGTAATCATTCAAAGGCAGATGTGATTTCCAGTGCAATTTAATCTTGCTTTAATGAAGAACTAATGGATGCATTGCAAATTACGTTTTTTTTTCTTCCCCTCCCTCCCCCGAGCAAGTGGTTGAAAAACGTATTTCCTGCTTTGAAAAGAGCACGAGTGTCTTTGATAATGGCACGAGTGGGTTTGGAGAGCCCACCGCATCAAGCCAATAGAAAGGAGGCCACAATTAGCCACAAAGCCGTGAAAACGCATTGGACACCAGAAGCGCTGGCCACGGCTCGGCCCGGAGCCTTGTTAGTGCAGGACGGAGGAACAATGGGCTTTGATAAATTACCCCGTCCACAATCAATGTTCAACAGATTTTCAATTATGGCCAAACACGGATTTTAGGTTGTGGTAAGAGAAACTAGACAAAATTTCTTTTCTAGTCAGGCTCAAAATCAAAGACTTAAAGAAATCTTTTACATGATCAAATTGAGATTTGGGAGCACCAATAGTTGCAAAAAAAAAGACTATTTAGCCGAATATAAGCACCTCTTTTTTCCCCAATTTTAGATGCTCAAAAACTTGGGGGCTGCTTATGCGCACGTAAATATAAGCGCCCATTTGCACAATGCATATATGTATACACACACACACACTATACATTACATGTATATCGATCCCACAAGTGCCTTTTTATGTTTCTTTTTTTGTTTATTTTTCCTTTACATCTCTTTATTATTATGTTTATTGCATTGCATGCTAGTTTTTATTTTAATTTTATTGCTGCTGGACTAGGGGAGATACCGAAACAAATTTTGTTTCTCAATAGACAATAGAATAAGACAATTCTCGATAAGAGACAATAGAAGCCTCTTATCTTATCTCTTATTCTATCTAAAGTCAGGAGCAATCACAAATAAGTAGAAATACGTCACATTTTTGCGCTTGTGCGTTGTCTCCTGTTTTTTTTTTTTTGAAATAATGGTTCCGGAGGCAAACATGCAAATACAAATGTTTATAACTGTAGGACGCTGCTTTCGATTACAATTATCAATATGACTGATTGTAGTCATCAATGTGTAAAACCGACATTTGGGCAAATTAAACCAGTCTGCACAGTCTCAGAAAGAGCACAGACGAAAAAGAAGAACACAGGCAAAGAGTCAAAACCAGGGAACAAACACAATCAAAACGCTCAGTCTGCTGCACAAGGCTAAACAATACCGCACAAAGATGAACAACGTGTAGCGTCTGATAAAGATCTTGGCTGAAAAGGCTGATGAGATTCGCTGAGGTTTCTGGGAAGTGGAGTTCCATGGAGTTCATGGGAGATACTTGTTTTTTTTTAAGTGATATGAATCACAAGTTAGGTTTGTTAAAAGAAGAAAATAAGTATTTAGCCCCCCCCCCCATAACTTTAATTTAGAGGCTGAAAAATCTGAGGTGTGCTTGTATACAATATACACTGTGTATTTATATAATTTTGTTTTTTGATAATACAATTTTTTATTTTATTTTGGATTTTATATTTTTCAGATTACGTCACACAAGAAAACAAAACCAAACTAAAACAGTAACCCCACCCTCCACCCACAGTCAGACTCGTAATGCAGTAAGGTATACATTTACATATGTATATTTATATTTAAAATTACATATATGAAAGAATACAAACATGCGATAGATAATGACAAAGTTCAGAGAGGGTTGCCATGTTGTAGTTGTGCTTATAGTTGCGTAAATACTGTATTTGTGAGTGAAAACAGCACATTTAATGTACGTTTCACCATCTAACAACCATTCCGGAGAGAGACGTCATGCTTTTAGTTGATTCGATTTCTCCAAATAAAAAGCAGCGATGCCGAGATTGATCTCCGGACTCAAGCGCTTGAAACAATCCCAGTCTGTAGGCCAAACGCGCCCTCGAGAATCTCGGTGTGCGACCGTCGCTCCTAAAATGAGAAAAGGCGAAATCCTAATAGAAGTTGAGCTTAACTCCAAAAAACAGCCTGTCTGTATATCTGATTACTGGAGCCAGTAATTTCTTTTTTAAATAAGGGAAAAATTGGATAGAATGAATAAAATTTCCCTGTCACAGTGCAATGATGGTAGCGCGGGAGATTATGTGTTTCTTATAATCATTCATCAGTGGTGAGAGTGCTCGGGCTTAGCATAATGGAATGTGTAAACTGGTTTAAGTCTGAACAGGGGCTGTACTATCAGTCGGACCACATACACTTTCACCAGTAAAACATTTTCCCTGGCTGAAAGTGGAGTGGATTCTATATCTGGGTCTCTGGGGTTTGGGACTCATTTCAGGGCTCTTCCTTTAAATGTTTATCTCGGGAATGTTGCTCGCAGACCATTTGCTTTCCAGTAGAGTGTTTGCTGATGGTTTTTGGAAAGAATCTGGACTTTTTCTTTAATGTTCAAACTCGTTGTACGTTGAAATTTTCCCAGTAGCTCAGTGTGTGGAGCGCTGGTGTTTGAAACCATGTGGGTTCGGTTCCCAGGGAAAGCAAGAGTTTGTAAGCAGTGCTGTCAAAAAATAAGAAGTATAAGTCAAAAGTAAGCGGAAAAATAAATACTCTAGTAAAGTAAAAGTAAGCCAAATGTCTACTTAAGTAAGGTATCCAAGTAGTATTACTTTGGTACTTGACACCTCTGTTTGTAAGTCACTTTGGATAAAAGCGTCTGCTAAATGACTGAAAAGTAATGTTGTAATTTGTAATCTGCTGATTTTAAAGGCACAAAATTATTGGATAATTACTAAAATACTCTTAAAATACTTCAATAATACATCAAATAAAGCTATTCTAGTGATCGGAACTCCACCTCCCAGAATCCTCAGCGCGTCACCTCCCATGAGCCTTTGCATTCCGGTAAGCCATTTTGAGCCAAAGTTTGCGCAGTATTGTTTAGCCCTGTGCAGCAGACCAAGTTCCCATATTAATTATTGAATTTAGTTAATTTCTAATTCACGTTAAGCGTGACGTGCTAACACAGATGCAGCTATGAAGCCGCCGGGGTTGCTTCAGGAAAACTGTATATTCAGAAGCTTCCCAATGGAAACCTAAACGAACTAAAAGATATTTGCGCCTTGTGTAATGTAGAATTTGTTTACTAAGGTGAACTCAAGTTAGCTTGTAATGTTCTGAATTAAATCCACAAATATGACAGACGGAGTACTCGTATAAATGGTGTGTGTGTGTGTGTGTGTGCGTGTGTCGTCTTATTCTGTAAAGGCGACCTTGAGAAGACCCTGAAGGTCTTGAAAGACACTAAAACAAAATTGATATTACTTTTTATATTATTATTTTATTATACCTTAACCATAACAGTGCATTATATATCACCATATTTATGTTTTATATTTTTTCCATGTATTGATTTATTCTAGTTCATATAGTCAAAAGTATAACAGTACAGTAATTTGTCATAATAATTTACTGTAACAAGTAATACTTTACATATATATAATAGTATAACATATTTACATATTTTATTTTTACATTTTGCAATAAAATGTATTTTTGCAGCAAAATGTACATACTGCAATTTTGGAGTATATGTGGGAAAAAAACATTTTTATAGTATATTTGAAACAACTTATTGATATATTTGAAAAAAAAAAAACAATACATAATAATACATAAATTACAAGAAACAAAGTGCAAAGATTTAGCTACGTTTGAATGATAGTGTATGAATCAAATGTATAGTGTATGGTTAGAATGTATCAGCAAATGTTACAATTGGAGTTATGGGGAAACTGTACGTAGAGTTTTCTGATGTTTGTCAAACTGTAAGACGGCAATAAATATTTCAAAATGACTATATTTCAGGAGAGAAAAAAACAATTCAAAGACAAAACAGAAAGTCCATCAATTTTGAGATCAAATTTCATGATTTATTTTTTGTCTGTCCATCAAGTAAATCTTTGGCCTCGTTTATTTTGGTGGCTAGGTACGGCGACCCACCTGACGAAACAAAAGCATGCGTTAAATATTCCGGCCTTGTCATGAACACACAGCATCCGTCTCTCACCGCGGTCGGGATGGTTCAAAATCATCAGCTTCCTGTGCGCCTCGCGGATCTTCACTTTGTTCGCCGTGGGACTAACAAACAAACGAGAAAGATGATTGCTTGACTAGCAACAGAAAAGTAGCAAAAAACTCTTACATTTAAAAAAAAAAAAGAAAAAGAAGAGACTACCTGATGCCAAGAATAAGAGAAGCTTCCCGTTTATTCATCTTGGGCTCGAAGCCGCCTCTGTAGTAGCCTCGGCCGAAACTCTACAACACACCAACGTTTGACAAATATTAATGTGTGTATGTGAAAATGTCTTTTGGATAATTGCCACCAAAACTCCAGAATGTTCTGCCTAGCACGACTAGATTTTCTTTAAATTCAAAATTTTGTTAAGTAACATTTTAAAGAAATACAATTGTTAGTATTTGTAAAAAAACAAATGTTATAATTATTATGTTTGGGTTCCTACACTTTCTGAAAGATAAAATTCAAGCACTTTCAAGGTCCATGTTTACGTTTTTCCAGCACCATACAGTTGTGGTTAAATGTATATTTAAAACTACGCCTATCCACAATCAAAATTAGGCATTACCATTTTGGGGGGAAAGTTTTATGGTATTGGTGGAAAAAAAAATTATCACATTTTATTAGACCTTTCTAACTATATAGGCAAAATTTGTATTCTAACTTTATATAAAGTAAGAAATTAGAAATCTGCCATTCTTCTCCATTTTTAGCAAAACGTGTTTTAGTTTAACAAAGTCCCTACCCACGTTCTGCACTTTTAATCAGACCTGGATCATAGTGATCACGGCCTGTTTATTCACACTCACTTCATTTATCTGTCTCTTTGTCTGTCTCTGTGAATCAAAAGTCGTGTGAAACCAGACACAGAGCGGGAGAACCGCCCAAATTCGGATCCGGTCCCGAGGACGTGCACTTATCCAGAATCCACTGTAGAATTTCTAGCATTTTCAAGCACTTCATTTAAAGTTCAAGCATTTTCAAGGCCTTGAAAACACGTTATTGAAATTCAAGCCTTTTCAAGGATATCAAGCACAAGTAGGGACCCTGTTAATAAAACATTTTCAATTTGTATATGAAATGTATGTTTCTCTCCCTCCGTCAGGAAGTTTGTGTTCCTAGCCGCTGGCGCTCATGTCACTGCTCACCGGTCTGAAATAGCCTCAACTCATAATAACGTATATTATAATGGCCTTATAATAACGTACCAATTTTGAAACATCTAAAGCTTGTTTCACATGCGGCTCCATGTGTTTCATAGCTTGCAAAGCATAACGACCTGTGAAAAGAAAATACCGTGAGCAAACACATCATCGATCAGATATTATAAAATGTCTCGATACCTGCAAATCCTGCTGCAGCGAGGGTGAGGCCGACAGCTACGATGGTACCAGCCTGGAAGATAAAAAAAAAACGTTAATTAGTTTTTGTTAATCTATTTTGTTTTGCCATTTTGAAACATTGAGGTGATAAATTCATTTCTTTATTAGGAAATAAAACCTCATAAATAAAGAGTTACTTGTTTTTCCACATTTCTCGATGTTTTTGAGCCTAAATTCAGTTTGAGTAAAACATCTCAAGTTCTTTTAAAATTAGATACGTTATGACTTCTTGGAATTTTTACAGTATGGTATGGTACTTGTTCATTTATGGTCTGTGTTTGTTTGTTTATTATGATGTGTGCAGTGCGTTATGCTGATGTTTGATGATGAACCTGCCACCCACACATTACATGTTAGAATCTCGAACTGGTGGGTTCTACAACAGAGTTTTCCTTTATCAAGACACTGACCCCTCCCCCCGATTAAAAAAAACGTTAATTGGCAGTCATAACATGTTCGAACGCATGTCCTTAACCGCGAAGATCATCTCGAAAGGACAGAGGTGGAACACATTAGCAACATGCTAATGCTACTCTGACTCCTCGCACCTTTTTACCGTCACTAGGTAGGAGAAAAAACGACAAGAGGACCGGAATCACCTACCATCCTCCGCTGAGATCGAACGTTATGCCCGCGTCATGTCGAAACTAAACGGCATGTCTTGTCTGGATAAATAAACACGGACGCGCGTGTGGAAGTTTAGTTCGGCGAGTCCTGCGACGCACACCAACCGTCACGTGACCAAGCGCGCGGTTTCAAAATTAAACCGCTCTAATAATCATCGTTTTCGTTATTGTGTGGTGTAAACAACCGATATTATTTAATGCAAATTGTAATTTATGTATTTATTGTTCTAATTGTGCATTTTTAAGAGGGTGGTCGTTATGAGAAGTGGTGACTGAAGTTAAACCTTAATCGGTTTAATTCAATTTAAAAATACTAAAACGGAACGTTAAAATAAATCTCATATAAAATGCTACTACTACTACTGCTGCTGCTACTACTAATAATAATAACAACAACAATAGTAATAATAATAGAAAAAACGCTGCGTTATAGTAAACGCTTTTAGATCAGTGACGTCACGGCCCAAAAAAACAAAACCCAAAAATATCCGTAAAAATCCGTGTCTGTGTGTGTGTGTGTGTGTGCGCGTTTGTGTGTGTGTACAATGTGTGGTGCATATGATTAACATACATAAATACATAGCTGAACAATATTTATTGTGATTTAAAAGGCGTAGTGAAACAGCAAGTTAAGCTTCAGCTTTTCTCCTTGCTGATTTACAGCAATTTTTTTTACATTTTGTATTTTGTATTTGTCTTTTTCCTACAAGAAACTCTTCAGACACTGGATGAAGAGTGTCGCTGCTCCTTAAATCAATGTTCCTGAGATCAAATGCAGCGTCACGGTGGAGCAGTGGGCAGCGCTGATTCCTCACAGCAAGAAGAACCTATTCGATACCCCAGATGTTCGTGAAGTGTGAACATTTTCCAGGTGATTTATACCTTTCTTCCACACATACACAAAAAAACAAAATAAATAATAATTGTATATATATATATATTGTATACACTGTATATTCATAAAAATGTATGTTGATGTTCTCTATCTCTCTCTCTCTCTCTCTCTCTCTCTCTCTCTCACTCACACACACACACACACGCCACACACCACACACATGCTGAATTTTACTCCGGGAAATAAGACTGCTATGTGTGCAGAAAGGAAACAAGAAATGTTTTAATCAAATTGGCAGATTTCTCTGCAGCAGCGTAATGTGATTCAGTAATCCCTTTATCAAATACCACCATTAAGTGCTTTTACTGAGGGTCGGTGAGGAAAAATTACTTCACTGAATATGTAAATACATTTAAGGTCAACCTATTACCTTCTTTAATTTTCTAGAAGTCTGTCAGTTTTAATCTTAATTACAGAGATTTCAAATAGTCCTGTCAAAACTGTCAGAGGTTATAGTTATTACGTTTTCTGTGTTTTCAAGGGGAAATGTACCAAATAGTTTTTTTTAAATTATACTATTTTTACATCTGCTCGTTTTTTATTCTAATGGAAATTATTTTAGTAAAAGCCTTTTTTATTGTGGAATTTTACAGTCTGCATGAGATTTTAGTTTAGTCATTTGTTTTAGAAATGGAGATTACATATGTGTGCGTTAATTGTATGATTCGTGTTTAATCTTGTGTTGTTTAGACACATGAGAAACAAAACAAAAAATAGCAAATTTAGACAAAACACAAAAGGATGCTTAGAAACCTGAGGATCATGGGAAATGGAGTTCGGGAAATACAGACGATAGTTTCAAAGTGTATTGACAAGTTCGAGCTGTTTACAACCTTTGTTTGCTGCTTAAGTTGGTTTTTGACATGCATCATATATTTTAATGTGTAGTGGTTTATGATGTATTTCTTTAATTGAATATATAAAGAGTTTTTTCACAGACTGTCCAAAAGAAGCTGCGTGAAATGAACATGTCCACTGTTATAATTATACTCGTTAAATTATACGCTTTGTTCTATGATTCTATCACTATTTTTGTTGCGTTGACTTGTATGTGACATGAAAAAGCACACTAATATAAATATTTAAGTGTTCACATTTACACAAAAAAATTGAATACGGTAATTTACAGGTAACCAGTGTCTGAAGCATATTTCCATATACTTGAGGATACAAAAATTTTCACACTCAAAATGGTCAAGTGTTTTATTTTAAAATTGCTTTGTGACGTTTTTCCCCTGACAGAAAGTGGGTTTTCAGGGGGGTAGAAAATTACCAATATAATTAATAAACTATGTCTAACATGTCACAATCTGAACATTTCAATTCAGGTTGTTTTGCACTGTTGTTCATAAATTGTCACATGTTGAACACATGTTTAAATTATTAGCATTTTTATGTTTGTACACATTTGTTCACACTGTGTTGTTTTTAAAAAATGTTCCGCAGTTGTTTACATTCTCTACCTTGATAAAATGTATGTCAAAAATTGTTTGCTTGCTTTTATTAATTTAGTATGATTTGTCTTTGTTTCATTAAGTTCTGTTAGTTTCTTTTTGTAGTTATACATAAATCTGTTCAACTTTTAATTGTCTAATTTATAGTATTATTAATGTATGGTTTAATGCATATTATATATTACTTATAATAATGAGTTCAAAAAAGTTCATGAAAAGTAAAAAAAAAATTATAAATTGGTAATATTGTTATAGCTTAACTAAATTTATAATTTTATAATAAAGATATGAAAAAATTATGTTTAAAATTGTAAAAAAAGATACAAAAAATATAGGTAAGAGAGTTGAGAGAGAGAGAGAGAGAGAGATTATTTATAACGAGAGAATGATTTGTGAAAATGAGAAAAGAAATTAGAACAAATATTGTTCAAGACATAATTATGTTTTATTATTGTTATGTGTATTCCTATACCCAGAGTTGTATTTTTTTATTTAGTTTTTGTACTATATAGTTATCACTTCCCATCACTTCCCATCACTTCACTGAGACTGATGGAGGATTTCCATCCTCTGATGATCCTAAAGCAAGGATGCTAAGGACCTAAAAGCCCCTCTTAGAATCTCTTAAAGCAACAATGTGATTGGCACAGACTGAGGGCAATTAAAAAAAGAACCAAACCCAAGCAAGTAGACCCGGCCGGATTCAGCTCAATCATGAGTATTATGAGCCCACCCTTCAGAAGACCCTCCACGAAAGAGAAGAGTGGAAAGAGGAGTCGTACAGATGTGTCAGCATTTTTTACACTTTTAGCCAGTGTAGAGTACTTTGGTGAATGGACTTCATCATTTTACTTGAGTATTTTTGGCTACTTTGTACTTACTGAGTATCAAGAGTGGTTAATTTCTTGGGCGGATGAGGTGATATCGCCATCTGCAGGATGCTGAAGGTACTGGATGATATTTATCAGCTTAGCGGTTGCACTTTTTTACACGTTTAAGTTTTGATAGAGACTGACTTTTTGTTCTTTTTTCATCTATTTTGTTTTGCCAATTTAAAACATTGAGGTGATACGGTCATTTCTATATTAGGATATAAAACCGCAAAAGGAAAGAGTTACTTGTTTTTCCACATTTCTCTAATTGTTTTAGCTTAAATTCAGTTTGAGTAAAACTTCTTTTAAAATTACATACATTATGACTTTTACTCAAGTCTTCTGGGAATTTTTAACAGTATGGTATTCGTATTTACTCGAGTAGGGTTTTAAAGTGTCACCCATAGTGGCCATATTGACAAACTCACATTTACTTTTCTTAAATGACTGGTTCATTCTGTCAAGAAGAGATAAAAAAAACAAAATACAAAACAAAATGCAATAAGCATAGGGGCATTTTAAACATAAACTGCTGCTTGTTCACTGCCGGGATTTAGATGACACCTACTGGATTGTTTTGAAAGTGCCACAATCAAAACGATTCTTAAATGTCTGTGAATATAACTTACAAAGTGATAATGAAAAAATATATCTAACAAAATGATGAATGGAAGAACACATGTTTTAAACGTATATTATAGGAGGGCTCGCATTCAGATCTAAATCAACTCTGTCTTTTTTGGAACGCGATCCTAATATTTTGTGTATTTATTCACACGGTAAAGTCGAAGCCAGTTTGCTGTTATTCAGTCATAATCGCGTCAGTTTAATCGGTTTAAGAAGAGAAAATGCATTTCTTACTCTGTATTTTTGTCAAATTGTTTTTTTTTTGTCAGCAAATAAAAATTAGTCAAAGCTTCTTATCATTTAAAGTGCAATTTCATTTTAGACATTAAATAACACTATCAGTCTTTATGCACCCCCCCCATCACTGACTGTAATCAAATTTGAACAAATCAACCCTGTGTGTGTGTGTGTGTGTGTGTGTGTGTGTGTGTGTGTGTGTGTGTGTGTACGTATCTTTTGTTGTGCCGAACTGAGCAAGTCATTTTCAAACTGCCCTTCTTTTGTGAGCAAGGATAAAGAAAAAAAGAAAAGAAAAGAAAGGAAAAGAAACGGTGTCTCTTAAAGCTAGGCCTCACTGCTACGGCTCAGATAATGAACGTGGCTGGCGCGGTGCGTGTAACTCAGGGATGGTACGTGTAACTCACGCGTGTGCTTGTAATGTGCGCACGTCGCTCACAGAATGGGAATAGAAGGATTTATTGTTTTTGGTTGTTAAAGAGAAGACGTGGATCAGTCCGTTCAGAATTCCGAGCTGTTGATGCGGGAAGCTGTACATTTCACGTTTCACTTTCCCACAGGGTAAGTCCCGAGATCTGCAATTTTCTGCTGGTGGGTTTAAATGTTGGTTTTGGCTTAGTTAGACCTGGAATGTAGATCAACTGATGCCTGTGTTAGGCTGTAGAGGGCAGACAAGGCCAGACAAACAGCCCGAGCTCTGTGCAAAGCCTTATCTCTATTTGACTACGGTTGATGATGCCCAAAACAACTACGGATGGGTCTTATATGGTGTTTCAACGCAGATGATTGGCGTAGGTGTGCCATCATAACCTTTAGGTTTGGATGATTCCAGTCAAACTCGGTTGCTTTTTTTTGCTCTTGGTCCAAAATGAGCTCACTTTTACTTTTCTATGCATTTTTTTTAACCTTGTACCGTATTTCTGGCCATTGTCTTGTACAGAGGTGTAAAGAGTACCTGAAAATCACACTTGAGTAAAAAAAATGTATGCTTTACTGTTAAATGTACTCATCCAAGAATACTTGAGTAAAAAGTATCCAATTACAAAAGACCTCAAATATTTTACTCCTGCTGAGCTTGGGCTCAAAAACAAGAAATTCTTCATTTATGAGGTTTTATTTCCTAACAGAGAAACACATTTTCAAAATTGCAGAACAAAATTGATTGAAAAACAAAAAAAAACAAAAAGTCAGTCAAAGTAGTGGAACTGCTAATTCACATTCATAATAAAACGCTCATATAAGTTATTCATGATAACTAGCTTCCAGTACCCTCAGCATCCTGCAGATGGCGATATCACCTCATCCACCACGAAATTAACCGCGGTAGGAAAAGATGCCAACTTGTCACGCACAATCACAATATGACGAGTAATGGTAAGTGTCAAGTAGTCAAGTAGAGAGTAAAAGTTGCTTATATTTTGACACTCAGCACAAGTAAAAAGTTGCAGAAAAATACTCAAGTAACAAAGTCTATTTTCTCAGGTGCAGTACTTTCCACCACTGTCCGAAACGAAGAAGTGAGTGAGATTGAGTAATGGTGCTGATGTGTACTGTAAATAAACTGCAGTGAGCAATAGGTAATAACTTAGTAATAATTCCCAAGTGTTGTTGAGATTAGCATGTGCCCTTTTCAAATGCTGATATTGTGTATTTGTCAAGCCTTTGTGACATTCATATGTCAATTAGTGTATAAGTTACTCCAATACAAGTGAAAAGTCACCACTATAAAAAAGACTTGAGTCAACGTAGCAACGTATCAAATTTTAAAAGAACTTGAGTATTTTACTCATACTAAATTAAGACAGAATTTTAAGACGCATTGCTTAGTTTTATTTTTTATACAGAAACTCAATTTAACACCCCCATGTTTCAAAAATGGTAAAACTAATTAAATAAAGAACAAAAAGTCAGTCTCAGTCAAACTCAAATGTGCAAAATAAAATAAAGAGTAAAAGTTGCTTATATTTTTGATACTCACTACAAGTTTGAAGTAGCCAAAAACATACTTAAGTAAAGTAACAAAGTACTTTTATTCAAGTACTTTACACCTCTAAACTTGTTGAACATCGGTGTGTGTGTGTGTGTGTGTGGTGTAAATGCCCTGGATGTGAGGTAACGTGTGTTGTCCTCTTCTCTAAAGTGACCTTGAGGCTCTCGAAGGCACAAATAAATAAAATAAATCATTATTGTGAAAAGTATCAAAAATGTGTGACTTAAAATCAAAGCCATTTTAAATGGTAAATTGGTTGCCCTTTCGTACTTTTAATTTGTTAAACATTTGTTTGAATCTTAACTTGAAGTGGAATTATCCATATCCACTTGAAGGACAATCCAGAGGTGCCTGAGAGATTAGACTTATGTACATGAACATTGAGGAGGAACTAATCTCAGTCCACTTTGTCTCACCTAAAGCTCTCCGGGCATGCTGTCTTGAGCACCTACTCGCTTTAAAACCATGAATTAAAATGATTTATGGAGAAAGCCTAGCAAAGAGTACTCTAACCTATATTTAAGCCATGAAGTATCACTTCTGGCTCAAAAGCTGTCATTAATTGGACCAAAGACCCTACTCTATTCACTTTATATAATCTTTGAACGAAAATGACGGGTTTAACACCGATACTACCGGACACCCGAGAGCAATTACAGTATTAGGACATCAATCTAGGTTTGGCAGCTTATGTCAAACTACCTGATAACCTGGACTAAAATGTGGACAAAAAAACGCATGTGCCCAAATATTGATATGGACTTTTTAAGATCAACATTTTTAATAGCCAGGTAAAAAAATATCACAACTACTGTATTTATGTAAAAATAAGCACCCCCTAATTTTTTAAGCATTTTAATATGCAAACAAAAGCTTACTTACTTTCTTGGTATTACAGAAACGTACATTTCTGGCTAAACACTTCTCTTATAACAAACCTAAC
>MU204413.1:7690416-7702034 GCA_017309775.1 Paedocypris sp. Pulau Singkep
AAAATAAAATTGAATGAATGTATTATAAGTACATCCGACTCCAGAACCATTGTTGAAAGAAATGAGCGCTCATATTAATGGGAATATTGAAAATCGGCGACTATACCAAAAAATGAATTAAGAGCGTGCGTTGACCAAAAGCTACATTTCCCACAATGCCTTTTGACTATGGTAGCCATGGCAGTGTTTCCACGGTTTTATGTTATTTTCTTCATTCACTTGGACAGAAGAGATTTATGTTAGAGCAACAAGTAAACATAGGTTTTCTAACTGCAATTGTCACTTGATTAAGTTATGATCAATAATGAGTTGTGTGGGACACCCGGCCATTACAGGACCAGGCACAGTGACCGCGGATGCTGCAGGATGACCAGGTGTCTCACAGTTGTTTAAAGAGTAGTTACTTTACAACTTTATTTTATTTTACATTATGGTTAATTACATGTAGTTACATTTATAAGGTACATCCGGCCCTTTGAGGACAGACATTATGCTGATGTGGCCCTCGGTGAAGATGAGTTTGACACCCGTTCTCACGTTGCATTGAAAAAGACTCATGCGCCTCCTAGCGATTAGAGTTGGTATTACACCCCCCAGCCTTCTATGGGGCGTAATTACCGCCAGCTGAGGACCATTAGGAGTATTTAAGATCATCACACACCTCTTCAGAAGTATTGTTCCCCCTGTTTTGCGCTTCAGAGCGTTGACAGTGTGTTTCCCAGCGCTCCTGCCTGTTTTTCCGACATTGATGTTGTTGCCGTCTGAAACGACACTCGCTTGCCTCGTCAAAGAACTGCCACGGGCTTCTCTACCTTCAGTCTATCCTTGACGTTTTTAACATTTTTGTGGATTATAATATGATTTTACGGATTTGAACCAATGGATACTCTCGACCTTTGATTCCTGATAAAACAGATAAAACTCGTGTTTTAATTTGAGGGCAAATGTATATTATGGACATTCTAGAAAAAAAAAACGTGTAAAAATGTAAATACGCATTGACGTGTGTTGTAGTAAATGTTACGGTTTCAACAAAACCGATTACATTTAATTATTTTAATTATAATAAAATGGTTTCCTTGACTAATGTTACATTATTTATTTGTATCACTTGTTGTAAACAGTATTTATAAATGTGCACACACACACACACACACACACACAGGCGTGCGCAAACACACACACACAAACAAGTAAATAATGTGTGTTCTGCTTAAATAATATGAAAAAAATCATTATACACATATTTAGAAATACAATTGTGCTCTACTTTCAGCTCGGTGAATTCACAAGTAGCCATTTATTAATTGCGTTTTTTTTTTTTTGTTTGTTTTTTGCAACAATTGATTTCCTTGTAAACAGTAATGTGATATGTTTGTTTATGCCTAATTGATTTGGGAATAAGATCGTTTCACGCCATTTGAAGTCTTGGGGCCCCCCCATCACACACACACACACACACACACACACACACACACACACACACACACACACACACACTAGTAAAGCATGCGTGTTCTGCGTTTGGTTATAAAGAAACCATTATACACGTATTTAGAAATACAGTTGTGCTCTACTTTCAGCTCGGTGAAGTAGACATTTATTTATTGCATTGTTTTTTTGTTTGTTTGTTTGTTTTTTTGCCACAATTGATTTCCTTGTAAACAGTAATGTGATGTTTATGTCTAATTGATTTGGGAATACAATCGTTTCACTCCATTTGAAGTCTTGGCCCCCCCAACCCCATCACACACACACACACACACACACACACACACACACACACACCATCTTGATCAAGCCATCTTTATTTCAGAAAAGTAATTATCTCCCCCTGCCCTGCCCCTATTATTGAGGATGTCATGGTGTCTGTGCCTGTCCTCTGCCCGCTGAGGTGGAAACGGGCTTTGATTGACCCCGTGCCACCATTTGTTTTTGGCAGTGGACGTTAGCCCAGCACTTGACTGCTGTCCCAAAGGAACTTTCAATTTAGCAGGAGAGTATCTGTTTCCCCATATCCACGGAACATGCTCCACCATCTGCTCCGGCTATAATGCCTAACTACCATCAAATCCCATTGATTGCTCGGAGACTAATCCCAGCACCTCGGAGGACCACAATCCTATAGTCTTTTTCTCATGGATTCAGTCCATTGATTTTTTTTTTTTTTTTTTTTTCTTTTTTTTTGCGAAATACGCCGCACGATTGCACAGTGGGTCGAGCTGCCAGGATGAGCCCAGTTTGTGACATTCAGTGCGAAATTTGTATGTTTTGGAACAATTTTCTGCTCAAGAGCAAAATTATATTTTCTTAATACCATATTTTCTTATCTGTACACAGTTAACTTAGTCTTGGTGAATCTGTGCCGTTCACATGCCATCTCTACAAGTCCATCAATAGATGATAAGATAGATAAGAATAATCAGATAAAAAGTAATATTATTGGTCTTGGTCATCTGTGGGCACACACTAAACTTTTTTTTTTTACAACTTTTTTATTATTAATAATAATAACAATAATCATAATCATAATCATAATGATTAATATAATTTTTGATACAAAATAAAGCAACTTGGTTTTTGTCATCTGTGGGCACACACTAAACTTACCACATTTTATCACTTTTATAATAATAAAAATAAATAATTAAATATTTAATAATAAATTAAACAACTCTTGGTCTTGGTCATCTGTGGGCACACACTAAACTTACCACTTTTAATACCAAAAAAGAGGGTATGCATAGGGCAGCGCCTATGGGGCGGGACTACAGGGGCGAGGCCATGAACATCCCTTTATATACAGCGTACACACAACTTGACCCTCCTATTATGTTCGGGTCACATTGACTCAGTTTAAAGTAAAAAAAAAAAAAATAAATACTTATAAGTATTCTATCACTTTGAAATGTTCTTGTTTCTCTTAGTTAGTGTAATCTACATTAAAAAAAGATTCAGTTGACATATTTATAACGCCCGCTAAATGATTTTGTTACAAAGAAAATTTTCGGGTAAATTTGAGCCTTCAGACAAAATGCTAGTTGCAAAAAGCTAAAAAGAGTCAGAAGATGAAAAATGTGTTTCTTTGCAACAATGAGACACATTACACCCCTGTCTTACACTCACTCACACACTCTCTCTCTCTCACACACACACACACACGCACACGTAGTATCTTTGTAATATAAACATGTAGCGTGTTGTATACGTGAAACATATACGTGAAACTGAATCATTAGATTTTTTTATGACGGTTACACTAAATAAGACAAGCAGGAGAAGTTTCAAAATGAAAAAATACTTTTCAGTATTTTTTTAAATATTTTTAAAACATTGAAAACGTGCCAATTTGACCCAAACTTAACAGGAGGGTTAAACTAGGAGAGAATAAAAATAATTTCTTTAAATAAAATGCAGTTGGTCTTTCTCTTTTACAACTCAACAGACTTCTCCAATATTTCTAATATCTCTAATATTTGCCATTTTTTTGCAGTAGCAGCATGGAAACAGCACATCCATAGAATATTAAAATTTAAAGTGGGAAAGGAGAATCTTCATAAAATGCCTATATGATCATTTGCATGGAAAAAATAAACGATAAAATTCCACGCGCAATTCCAATCTCGAATAGAGTAGAATAGAAAAGAACAGAAGGCCTTTATTGTCAGTGCATCACATGGTTAGAATGAAATTAAGATTACTACTCCGTTTGGTGCAACATATAGAAAAGAACACACAAAATAAAAATGTAGAAGAAACTGCAAAATGCAAAATAAAAAAGGAGAATATACACGTTGAATAAGATAAAATAGAAATAGAATCTCTAGTGTAAAAAAGGGCCAAAAAAAAGTTCCCCAAAAGTTATAATAAATATGCAAAGCAGCAAGTGTGAAGCTAGTACAGGAAAGCAAAATTCCTGTATTTGGGAAAATTCCGTATTTCAAGGGACGGGTGGTCAACCCTAGCACACACAGACCTTGAGCCAGGAATAGCAGAGGCTAAAGCAGTCCAGATGAGATGTTTGGGGGGTGAGAGCCGTGGTCCACAAGAGGCTGGGGCAAACAAAGAACAACACGCTTCGCCTTAGTCTAATTATTTACTAGCATGGCACCTGTTTCCCACTAGATAGAACACGCTTTCCCCTCACAATGGTGGGGCTCGAAGTAAATGGATTTTGAGCTGATTATATTAAGCTAATGCTTTGATCATTTCTGGGTGCTGAAATCAAAAAGGTTCTTTTGGCATCGCAGTGCAGACAGAGAGAGGCTGATTAACAGATCGGTTTCTTCAATCCTTCCCAAAGCGCGATATTGCACAATGCTTTTTGCCGTCGCGTTTCTGGAAGCCACCCGACCTAGAAAACACACTTGCCCGGAACAGGATCATTTTTCTGCTCCATGTTTTTGTTCTGTGTTTATTGCATATATAAATATGATTGTAACTGATATACCGTACATATACCCTGAGAATATAAGCACCCCCCTGATTTTTCAGGCACAAAATAGAAATAAAAAAAAAAGAAAAGTTTCTGGTTCAAATACATTCATATTCTTTTAAAAATACTCTTTAGTCTTTCTTTAACAAACCTAACTTGTGACTAGTATCAATTTTATATTGTTTTACTTGAATGATAGTTAACAAAAAGTCGATTCTAGTAGTCAGGACTTCATTTCCCAAGACTCTTTGCTCTCCAGTCAGACTCCTCACATGCGCAGAGCAATTGTTTCAAGATCAGGCCTGTTTCAAGCTCTCTGTTTATCTGAGGCTGTGTGATGGATTATTATCCCCTGTGCAGCGACCCAGCGTTTTGATTGTGCCTGTTCATTGGATCTTCTTTTACTCCTTGCTCGTGTTCTTCATTCTCGACTGTTTCGACTCTTTCTTCAATGACACATTGGACTTGTTTGCAGCCGGTTGTGCTAAGCTAAGCTAACCCGGTTGTGGTTTGTAGTCTCTGTTTGTTGTAATATAAAATATTGTACAGTATTTAGTTTAATCTTACTTCTCCCAGTGTTTTTTATGCCTCTCTTAAGTGTGCCGCGGCTCGTCTAATGTTTCTTTATTTCTGTTATTGAGCTAATAAAAGCTTATACTGTAGTATGTCTGCCTACCGACCATTGTTTACCAATATATAGACGCACACGCAGCCACGGCATAAAGACGACGTGTTTCCGTTTATTTGTGATTGTTGCTAACGTGAAATACAAAAAATGGGGGCTTATTTTTACGCGCATATAACTCAAAAAAGTTGTGCTTATTTTTGTGTAAATACTGTAAGTGTAAAATTAGTCAGTAAGTGTATAGGTATTCTTACTAAAACGTCATTTATGTCTGAAGAAACAAGTTTTAAACGAAAGGTTTTGCAAAATTGTGTGTTTTCCGTACTGGATGAAGTGATAGGAAGGCAACAGTAACTCAACAGCAACCACTAGTTAGAACTGAGATCTGCTGTAGAGCATCTCTGAACACACACGTCAAACCTTGAGGTGGATGGGCTACGGCAGCAGAAGTCCAGACTGGGTGCTGCAACCGTCATAAACAACAGCAAACTGAGGCTACAATTCACACCGGCTCAACAAAACAGAACAATTGAAAATTGGAAAACCATTGTCTGGTCTGAAGAGGCTCAATTGCTGCTGCAGCATTTTGAAGATTGAGTCAGAATTTGGCATCATCAAGATGGAAGTCCGAGTCCACCCTGCCTTGTATCTTTGGTACAGGCTTGCTGGTCGTGTGATGATATGGGGGATATTTTGATGCCACAATTTGTACCCATTAGTACCAATTTAGCATCATGTCACCACCACAGCAGCCTCACTCTTGTTGCTGACCATGTCCATACCTTCATGACCACAGTGTGCCATCTTGAAGAGAATCTCAAGTCTCAAAAACTGCCCTTGCTTGTGACAGTTTGAATCTTTCTGTTCAAGCTCAAGTTCGGGGTCAGTTATTTATAATTTCACTAACAGAGAATCCAAATGCCATAACTTTCAGAAGAGAGAAGATGCCTGGTCCATGACGGATAGTTGATGATTTCTGTTCTACTTTAAACAATGACAAGACTACTTTGTGTTTGCAGCCAGTGAAACAAGGAAAGGGTGTATGATGAGTATGCAATCCCACTACGTTCTTCTCCGTAGTATTAGTAACATAGGTAGAAGGTCCAGTGGTCACCATGAACCAGTCTCGGGGTCACCAGCAGGCTGCAGATTCACTACCCAAGGACCATTTTCTTAAATTCACAGGACTTTAATCACACACACCCATCACCACTTCCACCATATGTAACCTACCCCACCTGAAAAGAAAACCAACGTCTTTCTTCTAAACCAAGGAGACCTCTAGAGTTTCTCCCTCCACCCACTGGGGAGAGACGATCACAAAGGCCTGTGAATCAACCTCTTGTACCAGAGATAGCCAGTAGTGGCCCGCACAATGAAGAGGTGGGCTGCTGAGAGCCAGGAAGCCCCGAGAGACCGCCGTGTGGGGGGAGGTCCGTGACCTGCATGAAGAGCACAATAATGGACTGTGTGGATCATGTTTGTTTGAAATTGTTCTGGTGCCTCCAACACCATCCGGCCGGTGCTTCCTAAGGACACAGTGGAAAGGTCTAGTGTGGACCTCCACATGACTGAGTGGATTCTGTGTAACCTCTCAGAGATCGTGAGAGGCTGGGAGTCTGAGTCTGACCGCCTGACCTGCAGGTTGGGGGTCTCGAGGGGGTCGTCTTGGTGCTACAGAACTTCTCAAACCCCTTAGTTATGGTCGGTTTGATTACACAACTACTTTTGGACTTGGTGGACTGGTCCCACTTCCAAATTCCCCAACAAGTCATTATAAACCAAGCAAGTGGGACATTTTGGATGCGGCGATCTTCTGCTCCGGCTGGTCAATATCATGGGAATACATATTGAGAGAGGGTGGAGTAAATCAAAATCAAATCAAATCAACGTTTATTTATTTATTATCAAAGTGCTTCACATGAAGGCAGAGGAGAAGAGGTAGAAGAAAGGGGATTTAGAGAAGAGTAAAAGGTATAACAACAATTTGACAAAATGGTAGATGAGGTCTTGGTAGATGTCCATTGGTAAAGGGTACAGGTTGTAAATTAAGAGAGACATTAAGACACAGCGAACATAGAGCATTATATGGCAGAAGCAGTGCATTGAGCAAGCTCTGTCTCCTGAGGTCTTCTAGAGTTAAGACGTACAGTATGACTGTGTAGTAGCATCAACCGTGCGGTGTAGGTACCAAAAAGTCTCTGTTGTAAAATTGACTCGGGGAACCACGACTAGTGATGACATCACACCACGGTTGCACCAATTGGACCAACTGCGTATCATTGAAATGTTCTCGTGCTCATCATACTGTTGTTTTCATTTTACGTTTTCCTTTTGAAACCTAAAGTTGTTTGAGCTAGTAACTGATAATGCCATTTTTTTTTATTTTAAAAGTATCTCTGACATAATAGTTTGTTGTGTCTGACATTATTATTACTATGTGAGGAAATGTATGACTGTATAGAAAACATTTTTTTTGCGGTGCAGTCTGGTTTAATTTGCCCAATTGTCGGTTTTAACTAAGAACGATTGATTGATAAATAATAATGTTAATAATTGTTAATAATCAAAAAACAGCGTCCAAACATTTGATTGCAAAGGTTACTTTTCCCTTTTCAAACATGTTGAAAGAACTAAGTGAGGGCGAGATTTTGATAAGTCCCTTGTGCAATGTAGTGGAAAAATTCAATGTACAAGTTGTCTGTGTCTCACACGAACGGAAAGTTCTTGATTAGAATTTTTTATAGCTTCGCATTTTGCCCGGACCATCTTACAAGTCGTATGCCAACGTGATTTGAATGGACCAATCACTACAATCTTACACGTCATCGTGTCGACTTACAGCCAATCAAATAGTGTGACGTCATTCTTAGTCGCAGGCACATTCCTATTTGTGTCATTTTGTAATTTTTATAGATTATGTGTGTGTGTGCGCACAATATTATTCATAAGTTTAGAAAAAAAAACGGTATTTGCTTTCTAACAGTATTATTTTGCTGTATTGAGGTTTGCTTATACAAAATGGGTTTTAAACTGTCAGGATGTTGTTTTTTTTTAATTGTAGAGAAAGATCTGATTTATATCCTATGATTTGGGATGGTTTTACCAGGGTTTAAATGTAGTTAATGCTAAGTAAACATTCTTCTAGTGTAATTTAAATTCTCTTTGGACCAAATCTGCCACTTAGTATTACTGTCAAAAAAGATTAGAAGTCAAAGATTTGACTGCTGTTTATGAGGTTATTAAAGTTCTTTGAACAATTCCTGAAATCTGTCATGTGGCATATTTGACCACATAATTCTCAGCTTGACAGTAGTTTCGACATTTACTAATCATTTATATTATTATTGGGATGACAGACTTTGCCAGCGTTTCTGATTTATCTGCTCATCCGTTTATAGTGTACATTCATTTTTAAAATGTCTTTTTAATTATATAAATATAGCATGCAGAGATTTGGTAATGTGTGGAAATTTGAAGGGGAACAATTCGTGAGCACGACAGCAAAGATTTGTGAAAGTTTGTGATTGCGTCCAAGAGCATAAAAGAAATGAACAGTCTGAGGAACAGTGATATTTAAAAAAAAATAATAATTTCAAACTGCATGATAGTATGCAAAACACATTCACTTTAAAAGTTTTTGCTGAATGTCAAAAGCAAAGGTTACATTATTTGTGTAAATATTCTACTTTTTGTATTATTTTTTTTTACACATTTGAGTTTGACTGAGACTGACTTTTTTAAAATATATATTTTTAAATATATATTTTTTTAAATATAAAATATATTTCTTTGTTTTTTGAGCCTATTTGTAAAATACTTTGTTTTAAATTCCCAAGTCTTCTTGGAATTGGTGACTTTTAACTTTCAATGGAGTAATTTTTAGAATCCTCTAAAGTATCACAATCTGCCTCAATTTTACCTTGTAGGCCAATAAACTCACATTCGATGTGCATAATGGATCTCGCCATTTCATAACACTTTTCTAGATTTAAAGATCCACAGTAGATACTTCAAGATTGCATAAGTGTATCAATACGTTTCAATTTGTTGGTATGGTCATTTAAAAATGAAATAAAGGCGTAAACAGAGCCAACTGTATTACAGCCAGACTGCTGGATTATTATTACTGCCAACACACATAATTTCATGGCTATTTACACATTTTCTGTTTCGCAGATATTTCATATAGACAAATCGCAACTTTTCACAAAATTAGGCTAAACAGCTCATCACTCGTTCATCATCCGCATTATTCCACCACAGTCTTATAATTTCATAGGGTTACAAGCCCACAAGATGAGTCAATGATCAGCCAAACCTCATTTACAAATCTGGACAGTAAAGACAGATACAGTTCCATAGGTATTTCTATTCTATTCTATTCTATTCTATTCTATTCTATTCTATTCTATTCTATTCTATTCTACCACATTGAGAATTACTGTATAAGCTTAATAACACATCAATAAAGCCACAAAAATAACCAGAACTATTAGTCTTTCCTGAACAAAATAAAATGTAATGTACAAAAAAATAATACACAACAATAATAATAACAACAACTATAATAATTATTATTCTTATTCTTAACATTTTTGCTCTTCTTCTTAATAATAATAATAATATGAATATTATTAATAATAATAATTATGATTATAATTAACATGATTATTTTTGTTTTTATTTATTACTGTACAAGTAAATTAATTGTATACAGTCAGACCTTCCATCTAGTTGAAAACCAGGACACAGGTTGTCAACAAATGATAACACATCGTCATTTTTTCAATATCAATATTGAATTTCTGTTTTTCCATCTTAATCTCCGTTCTAATCAGTGCTAATATTTCATAATCAGGTTCAAATAGTTGTTTATTTCTTTTTAAATTGTATTTGTGTGGGTTATTTCCACATTTGCAGCTCCGTCTTTCTTTCTGGCGGACGCATCCTATTGAAGTGCCAACTGTATAATGTCATTTGTTCAGGTAGTCACTTTGTTTTCATGCTGATAAAACTCGTAGCAGTTTGTTTGTTTTTCGCTTTACCTGTCACTTTTCCCTTTAGATCCTGAAGCAGGAAATATACCAAAGAAAATTTGGTTCAGTCCCAGTCCATTGAGTGTGGTTGCCGTTCTGATCCTGTTAATAGAATGGCTCACATAACTTACTTTCTTCTCCCAAAGGCATTCCCAAGCCTATTATTGTTTATTTGAAGACCCCCGAATCGCCACTTTGAAGGAATTTAGACGAAAAAACTGAAGCTCAACAGACTTTCACCAAGTGGATGACCGCTAGCATATCTGATGTCATATTCTGGCACATCTGATCTACTCAATTGAAATCACATTTTGAATTTCAATCTGATTTTTACATTTTTTTTTAACTTAGATTTTTATGAATTCAAATTTGTAAAAAAAAATGTTTTTTCAGACCAATTATTTAACAATCTAGACAAAAGTTTTTGCAGTTTGTTAGTACATTTTCGAACAATCTGGAAGAGAGAGACATGGTTAGTTGCACATGCCCATGACTTTGTTTCTGTGGCAAACATCTGAATCAGGGGCAGATTCTCATTATCAAGGGCAGAAAACTTAGGTACTGGTGCAGATATAGTCCTCACCCCAAAGAGGTAAAATTAGATACAAATTTAAAACAGTGAAGTTTAAATTCACTATTGATTTTTTTTCAGTTTGGTCAGCTGCTTTAATAACGGTGGTCCAGGAAAACCGAGAAGAGCTTAACCTTCATATTATCTTCGGATCAAATTGACCTGTTTTCAAAGTTAAAAAATACTCTAAAAATACCTTTACATTTTAATTAATGTAATAATTAAAAATACAATATTTTTTTTTACTTTAAAACTTCTCCTGCTTGGCACATTTGATGTAATCAACATATAAAAAATATAATGATTCAGTTCACATTTGTATAGAGGTATATCAATCAAACTCAAAATGGCCAAAATTGGGGGTCCTGAAACGCGCCAAAAATTATTTATTATTATTGTTAAATAGCGAATTTTCATGTGACAGTCTATCTTTGTTCTTAAAAATTAAGGCTATTCCGTGCGATAAATAGCCAAGAAACTGAAGATTTGACCCTAAACTTTTGAACGGTGGTGTACATTATTGTTGCTGTTATTACATTTTTCAAGTCTTGTTATTTCATGTTGTGCATCATGGGATGCGTTTGTATTCCTGACAGGTTCTTGGTAGAAAACCACCGAATTAAGGAAAGTAACAACTGGTTATTTTACTCTCATATGGCAATTACTTCATTATTCTGTGAAAACAAAAGTATGTTCATGGTCGAACTAATTATTATTCTGGGTATGTACCAATTTGTTTGGCCCAAAATGACTGTCAGCTCAGACTCTGAAAGGGGCATCATGCCAGCCATTGCAGTCAAGTGAAAGGAGTTCTTTCATTCCGGCTAGTGGGACACGGATGACCCTCTTGCAAATGTGGGCAGGATGGGCGCTATGCCAGCCTTAGTCTTCTACGTACTAGCATTTACTGAGAGAGAGAGAGAGAGAGAGAGAGAGAGAGAGAGAGAG
>MU204413.1:7702134-7722134 GCA_017309775.1 Paedocypris sp. Pulau Singkep
GTCTTAAATCTTGCAGTGTATTACATTTTTTGTTACTTCAACACTATTTTGAAAAAATATAATTACACTAATTTATGCAGCAATGCCTTACGTTAGAAACGCATTGGCATCGCTAATTATCAAATGCATACAATCAATAGCGCAGTCCAATATGTTTTTTAACCAACATTAAAAGTATATTAGTAGGCATTATATTATATATATTCATCCATATTCATTACAGATATACATCCATAGTTTTAAGTGTATTAGATCTGTAGATGTTATAGTTTATGCTGAAAGATTTGTTAATTTTGTACCAGATTTTTTATAATTGTTTGCAAAATATTTGTTTTTAAAAGAAAGGAAAAAACCCAACTAAAAAATTAAACTACACACAAATGACCATCCAGTACAATCGACTACCAAAACAGTTTCGAATAAACCCAGTTCTGCCACCATAATGTGAAAATAACATAAAATTGGTTGTATATTTATGGGTAGGTATGTACGTATATACTTGTCTCTGAGGTAAATTCTCATTGGTTATAGCAATAATTTTATGGCTGCACACTCATAATAAATTACTTACCGCTAATGACTTATTTGTAAAGTACTTACATGCTTAAGATACTATCAAATAATCAACAATATGTGATTTACAATGTCAAATCAACCAAAAAAGTTTTCATGCATATTTTCTAACATATTTTTGTTTCCTTCCAACCAACCCTACAAATTACGCTTATAAGGTCTCATTGTTGTAGAGAGTGACCCAATTAGCGAAAAAAATTCATCAAGTAACTAATTACTCTGCCTTTTTCACATTTTTCATCATATGATTGGCAGATACAGAGAATTCCTCGCTAATGAAGTTCTGAGCAGATCCTCTTGTTTGCTTCCCAGCATCCCAGCGGTTGAGGAACCTTACACAGTGTCCCTTTGTGCTGTCTTTCATCTCTATCTCTAGTAGAAAACTCAATCTGCTTGATTTTATCGATCAAAAATTTGTCAACATCTGTAGCTGAATGGAGGCCAACACACACAAACAAGTTGTTACTAAATTATTAAGCCAATGATATAAAAAAAAAGCCAAGCAGAGGTGTAAAACAGAACTTGAAAACCATTCTTGAGTATAGGTATGGATACTTGACTGTAAAAATGACTCTATTACAAATTACAAGTCACAAATTCCAAGAAGACTTGAGTAAAAGTTCTAAAGTCTCCTTAGTACTTAGTTCTAAAGTATCTCTTTAGTACGAGTAAAAATCTCAAGTATTTTACTCGCACTAAATTTAGGATAAAAAAATCACCCAAGAAATGTGAAAAACAATAAACGCTTATTTAAATATTTATGATGTTTCATTTCCTAATATAGAAATGAAATTTAACACCTCAATGTTGCAAAATGGCAGAACAAAATAAATAATAAATAAAATAAAAAACTAAATGACAGTCTCAGTTAAACTCGAATGTGCAAAAACGTGGAAGCACTAATTTACGATACGAGCTCATAAACATAAACACACAATACGTCGAATCTTAATGTTGATGGGCTCCGGCAGCAGAAGTCCACACTGGGTGCCGCTCTTGTCAGCTAACAACAGCAAATTGACACTCTTGGAAATGGGTCACTGTCCTAAAATGACCTACACAGTACCCCGATCTCAGTCCAGTAGAACATCTCTAAGATGTGGGGGAACGAAAGATTCAGTTTCATGGATGTGCTGACGACCTTATAGAGAACTCTGTAATGTTTTTCTGTTTTCTGTGTTATTTTAAGCTTATGTTCTGTGTTTTTCTAGTAAGGTTTGTCAATTGTCTGAAGCAGTGGTTCTTATCCTTTTAAGAGAAAATTAATGTAATTGAACCAAAAAAAATTTTTTTTATTTGTGTTTGGGTGCTTATATTCACTTAAATACGGTAATTAAGTCTCTAGTCTTCATGTGGATCAGTTTGATGATGTTTGATGCAGTCAGATGTTTCTAATAGCGGTGCGTTATATATTACTATATATATATATATATATACACAGTAATAATAATAAGGAAGCATCATCAGCGTAACTAACTGAAAAACAATCGCCACCCTCTAATAGAAGGCCACCATGCCGGAAGAGTTGGGAAAAAAAAGAAAAAACGATAGCCTTCTAATGTATTTGGAATATTTCTATACCATATGTTTCCATGCATATAAGTGCAGCATCTCGCTAAGCGCCATACTGCCATGTTGGGAGCATCTGTTGGTAATGTGAGCCACGTGGGCATAATTTCACCAGTGAGCTGCTATTGTCTGCCCGGGTGAGGCGTTGGTATGGTGGAGAGAGTGCAGTGTCGGCAGGTGCATGCCACCAAATTACCGCCTGCAATTTGCATTTCCCTTTGCTGAGAAGCATGCCATTATCATATCAAAGGAAACTCACAGCAACGTCTAGTTTGGAGAGATGTGGCGCTGCTCCAATTTGAGCAATTAATGCAGGATAAAGACACTTGTCATGCATCCCGGTGTCCCTTTGCATCTCTCGCCATTGTTCTTGTCTACGGAGGATGAGGCAGACGGCGAGACTACATGCACACACCTCGGTACACGCCGTTTACTGTAATACTCATCCTGAGAAGAGTAAAGAGTACCCGACAGCCATACTTGCCATAAGTTACTCCAATACAAGTAAAAAGTCACCACTGTGAAAAAGACTTGAGACAAAGTAGCATCGAATTTTAAGTATTTTTTCTACTAAATTTAGGATCAATTAAAACAAAGAAAAGTGGAAAAAAAAACTCTATTCATGAGGCTTTATTTTCTAATGCAAAAATGAAATTTAACATTTCCATGTTTCAAAAATGGTAAAACAAAATGGATGAAGAACAAAAAGTCTTTTTTTTGCAATCAAACGTGCGAAAAAAGAAAATGTAATTCCGAGCTTTGATGTGATTCTCCTGCAGATCACATTTAAGTCATTGCCTACAATAGACATTACATTTATTCACGTTGCACCAAAACAAATTAAGCTAAAAAATAGTCATGTCACAGTGGTTTTTGCCATGTTAGGCTTGGTAAAGTCAGGGAAGATCTGTAAGGTTTAACTTAACAATAAATTAACTTTAAACAATAAATGAACAATAAATTAACTCTTACCTCAATGTTTCTCTTTATGTTTGTATATGACTCCTACTATGGACCATCTTTGTGTCTGAAATAAATAAAAACAAAAAAAAGAAAAACAAAGAAAATGCGTTTCCTCAAATTTGACAGTGATTTTATAAAAGTGATTTTTTGTTTAACTTATTTGTTTATAAAAGTTGCTTATATTTTTTGATACTCAATACAAGTACGAAGTAGCCAAAACATACTTAAGTAAACTAACAACGTACATTTACTCAAGTAACTTACACCTCTGAGAAGTAGTATACCAAAGCATTTTCGAGCAATATTTTCTTTCAGATAGTTTACTTTCCTATCAGTCGAAGGACGGCGTCTTCAAACTTTGCCTAGTGCTTTTTATGCCCATTTTTTGGTCCCGTTTTAATTACGCTTTAATCAGGCCTGCGATTGTACACAGTCTACTTTGTAATTAAACAGGCAGGCCAACGCTGCGTCCTCATAATCCCGAAGAATTGTTTTCCAGACACTCTGCGTTCACTTTGCTTACATCACAGCTGTCCGCCGTGATTTCAATTCTTCCTCCAGTACTCGACGCACTTGCTTCCTGCAAAGGGTTTGTAAAGTGAGAACCTCGAGCCCCCCTCGTCCCATCCAGTCAGCTGTTCCATCCCGCAGTACAACGCATGTGATTGAGGAGTTTTTGTTCACTATCCTCTAGAAAGGCTTCAACTTGGTCATTAGGCTTGATGATATGCCTTACTTTTGCTATATATATATTTTTTTTTCATTCTCTAACGATCTTTTTATTAATGCGTAAACACGTTTTGCATTTACAGGTGGCATTTGCTAATTTTAGTAGCAATATTTTTCCATTTTGAAAGACAAAATTACTACAAAATACTACAGTATTGTCAATAATACGCAATTTTTATGCAAGTGACGTATAAGAATAAGAACTAGTCTATCATAGTGCTGTAATAATCTTGCAGATCACAATACACATTTTTATTACTGTACATACATATGTGATATTTGGAAACTGGCGTCATATTTTGAATATGTAAAGTGTGAAATCCAGGTATTCTATAGAATGCCTGGCATTTTTATACAGTGCAGAGTGTGGAATGTTTGGATCAGAAACGCCTTCAAAAAAGGAACTGATTTCTTAAAAGCCGAAGAAAGAAGCTGCTTTGAGCCGAACTGAAAGGCCTATACACTTTGAGTATGTAGACGGTAAAACCTTGGCTTTATATATGGACAAATAATTAGCCTAATATTTGCTTTTGAGAGAGAATTGGCAGCTTCGAATTGTCAAATGAGACTGGCCACAACTATGCTGGTAGATGCTGAGAGCCAAAGTTCCTTGGAAGAGCCAATGAGAAGCTTGCATGTGTTGCACTCAGCTCATTAACTCTTTTTAAACTTTAAAATAAAGCATAAACACATTTACACAAACCTGTTATGTTGTAACAAGGAGCAATTGAAGCTAATTGTCTTAAAAGGAGACTTATATGTTTAAATAAGGTGCATAAGCGTCTCACCGCAAGTCTTCGATGTTCAAGCCACATAGGTTTCGATTCAGATGACTTAGCATTAGTTGCAATGTAATACACATTTTTATTTTTTATTTCAACCCTCTGTGTCAGTATAGCAAGCCACATAGGACACAGGATGGGATAAAGCATCTGTCACACCAATTGCTACTTATATAAAGGTGGCATTCTAATAGAGGTGGCCTTCTATTTTTCAACACTTTCAAGATGGCCTTTTATTAGAGGTTCTACGGTATGTGCGTGTTACAATTATACAACCCCCCTCCCCCGCCCCGTGTGAATATTTCCCTCTAAAATCTCACCTGTCAGGTGCTGATCATTAATTAGTCGCTGTGCTCGCCCGTTCGCCTGAATGACAAGTTGCAATTTTCTCCTGATTTGTTACATTTGTCAGGTGGGAATTACAGCGAGTTGCACACGAGCGACGTACTTTTCCTTAATCTCCAGCCCTCGTACCTGTGCCTCTTGGCGTCTCCCATCACTCCCTCTTCAGTTTTCCCATAAACAATATCTACGACAGAAGTAATAAGGCGGAATGCATAATTAATTATCCAGCTTGCTCTAATTAGGGCTGAATATGTTAGGGCTGAAGAAGTGTCCCGCCCATCATTATAAATGCCATGATGGGTAAAACCAGTTTATGCCGTATTAACCGCAAATACGCCATCCTTCAGAGAGCACTTCCCCTGATGAATTTGATGAATGTGACGATAATTAACCGAGACGGATGAGAACTAAATTGCGACTGACAATGTGACGCTCTCCTGCTCCAAGGCCCGGCAACATGGGAGAAAATGATTTGCGCGTCTAATTATTAGTATTTCTGTCGGGCCGGACAATAAATAGTACGTAATTGTTTTCTTGAAAGCTGCTTGAGCAATAAGCAGAGGTCTAAAGTACTTGAGTAAACTTTAGGAATTTTTGTAATTTTTGTAAATATTGTAAAGGTTTTTTTACTTAGTATTTTTGGTTACTTTGTACTTGTACTAAATTTCAAATATATAAGCAACTTTTAAATTCACGCAGTCCCAAAAAAAGTTTACTCAACCAATAAAGTACAAGTACTAACACAAGTACAAATGCTATGCTCAGTGTTTCAGGTGTAAAGTACTTGAGTAAACTTTAGAGATTTTTGTAAATTTTGTAAATATTATAAAGGTTTTTTTTACTTAGTATTTTGGCTACTTTGTACTTGTACTAAATTTAAAAAAATATAAGCACAGTCCCAAAAGATTTTACTTTACCAGAAAAGTACAAATGCTATGCTCAGTGTTTCAATGTCTAAAGAATTTTTTCCAGTTTTTGTACACATTCGTCATACTTTTCAATTGTATTATGCACATGTATACGTATTGTATGTTTACAAAATGTACACAAATTCCCAAAGTTTACTCAAGTACTTTACACCTCTGGCAATAAGCTTCATTATAAGCTTCACAAACATCCATTTGCTGCCTTTCTCGGGCTGGATGATAAGTCAGACTGGAAGAAAAATATTGCGAAACAGAAAAATAAAATGCTCATTACAGCGAAACATGGTAAATAAATCCATTATTTGACACTTTGTTGACAACTATGGCTTCTATATGTGACCCTTCGTTCCTCATCTTCACTATATAGCGTTTTGGCTGGTTGAGAACTTCGAACCCTACGGTTTGAGCCCCCGAATTTATGTAATCCCGAGTGTTTGTGTCACAAATGTCAAATTAAATTGCAAATCTGGATGGCAATTATTGCAGCGGTATGAGGAACTGAGACAATCCTTTTTTTTTTTCTTTTTCTTGCTTTGTTGTGGCAGCTCAGGTAATGAAATTTTGTACCGACTCAACGTTTTTGCAAGCAATTTATTAGGGTGTCAGAAGAGCGGGACGGCGTGTCAGCGGCTGAATGAAGTGCGCTCACCTCACTCCTCCGCTACATCTGTACGCTGTCATGTTTCTATCCGGGATGATCCACATGTGCTTTGCAGGGAGATGTTTGTACACAAGGTGGTGGTAGTAACACTGCTGCCATATTGATTACATTGAAGTGTGTGTGTGTGTGTGTCTGTGTGTGTGTGTGTGTGTGTGTGTGTGTGTGCGTGTGTGTGTGTGTTTCTATGGAATAACATTCAGACATAACCATGTAGGGGGTGCCAACTTTCTCCCTCTATTTCTCTTCCTCCTCTCTCCTCCCTCCATCTCTCTCCTTTAATTTTTCTGCCTTTCTGTCTCATTCTCTTCTCTATCTCATTCCCTCCCTCTCTCTTTTTCTCTCCTCTCTCTTTCTCTATGCATCTCTTACTGTCTCTTTTGCTCTTTCACCCACTCACTCACTCACTCACTCACTCTCTCTCTCTCTCTCTCTCTCTTTCTCTCTCTCTCTCTCTCTCTCTCTCTCTCTCTCTCTCTCTCTCTCTCTCTCTCTCTCTCTCTCTCTCTCTCTCTCTCTCTCTCTCTCTCTCTCTCTCTCTCTCTCTCTCACTCACTATCTCTCTACTTCTCAATCTTTTTTATTCTTCTCTCCTGCCTCCATCTGGCTTCTTTTTGACTACTCTTTTTGTCTTTCTCTCTGCCTCAGTTCCCCTATCTCTCTCTATCTCTCTCTCTTGCTCTCTCTCACACTGTACTCGGAAGACAAACGCAACTTATAAACAAGTAAACATCATTTACTTGGAAAAACAAAGCTTAAAATAAAGTGTGGAAAAAAAACAAGATTGGCTTTGATTATAAAAAAACAAAAGAACAAACAGAGAAAAAGAAAAACCTCTTGAAAGCAACAAATCGCCTCTTAAGATCGTTGGCCCATCAAAATATCATTAATAAAACGCGCAAGATTTGACCATAAAAGGTGCTCGGAGCTTGAGATAAAAGAGGAGTTATTTCATCGCCGGGCGTTGTTTTGTCATGATGTGCTGTTATCCGGCTCTCACCTGGGACTGATGATAGCTTATCAAAGCCCAGGCAGTTTCTGTCCCGCTCGGCCGGATAATGGAGGCTTTCAGAGCGGCTGACTGACAGCAGGAGAAACCATGGGAACCAGTGGTCAGCTGAAAGCAAGATTGACAGCTCCACTGCAGCTTCATGGGAAATAGCTGTCACCGCTGTTGCCAATGCCCTTATGAGATAACTTTCATGGTGACACCGTATGCAAAGACTGCGCTTGCCACGCTTTTCGGAGAAGCCCTTGACTGGGACACTAATGACATTGATCGTTCATTTGAGGATAATCGAGGTTTAATTGATCATTTTGCCTCGCTTGATACAAATCGAGTATCTGAGATATTTTCCTACCCGGGAGAAAATCCTACCTTGTGCTTTGCGCGTTTAAAAAAAACTACATACTGCGGCTTAAAAACTCGCGGGGTGCTTATAATTGCCAATTTCAAATATTCACGTGAACATAAGCGCTCATTTCTTTAAGTAATGGTTCCAGGCAGCTCACTAACAGAAATAAAGAAACACTGTAAGAAGTAAGATTAAACAAAAATACAATCATTAATATTTGAACAGACAGACCATATTGTATCCGGTAGATTGCCGTGCTAAAGGCTAACAAGTTAGCGCTTGAAAACAAGACCAGCAGCTACAAAAGCTTTGGATCAAACAGAAAACAGTTCAAAATGAAGAACACCAGAGTCAAACACAATCAAATCGCTCTGTCTGACACAGAGAAAAACCTCACTGTTCGAATATTTACGTCTAACAAAAACCAGCTCAGTCAGCTTTACTCTATGCTCTTTTAGTGCAAAGGCTCATGGGAACCAGTTCAAGTAAAAACCACATCACAAGTTAGATTTGTTTAGTAAAGAAAACATGTTTTTTAAAGAGAAATTATGTAATTCAGCCAGAAACAAAACCTTTTTTTTTAATTTTGTGCCTGAAAAATCAGGGGTGTGCTTATATTCGCGTATTACGATAACTTGTATATGTGATGGCCAATATTGCCGTTGAGTCACATGACAAGTGACCAGTACTTTTTTAAACTCATTACAGTTATGATAATCCTTGCACGGATGAGGTGATATCGCCATCTGCAGGATGCTGAAGGTACTGGATGCTACTTCAGCTTTATCGCGTGAATTAGCACTTGCACTTTTTTGCGCATTAGACCTTCTTTTGACCATATTTATATTTTGTTCTGCTATTTTTGAAGCATTGATGTGTTAAATTTCATTTCTACAGTAGGAATAAAACCTCATAAATAATGAATTTCTTGTTTTTTGCATTTCTTGGTGTTTTTGAGCCTACATTCAGTACGAGTAAAATTCTCAAGTTCTTTTAAACCTGGATACTTTATGACTTTTACTCAAGTCTTCTTGGAAATGGGGACTTGTAACTATTAATGGAGTAACTGTAACAGTAAGATCCGTACTTTTACTCAAGTATGGTTTTCAGGTGCTCTTAAAAAATGTTCAGGTGCTCATACCTTTACAAAATCGACCAAGAAAAAAATTACAGAAGTAAAAATGTGAGAGTGTCAGAGAATTTGTAGGCTATGACTTTGACTGTCTCATCCCAGTACTCAAAAACAATCACGAAACCCAATATATACAGTCTCATACTTTAGAATGAGTTTAAAAAGTCAAATATCTGCAAAGCTTATTTCAATGCCTCGTTTCTCCCAGTAATTGGCGAGGTAGGAAACTGTGAGTTGTGTGCTTCGTATTGTTGGTGTGGAGGTCATTCTGAGAGGCATTAAATATGTTGGCCACATTAGCTCCTCTGTCTTACTAATGAGCTTATACTGGAGGGTGGGTGCGGAAGCCCCTCTTACGTGAATAGACGCCCCTCGCTCAAAGTTTGCTGCCGTCTTGTTTGCACCCCATCTGCTGACACTCAAAGGCCTTGAAAAGGGTTTTCTCTTTATTTGTTCCCACATCCTAAGAAAGCAGTTTCTTTTGTCGAAAGCAGCTAGAGAAAAAGAAAAAGTTTTCTCTCTCTCTCACTCTCTCTCTCTCTCTCTCTCTCTCTCTCTCTCTCTCTCTCTCTCTCTCTCTCTCTCTCTCTCTCTCTCTCTCTCTCTCTCTCTCTCTCTCTCTCTCTCTCTCTCTCTCTCTCTGTGTGTCTCTCTCTCTGTTTCTGTCTCTCTCTCTCGCTCTCTCTGTGCGGACAGAAAGATCCTGGACGTGCCACATCTCCCTTCCCCCAATCCTCTCATCTTTAGGAAGATACCCAGCAATCACTCTAGCTGGAAGTGGGATTTTATTGTTTTATTATGTGCGGTTTCATCAGGATTGTCCTTAAAATACAAAAATATGATATGTATAATATACTATTATATGTATACAACCGCTAAATAAAATATAACACGGGGTGTTAATTTTTTTTATTATGATACTTTTTATGTATAGTTTATAGTTATTTTTATTATGATATTTATTATTGAGTATCAAACTCACTCGACCTTACTTTCCAGAAATACAGTATTGTTAGTCTGTTTCTCTCTCTCTCTCTCTTTCTACACACACACACACACACACACACACACACACACACACACACACACACACACTCTCTCTCTCTCTCTCTCTCTCTCTCTCTCTCTCTCTCTCTCTCTCTCTCTCTCTCTCTCTCTCTCTCTCTCTCTCTCTCTCTATATATATATATATATATATATATATATATATATACATACATATATACAGTATATACGTATATATTTATATATAAACAGAATGCTTATGTTTTAAATGATTGAGTGAGAAATTAAAGCAAGGATCTCCCTCCTAAGGTTATAGCTGGAGTCTCTTGGCTCACGGTCACATTTGCCTTATCTGCTTTTCTCAAGCCTCTCTAGTTTCAATGCAAATAATGGCCGAGCTTCTCCAGAAAGGCAGCTCTGTCCGGGCAGCGTCCCTCGCTGGGCTCTTTGTGCCAAGGCACTTACAGATACTGTCAAGTGTGTGTGAGGTGAGTTTGTCAAGTGAGATATTCTGTATCAATCCGTTGCTTCTGTCCTATAACTGCCCAGATAATTTGTAGAGTGTGACAATTATTTAAAAAAAAAAAATAGTAATAATTTAAACAATTAAATAATTAAAGTAGCATTGTAAATATGCCACAATAGCAATAAACTGTGAAAATAACAAAAATGTATAAACATTTTTGTTTTCATGATAATCCCTCATTACCATCTTTATTTACATGGTTAATTGCTATTGTTATAATTATTCAATGCTACTTTTAAAATTATTATTATTTTTTTTTTTTAGAAAATTGTCATACTCTTCAAATTGTATTGTATTGTGATTGCAATATTGTGTATTGTAATTTGTAATGCATAAATATTTTTATTGTGTATAGACCGTATTATACCGTATTTTTATATGGCGCACCACGCGTGTGTGTGTGTGTGTAATTAGATGCCAGTGTATGAATTGATAAAAAAGAAGGGCATAAGCAGTTCCTCTCCTTCAGCTTGGAGTGTGTGAGTGAAAGCGCGGTGCTGGATGTGCGGATCAGAACCATTCTTCCCTATTCTCTATTACTGTTTCTCCTTCAAACTGTGTCGTTTGTGTAGCACAACTCAAAATGCGAAACAAAACCTGCGAGAATGTCCTAAAGAACGCAGAAAAAATGCACAAATCATCCCACAATCCGTCCATCATTTAGATTTAAAATGGCCAGGAATGCTATCATACAATTCAAATGATAATAGTTTCCCGCAGCACTTTCATGCTTTATTATCCGTTATCATTTTATTAGTTATAAAACCATCGGGATAGAGATGAAAACGCTTCTAGGCCACGGGAAAGACTGGGATCCATCCCGTGGTTTCCTAGCTACCATATTGTCCATTCTGTTCTGCTATGTAAAAAATGTTGAATATCAACAATGGGTTTCAATGCTGTATTGTTGAGTTTTGTATGACCTAATCTTGCTTCGCTGAAAAAGACCTACAGCTTGGACAAAAGTCTCTAGCTGGTGCATTCCGAGCTCTCCTTACACAGAGACGGACGCTTTCAGAGTGAAGACATGTCGGATTCCCTCTGTGAGTAGGTGGAATGCTGGAGGTCTGGGGGTCCGGGCCCTGCTGAGAAGCCCAGGCTGAAGGTAAGCTCTCTCATCACGGAGAATATGTCTCATAGATTCGAAAATTCCAAAAATCGAAAAATATCGCTTGCTGGTGAAAAGTTACAATTTGGCGGTGGAAATTGCGTGAATGTGAATTGAAATTCTATGCAGGCTGTAGAGATTCTGAAATTTCACGTGACGTGGAAGTGCAACAAGTCTGGCTCAAAGTTCTGGAACTTTCTGTAGATTCAAGAGAACACCTGTACACGTGTGTTCCTGCAGAGCCTGTGTGATTTATTAAGACAGTCCCTTTATGGCCTCCAGCTTTATGTAATTACTGTGTAATGACATGTGTGTAATTCATTAAAACAACACGGGGGGCAACACACTGCCACGTGACACACATATGTCACTGTGTTGTGATCACTTTGAATCAAGTGATGTTACGTTACAGTAACAACAGATGTTACGTTTTCCTGTTGCTACATTTTATTTATCATTATGTGCCAATACAACTTTTATCTTCAAAAAGGTTTTGTTACATTATGGTTTTAAAAAATGTAACAACAGATGTTACACTTTCCAGTTGTTACATTTTATTTATCAGAATTTGTTTGAAAACACTTTGATCATCAAGGTTGGTTTTGTTATGGTATTATGGCAAATAAAGTGTAACAACAGATGTTACATTTTCCTGTTGTTACATTTTAATTATCAGAATTTGTCAAAAAAAAAACACTTTGATCTTCAAAGTTGTTTTTGTTACATTATGGTAAATAAAGTGCAACAGCGGATGTTACTTTTTCCTGTTGTTACATTTAATTCATATTCATATAGCAATATTACTCTGATCTTCAGTGTGGTTTTGTCTCAACATGGTGAGAAACATAACATTTTCCTGTTTTTACATTTTATTTATCATTATGTAGCAATATCACTTTGTGGTTTTGTTACATTAATGTAAATTAAATAATAATAACTCGTCTATTATTCATCCAGCGTTTTTTAAACTGGAAAAAGAAGGTCAGCATTTTTGCCAAAATAATCCCATTTACAATTAATAAATAAATATTAGTAAATATTAAATAATATAACAAATATTAAAATCAATGACAATTCTGAATTCCACCTTTGCTTTTCCTTTCCACAAATCTCCTAATCCGTGTGCTCACGCCTAGCCACTAGCTCAGTCTGACCCCTTAAAATCCCCCTCTCCCTACGTCTAACCCCCCAGCAGCACACACACACACACACACGTGCGCGCACACACATTTTATTGTCACTCAATTATAGCCTATAGAACATCAGGTACAATCTAGTAATTAGTACAAAGGGTTTCCACTGTAGTGTAAAGGCAGGGATGCTGGACACCAGTGGCTATAAAAAATGGCCACGATTGCCCACGGACACTAGAGTTTAGTGCTGCTTGGGTAAACCCTAAAGATGCCGCCTCCTGCCCCATGGCTCCGAGCCACAGAGAAGTGGGTGGCGGGGTTCCTTTTCCCACATCCTCCTTTGTGCGTGTGCATTTTTGCCTCCCCTGCCTCTTCATTATCCATTTCTGCCATTACGTGCACTCTAAGTGAGTGAGCGTAACAAAAGAGCAAGTTGCCCGCTACGCCAGGAAGCAACATCTGTGAGAAAGAAAGAGACTTTAATGTACAATGATGGTAAGACTGGCCGACAGTAAATGCGCCGGCTTTTGTGTTTTCGTCAACATTGCAGTTTGTAAAGCGTCGCCGGGCTCTGTTTGGACGCTTGGTTTTAAAACTAGACATTAAGTCACACTAAGAGCACATATTGCTGTAAGCTCACGAGCGGGGGGAGCCCCCCAAAACACAGCTTCCTGGGACTGGTTTGACTGGAGAGACCTAAAGCTTCAAGATCAAGGCATTTCACATGTTAGCACTGTAAGAAATCTGATTGTTATTATTGCCATGACCATATTTGGGCTTCCAACACCCAGTCCAATTAAAGTAAATAAACAAACAAATAAGCTCCCTGTGACCTCGAAATGGAAAAGCTGTTTGGAAAGCAAAACAAATGGAAACAAATAAACACAGCGTGTCAGTTTATTGGAATTTCTTGGCTGAGTATTTCTTATTATTATTATATTATAAGTCTTGTTTTATTTTGTGTTGTTTTTACTATTATTTTAATCATCATTTTGGACCCACTATGTACGGTACTTAGTTGTCAACTAATGTTTTTTAAGCGCTTTATAAATAAAAGCTGATTTGATAGATAAAAAGACAGACAGACAGATTGATTGATTGATTGATTGATATAGTGATAATAAAATTGTTTTCAAAGTTGTTTTCAAAACAATGGCAACTGTAAATGTTGTCCAGGTGAAATACGTTAACGAGTATTTAATGAATGGCCTAAATATTTAAAAATAAATAGAATGATAATTGATAAAATTTTATGAAATCCTACTTTTGCAACACACAGGTGTTTGTGTGTGTAAACTTGACCTTTTCTATGATTTACAAGATAGATAGATAGATAGATAGATAGATAGATAGATAGATAGATAGATAGATAGATAGATAGATAGATAGATAGATAGATAGATAGATAGATAGATAGATAGATAGATAGATAGATAGACAGATAGATAGACAGATAGATAGACAGATAGACAGACAGACAGACAGACAGACAGACAGACAGATATAGAGAGATTTTTAACAGAAACTAAAGGGACAATTGAAATGACAGCAGTGAAGGCAAAAATGCAAACAGCAAAGAGAACAAAAGAAAGAAGCAACAATAAATAGGTTGTGCAAAAATACAACTGTGCAAAAACAGTGGTGCAATTGTGACTAAGTAAAAATATAATGTGCAATACCAAAATACAATAGTGCAATTTTGAGTGACAAAAGTGTGTCACTGCATTACAGAGTTAAAGTCAAACTTGTAACTTTACTTGTTACATCGGACAAGTAAAACAATCAGACGACTAGAACTTTTGGAGTTATTTCCGTCACCCCAGTTGGCCCGCTATGAATGCTGGGAAAGCGCTGCTGTTGATATAAGCAGATCTGCTTGAACGGAACACAATACGGTGTTAAGACCCAATCTGAGCTTCCGTGTCACGGCCAAATGCTCCATATCAGAAAGAAGCACAGGAAAAACAGCCTGTCCGGTATTTTAGTCTCTCCCCGAAGAACAGAGGATAGAGGAGAAATAGGATTAGAGTGGGGAAAAAAACTCAAATAAGCAGTTAATTGGACAATAATACCTTTATTCATGGAATGTTGGATGAGAATCTGCATTGTCTGGAAAAGCGTTGCATTGTCTCGATGCTGGGATGCAAAGAGCCTGCGGAGATTAAGATTAAACGGGGTTGTTATTTTATATTACTATTTTGAAATTTGGTAATAAAATGCCACCTATATCGATATCTGAATAATGCGTGTGTGTGTGTCTGGGTCTTTGGAGGTCTCCTGGGATTAGGACTATATTCTCAGGGCGAAACCACTGCACATTTATGCCGTGTTGCCGTAAATGAAGGTCACCGTTTTAATTCGATTGGTTCAGAAACGGAAAAGCCATTGAGATTTAAAAAACATACGATAAAATAAAACAACGGCCTGTCACAGTAGATGACTTCAAGCGGGGGTGTCAAACTCATCTTCACCGAGGGCCACATCAGCATAATGTCTGTCCTCAAATGGTCGGATGTAAATTATAAATGTAACTAAATGTAATCAAAAGTAATGGAAAAGAAATGTAACTACTCCTTAATGTTAAACAACTCATTATTTATTATTCAAGTGACAATTGCAGTTGAAGTTTGCTTGTTGCTCTAACATAAATCTAAATTGTCATCATATGAAAACACACATAAATCGTTTAATGAAGGATCAAACTGTCCAAGTGAAAAAAGAAAATTAACATAAATCTGTGGAAACACTCCAGCAGCTACCGTAGTCGAAAGGCGTTGTGGGAAATGTAGTTTTTGATCAACTCACGCTCTTAATTTATTTTTTGGTGTTTATTTTTAGACACAGAAAACTTTTTCGCAGGCCACATAAAATTACATGGCGGGCTTTGACTTTGACACGTGCTATAGACATATGGTGGATTTCACTCATGCCATCACACACTATCGTGATGTATATACTACTATTCGTCTTGTATACTATTCGTCGTGGCTTCCCATCATGTGATTTAAACCCATCAGAAATTCATGACATTCAACATTTACCTCGCTTTTATCTCCCCAAACTCAATGAACCTCTCTATGCGCTTTATTTTCCGTTATGCTCGATTACAGGCGGCCTTCAAATAGAGGGTGACGCTGTATTTTTGTCTAGTATTTTTAATGGTTTTGATGAAAAGAGAAAGCAGATTAAACATCCATGTATTTGTTTGAAAAGTAATTTCACTGAAAATCAAATTGCTCATTTTCATACAAGTAATTTTAAAATTTTGGCTGGTGGTGCTTCGTAGTTCTTTTGCTTCACGGGAACCAGATCTTCGTATTGAAATACTTCAAGTGACAAGTCACCAATTCCAAGAAAACTTGAGTAAAAGGACCCAATTTTGGTATTTTACTGAAATTTTACTGAATTTAGGCAAAATAAACCAACAAGAAATGTGGAAAAACAAGAAGCTTTTTTTAATGAGGTTTTATTTCTTAATATAGAATATAAGTTTAACACCTCAATGTTTAAAACTGGCAGATAAAAAAAGAACAAAACGTCTCTATCAAAATAAAATAAAAAAAGTGCAACTGTCAATTCATGGTCACATGATTTAGCTGATAAATCATTCAGCATCCTGCAGATGGCGACATCACCTCATCTGTCTAAGAAACTAACCGCAGTACAAAAAGACGCTGACTTGTTGCGCACAATCATAATGTGATGAGTAACAATAAGTGTCTGTTCAAGTGTAGTGGAGTAAAGAGATACTCAATCACTAAACAAGTAAGTCAAGTAGAGAGTGAAAGTTCCTAATATTTTTGATACTCAGTTTAAGTACAAATTCCATTTACTACTTTCAACTACTTTACACCACTACATACCAGTATAAAATAAAAAGTATAAAACTCTCAACTAGAGCGTGACACTATTTTTCAACCCTTTACTCCTCACTAATAGAGGTGGTGCTCAAAATTATGTTCATGGTACTTTTTGCCCCATTTGTCACCAATATTAAATTATAATATAAAGGTGTTTAGGACTAATAATTGATTTCTTTTTTGGTGATCAATGAAACTGACGGGCTGATCCAGAGAGATCCAGGCCGCTGGTGGATAGCGAAAGCTGCTATTGGGTCGAAAGCTTAGAAAAGTGGATTAAACTGGACAAGACGTGGAACCGAAATGCTTTATAGAGATGGAGGAACAACTCACCATGGTGGCATTTAAATAAGGCTCACAGAGTAGCTTTCTCAATAGGACTGAGATTTCTCGAGTTTTTTTTCTTTTCCTGGATGGAGATCATTTAGCCATGAATGACAGGAAATGCTTCCGAGTGGGTTCAGACGATGAGTTTCAAATCATGCCTTCACATCTGCCATCCCGAGGGCTAAAGGACACAGATGGCACGGAGTATGCTGGCACTCCACCAAACCCGCCGTGTGCCAGCGAGATTTCAGGCTGTGAGGAGGGAAAAACTTCTCAGCTCCACCAGATGTCCCTCACACGTTCCTGAGCAAGAACTTGTTGTGGTAATCCTGCGTCTAATCACTCTCGTTTATCCAAATGAGCTTCCAATAGCGCTGAATAGGAAATTAGGCTCCTCCGCTCGGGCCTGAATTGTGATAAATCACTTAAGGATCTGACACGGAACACAAACCGTCGGAAATGGAGCTTTTGATCGCGGCTGATACTTAGCAAGCTAATCGCACGTGCTAAGTGTGTTTGTTTTAGCCTCCTCTGGACTCCACTCCGCCGCTAAACGCTTCATCATTCACATTCAGAATAACTCTACAAGCCATAAGTGAAGTCGGGATGCCGTCGATAAATCAGCACTTTGCGGCAATTTTACGAACGCGCTCATTTATAGTCGTGGTCTCCTACCCCCGGTCCACAACGCCAAACCGGTCCGTATGGGAAATTGTACCAGGCCGCTAAAGTTTGGAATCAGATTAGTGCGGAAATAATCAAACGTGAAGAAGCGGAAATGATTCACATTTTTTTTTTCGTTTTTCACTATCTTCGTTTGCAGTTTTCAAATTTTTGTTTTCGTTCAATTTTACATCTTACATTTTTTAATTTCAATTTTGGAATCGGAAGCATCTTTTCTCCAGTTGCCCAGATACCCACACACATCATTGTCGTAATGGCAAAACTTGTCGTTATATCTGCATCGATATGCTTCGTAAGGTTTAACTTGGATTCCAAGAATCACACATAAGTCTTTTGCATCTCACTTTACTTTAACTGACTACTTCGGCAAAAGTGACAACATAGTAACGCCCTCTACAGGTAAAAACTTCAATACGAAGGATTATTACCCCACGTTTAGCAGGCCAAGCGTTTTGATTGTGTATGATGTCCGGATTATTTTACTTCTTGCCTGTGTTCTTTATTTTCGATTGTTCTCTTTCTGAGACGAAGCTTAGTGATTCTGTTTATTTGTGATTGCTCCTGTCTTGAAAAATGGAAAAATGGGGGCTTATATTTACGTGCATATTTTGAAATCGGTGATTATAAGCAACGCACAAGTTTTTGAGCTTCGAAAATTCTAAAAAAGGGCACTTTTATTTGCGTCAATACAGTAACTGTTTTTTTATAGTTTGAATGCATGTTTAAATGCAATAAAAATACTATTATGTTTTTTTTTTTTGTGAACCACTGATTTATAGAAATCCAGAAGTATATAAGCGTGAATTTGGAAAGCATATTGTTGTGTGTGTATATTTTTATCCGTTATTCCGGGTAAATTTGAATCTTATGCGCTCCTCATACCTGTCTGTAAATTGCTTTGGCCGCTAACACGCATGAATATGTTAATGTCACGTATTACGACTGTGGAATGACTGATTCGTTTTAAAGATGCGGGTAAGCCTTATTATTCGTCCGTTGTATTTGAATATGACCCGAATATTGCCTTTTTTACGGAGCCCGGGAGGAAGCTTTCGTTGTTTACGTCATTGCGCAAATTCCGTCTGGTTTTGCACAATATTTAACTGATAAAACGAAGCTCGAGCACACAACTCGCCTTTTTTTTTTTTTTTTTAAGTATGCAAAGGTTGGCGAGGCTGCAGATATGTGCCGCAAATGGCCAAAATTTAATTACTGATATAAAATGGCGAGGAAGCGCACGTGCAATTGCAATTGTCTCACTGTCTTATTAGAAATTAGTCTTTATAAATGAAACTGCTGTATTAATCATCTTCCCAATATTTTTGATAACTGAATTAATAGTTTCCATCCTGTTTTCGCTGTTCATTGACATAGGCGATTGACTCTTAATTACTACAACGACCTCCTTCTATTCTGTCTCATTAATTCATGTTTTCTGGCACAGTCCCAGAAGACACTCTCCACCTATATCGTCTAATTACTTCTGTAATTGAATTTGCTCACAGTTTTGCTCTCTCGCTCTCTCTCTCTCTCTCCCCCCTCTCTTTCTCTTTCCCTCTCTCTACCCCCCCCCCCTTCTCTCTTTCCCTCTTTCTATCTTTCTCTCTCTCTTTGTTTCTCTCTATCTGTCTCTTTCTCTCTATCTGTCTTTCTCTCTCTCTTTCCCTCTCGCTGTCTCTCTCTCTCTTTCTCTCCCTCGCCTCTGTCTTTCCCTCTCTCTATCTGTCTCTCTCTCTCTCTCTCTCTCTCTCTCTCTCTCTCTCTCTGTCTCTCTTTTTGTTGCTCACTCTACCCCCCCCTCTATCTATCTGTCTGTCTGTCTGTCTATTTATCTATCTCCTTCGATATCCCCTTCTCGTCTATTCTCTCTTACTCTCTATCTCTCCATCTCTCTTACTCCATCCCTCTATCTTTCTCTGTCTCTTTCTCTAAATCTCTCGCTCACTCCCCTCTCTCTTATTCTCTCTCTCTCTTTATCTATCTGTCTCTCATACACACTCCCTCCTTGTCTCTCTTTCTTCATCTTTCTCTCTCTGTGTCTCTCTCTTTGTTTTACTCTCTCTCTCTCTCTCTGATTCTAGCTCTTTCTGTCTCTCTTTTTCTCTCTTCTCTCTCCCTCGCTCTCTCTCTCTCTCTCTCTCTCTCTCTCTCTCTCTCTCCCTCGCTCTTTCTCTCTCTCTCTCTCTCTCTCTCTCTCTCTCTCTCCACCTCACTTTCTGTCTCTTGTTCTCTCGCTCACTCTATCATTCCTCTCTCTGTCTCCCTCTCTCTCTCTCTTTCTCTCATGTAAACAGTTTGGTTTGCTTAATGGTCACTATGATCTTG
>MU204413.1:7727134-7750090 GCA_017309775.1 Paedocypris sp. Pulau Singkep
GAGAGATAGGTGAGGGATAGAGACAATGAGTGAATGAGAGAGAGAGAGGATGAGAGAATGAGAGTGAGAGATAGAAGGTGAGAGTAAGAGAGGATGAGAGAGCGAGAAAGAGACAAAGAGTGAATGAGAGAGAGAGTGAGAGATAGAAGGTGAGAGTAAGAGAGGATGAGAGAGCGAGAAAGAGACAAAGAGTGAATGAGAGAGCGAGAAAGAGACAGAGTGAATGAGAGAAAGAGAGAGATCTGTCTGTGTTGCTTCACTACAGGTTGTTTGATCCTGTGTGTGAGTAACTTTAGATTCCAGTGATTAATGCAGTTATTAATCCTCCAGACTCTCCGTCTGATGTGCTGCGTCAGTGAATATTAACCCTTCATGCTTCACATCAGCCTTTCACTAACAGTCAAACGACCAAATAAATCTAGCTCTCTCCGTCTCTCTCTTTAACTCTCTAGACCTCTCTCATATTCTTCCTCTCTCTCTCCCTGTCTCTCTCATTCTCTCACTTTCTCTTGCACTCTATCTCTTTGTTCTCACTCTTGTATAACGGTCTCTCTCTGCCTCCTCGTTTTCTCTCTCTCTCTCTCTCTCTCTCTCTCTCTCTCTCTCTCTCTCTCTCTCTCTCTCTCTCTCTCTCCTGTCTAACTCTCCCTCATTCTCTCTCTCTCCATCCTCTTTCACTCTTTCTCTCATTCACTCTTTGCCTCTCTCCTTCCCTTTCTCTCTCTCTCTCTCCTTTCTCTGTCTCAGTCTTTCTCTCCCTCACTCTATTGCTCCCTCTAACCCTCCTCTCTCACTCTTTCTCCTACTCCCCCTCTCTGTCTCTTTTGTTCACTTTCTCTTTATCTCTCTCTATATATCTCCCTCTCTTTCCCTCTGCGTATCTATCTCTCTCTCTCTCTCTCTCTCTCTCTCTCTCTCTCTCTCTCTCTCTCTTCCCCTCTTCCACTCCTTCTCTCCGTCACTTTCTTTGCCTCTCTCTTTTCCTATCTATTTCTTCTCTTCCCCTCTGTCTCTCCTTCACACTATTTGCCTTTCCTCTTTCACTCTTTGCCTCTCTCTCTCTCCCTCTCTCTCTCTGTGTTTCTGTCTGTCTGTCCATATTAAATGTTTTACCAATTGTGTTGAGAAACCTTGATGGATTATTATTTCTCTTGAGGAGAAGTTGCTGATGGTGTGTGTGTGTGTGTGTGTGTGTGTGTGTGTGTGTGTGTGTGTGTGTGTCTGTCCCTCCCCAGAGTCAAAACACCTGGTTTAGTGATCGCTACAGTAGAAGCATATAGGTATGCAATGTATTTTATACACTACATTTAATACATCACTTTAGCAAATAATAAATGAGTAATTGGACCGTTAAAAAGCACACATGTTTTTTTCAGGAGAATAAAGAGTCGGATGTGTGACGTAAGCGCGCGTATCATCCAGCGCTGTGTCCGGCTCCTCATCTAGATTTGCAGTGACTCTTCACATTTAATTACAGAGGATGGAGGAAATGGCTCATTTGTCTTTGTTATAGGCTAAGCTTCCCGTAATCCCACACGAAAGGTCTGGCTCTGGAAGACAGATTCGCTAGTGCGGGATTTGCTGGTGGGATTAGAGTTTCGCGGATAATGATGTGCAGTCAGCGAAAGCTTTATCTGAATTCAAATTAGCCGGTAAACAAAACCAATCATATGTTTGTGCCCGCGACGTGTGTCGGGTTCTGTCAATGCTTCAGCGACCCCTTGACGTTTTACATTGAGGTGGTCCGTTAGGTTTTTTTTGTTTTTTTTTATTGGTCCGTTAGGTTTGATCCATCTCTGTTTCGTACAAGGATGCTGAGGTTCCGTTTCCGCTTGATTTCTTGCCACATCAGCACACTTAAAGAAAACAAGCAAACGACACAAATTTCAGAATTTCGTTTTCATATTTCCTTGTATTGCGACCACAGCTAATGCGACAATCTTCAGATCGAAAAAAAAAATAAATCCATTATTCGGACTTAAATACCGTTGCAGCGGATCTGCTATCATTCAGTGGCCACCTTCATCATAACGATGCTCTTGGAACTGGAGATAACGCCGTATCATCCTCAAAGCAAAGCCTATGGACACCATCGGCCTTCACTGATGATATTGTAATCTTGATGGATTTAGAATAATTAATTGTTTCAAAAGCCTGCCATTGATACTGCATAATAGAAGTGATACGACAATAATCATCATTTCTCTCAGTCGTGTGGTTTATTTAGTGTATTTTAGGACATTAAAGTGTTTAATAAATAATTACTGCTACGTCTCTTTAGGTGCCAAATATTTGGAGAAATTTTAAATATAAACTCATGAACCGAATGACATGTTTTGCTGTAATACTTACAAAATAATTGTAAAATAATTCACATCAATAAATGGTAATTAGATGTTTACAATTGTGGCACTTAAATTTTAAGATATTTTTCAAGTTAACACACATGAGAATAGAAAGCAATGCGTTGCACGGCTACAATCGTCCCTAATCGTTTGTATTAAATTGTTTCATCGAAATTATTGTGACCAAAATGTTTTGTAATCTGTTTTATAACAAACGAAAATAAATTACTTGAAAAGATTGAAACATCGTTTTGTTTAAGGATGTAACTCATAATGCACGTGGATCAATCTGTCTAAAATGACTATCTTTTCATGCTCATTAGTCATGGTAATATAATACTCCTGCTTTGAGCAATACAGACATAATACTGTACAAGAGGGGGAAAGGCTCGTGAGGAGTGCGCTATGACAAGGGGAAAAAAAAGCTAACGGTCCATTTACCGCATATTAAAATATTTTTTTTTCCTGAATGTATTTCGTTGACTATTTAAAGTTTTTAGGGAGTTTTAATGTAAATTTTGTTGATTTGCGTGGTGATACATCTGTTTTAGTCCTTTTGATATCTGCCAAAGAAATTATCCTAAAAATGATGCCTTTTGCTCAGTTTGACTATTTCACGTATTCAGTTTGATTATTCACGTTTTACATTGTCTTTATTTATAACGTATTTAAAAAAACGACAAATTAATTGTCCAGTTAACTAAAAACCCAATAAATTACACTCTAATATTAAAAATTATTTAGTGGTTTTGAATTGTAAAAAATTACATTATATCACATCAGGAAGAAATCAGAAAGTAATACTGTCTTAACAAAAAACGAATGTGCAGTAAAGTTCAAAAATGAGATATCATTAGGATTTAAGAACTATTGCCATGTCGGTTGACTTTGTACTACACTGACGTTATAATGTCATTCAAGGAGAAGGATTCATAATTAATGGGGAAATCTGTTATTGTATATTAAAAAGCCATCTGCGCCTGAAACAATGGCAACAAATGATGAATGGGCACGCGGGGAAAATAACAGAAAGGCTTCACGCGCCCAGTACGTTTGATTGGGGGGTTCTGCAGACTTCCTGTGAGTGACTTTTGTTGTTCTTCATGCTTTTCTTCTCTATTTAATCGACCCTTTTTAGATGGTGTCGAGTTGTATGGAGACCGAGGCGGGTGAAAGGAGCCGCGCAGTGTGCGCTCTGAGCGGTCAGACACAACCGGGGCGATGCGGAGGACGATAGTGACTGCTGGACGAACGGACCTTTGCGCGGGAAAAGCTTGACCGCGCGCGCAGAAGATGAGATTCCCCCCGGAGGCGTCAGTCAGGATCGAGTGTAAGTGAAACCTGTGAGTAATCTTTGCGTCTCTCCGCAACAACATTATCATCGCAGTAATAGCGTTAAGGTCACTAACTACGCTGTTTTGAGTGAGTTTAATATGCGTTTTTAAGACATCCATTTATGTATAGCGGTATAGCTTGAATGGAAAATGTATTGTAATGAAACTGTTCAAACTAATTACTGTATATATTTTCGTTATTGTTGTTATTATTATGGTCGTTATTTTAATCATTGCTATTATCATCATCATCCAAAAGTAATCGCATTATTATTCGATAATAACATTTAAGTAAATACGTATAAAATATGTAAATACGTTGCTAAAGTGGCGTGTGTTTATATAGACTCGCAGCTGCTTTTAAACTTGCAAGTTGTGGAAAGAGCTTTGGAATTGATCTTGAGCTTGATATCAGTTATACTATTCATATAAAATACATATGATGTCGATATTATCGACATCTATTTGGTCCACAGTCAACACGTCCCCTAGTGGAATACTCTCTCTCTCTCTCTCTCTCTCTCTCTCTCATTTACTTTTTATTAAGGTATATTAAAATTTATTTTAGATAATTTGAAACTATTATATATGAGTTTCTATACAATAAATTGTTTGTGGTCGATTTAGATATTTAATGTATGTTCTCCCAACAAAATATAAAACTGGTAAACTATTATAAACAAACAAACAAACAGTCTACAATACAGTCCCTAAATTATATTGTTATGAATGTTGCTGTTTTTTACTTATATTTAAAATTAATATTGTTTTTCTCTTTCAATGTTTTTATAGCATACAGACATTTGTTGTAATGCCAAAATATATAACAGTTTACAGTATATCTAATGTATGATCATCTATTTTTAGAAAGAGAACGTGTGTGCGTGCATGTGCGTGCTCGTGCGTGTGAGGAAGGCGGGGGAGAGTGACAATTAACAATTTATCTAAAACAGGAGCCACTCTAGGACGTTAGGGATCCCCGCTAATCTATTTCCATAAGCAGTTTAAATGGCACTCAATTGCAGTTCGGGAGAACAGACAAAAAATTTAGATTTTTATAAAATGCTTTTTAATTGTGAATATAGTTGTCTCTTCGTTATAGACATTTTACGGTCACTAATGAAAAAAATACACACATGCGATGCACTTTAAAATGTATATTTTATTGATGTAGCTTTATTATGCGAACTTTTAAATCCATATAGAACTGGACAAAGCTCTTTGCTCTTAAGAATTAAATCTCTTCACACACTAACTCCAAATGTCAGAGAGATATTTGGCGCTTAACTACAATATAATTTGTTGAAAAATCATAATAATACAACGTGAAAACAACTTGATTTGAGTGTTAAGATCCGCCGCAAGAGGGCGATGATGAAGCGCAATAACATCCCGTGCCTCATGAAAATAAAAAAAACGTCCTAAAGTTGTCGTTAAACCAAGTTAGAGTCCGCTTAATCCGTTTTCTGTGAAACTTCAACCACGTAAATAAAACTTTTTACAATTTTGAGAAATGTATGAAGCTGAATAAAGGACTTTCATGACTTTGAACAAATGAAATTAAAGCAAACCTCTTTGAGCGATCGAATAAACGAACGAACGTTGCCCGCTTTCGTTTCTTCTGCGTGTAAAATAAAAAAGCGACTTTTCTTTTTACACTCCGAAACATTCTTCCGTGGAAAAGTGCTGCATGTGGCTTAGCAACGATCCCCGCCGCCTTTATTCCCGCCCTTCTATGCAAATCCCGCAGACACACAGTTGCGACTGAAGGATCACGAGGCTTCTGATTGGTCGGCAACAAACACATTTATATTCGCTGACAGTCGCCGAATGAATGGTTGTCTATTAACTTGTTCTAAAAGTATCAGGAGTTGACGGGAGCTCTGGCGAGGAGTGAAACTGAGATTTCCGTCAATTCTTCGCGATCGAAAAGAAGGGAAGAAGAAGGGGGAAAGGAGGAGAAAAAGAAGGGAGCAAAAGGGGGAAGAAGAGTTTCGCGCCGCATCAGGACCCGAGCGAACACGCTAGGAAAGTTACCTGCTGACTCTCGCCACATCCAGCTGGACTTGCTGTGGTCCTTCATTTTGTTTTTGTGTTGCTTTCGCATCTGCGGGGAAGACTGTAGTTAATCCGCTGAAATGTACAACATGATGGAGACCGACCTGAAGCCCCCGGTCCCCCAGACCAACACGGGCACCAACAACACCTCCTCAGGCACCAACCAGAAGAACAGTCCCGACCGCGTCAAGAGGCCCATGAACGCCTTCATGGTGTGGTCCCGAGGCCAGAGGAGGAAGATGGCCCAGGAGAACCCGAAAATGCACAACTCGGAGATAAGCAAGCGACTCGGGGCCGAGTGGAAACTTCTCTCCGAGAACGAGAAGCGGCCGTTCATCGACGAAGCCAAGCGCCTGCGGGCTCTGCACATGAAGGAGCATCCGGATTACAAATACAGACCGCGGAGGAAGACCAAGACCCTGATGAAGAAGGACAAGTACACGCTGCCGGGCGGACTCCTGGCGCCTGGCGGGAACTCCGTGGGCGTGGGGGCCGCCCTGGGCTCGGCGGTCAACCAGAGGATGGACGGCTACGGCCACATGAACGGCTGGACCAATGGGGGATACGGGATGATGCAGGAGCAGCTGGGCTACCCGCAGCATCACGCCGCGCAGATGCAGCCCATGCACCGCTATGAGATGAGCGCGCTCCAGTACAACTCCATGACGAACTCGCAGGGCTACATGAACGGCTCTCCCACCTACGGGATGTCCTACTCCCAGCAGGGCTCGATGGGGTCGGTGGTGAAGTCCGAGTCCAGCTCCAGTCCGCCGGTGGTCAGCTCGCGCGCCGGACAGTGCCAGACGGGCGACCTGAGGGACATGATCAGCATGTACTTGCCCGGTGCTGAGGTCCAGGAGCAGGGCGCGCAGAGCAGACTGCACATGTCCCAGCACTATCAGACTGCACCTGCTCCCGGCACCACCATTAACGGGACGATCCCTCTATCGCACATGTGAACGGACTATTTTATTTTTGTTTTTTTTTTGTACAGAATACTTTTGTACAGGGACGAAAGATATACTGGGACGGAGACGTTACGTTTGTTTTCTGGTTTTTGTTCGTTCGTTTTGTTGGTTCGTTTCTTTGGTAAAACGGTAGGAGCTCAAAGTTTTCGTTCGTTTCCCCCCACCTTTTTTTTTTTTTAAAGAAGGAACGAGGAATGAGAAAGATTTGGGAAAGGTCAAATGTGCTTTATTGTTATTATAATTATTATTATGATTTCCGCAGTTGTCTTTTGTACAGTATTTATCGCAAACGACAAAAAACAACGTATTTTATGTTTCTATAGGTGGAGGCGTCAGATCTAAGGTAACTGTAAGAATTCAGAGATGATGATGATGATAATGATTATTAATATTATTTGAATTGTTTTGTCATAACAATAACAATATTTAAACGTGACAGATGAGGGAACAAAGGCACTCTCGCTTTTAGAAAGTTAAACTTTGGTTGCTTTGATCGGGTTTCCACATTTTTTTGTTTGAAATGAAGTTTGCTTGTTTGTTGTGGGGGGTTTTCATGCTTTTGTACATCTTCTGTAAATTTTATTTTTTTGTTTGATTTTCAAACAAACATTTTTTTTTGTAGTTGTGTTAAAAAATGTGGCCTGTACCCAGTTTCCAAAAACTCCATGTACATAGTTTAACTAACAACACAATGGAACAGTTACATTTTAAGTTTCTTAAATATGCAGCTTAAAAATAATAAATTTTGGATATTTGGAGTTTTTCTGGTTTTGAATTTCTTTACCTTTTGGACGGAATGAGAATGAAACACACTGATATGTAGTAATTGTAATTTTACAGTTTAAAATATTTACCCGAGAATGTGTTTGTAATTTTATCCAATTCTTTCATTGAATCGTTCCGCGTTGTTAATTAATTTGTCTTGACAAAACGGAACATGAAGCAGAATACTGAAAGGTAATTATGTTGGATTTATTATTATGACAGTTTGCTTTTTGGTTGATTTGAACAAATTAGGATGTGACTTCAAGAAATCGTCCAGTTAACGGTGTTTTTTATATTTTTTTAAGATGATGCGACGCGTTTCAAGACAGCATTCTTTCTGTTCCACTGGAAGAGATAAAACGGCTGAAATGAGGTGAAAACGGCAATAAGGTACACCACTTAGATTTTATCATCTCATTTATTATAACACACATGCACCAATCCATTTCATGTGTACGCATTAGTTTACTGCACTTACGTTTAAAATGTGAAACGAAGCGTGTACGCGTCACTTTTTTTTATTAATACAAATATTCAATGTTTGTAAAAAACAAACGGAAATTATTAGTTGGAATTATTATGCCTTGTAATTTATATTAAACAGCTCACATCATTCAAACGCGTCACAGCGAAAGTGTCTTATTGTGAAACTGTGAATGAAACTGTTTGCAAGCAGAGTATCACATCTGAAGGGTGTTAAGTGTTCCGTCTCTGTGGCTGTAGATTAGCACTGTTTCTTGCCAAGGCGCCGAGGCATCAGTCGGTCTCTGGGGAGAAGGTTTCACATTAGGCGTTAAATGAATATTTCACGAGGCTTCATTCCGACAAACGCGTCCCTGTCGGACTATCAAAGGGTCAGGGAGCGTTGCTTAAATCCTTATTTATACAAACAGATGAACTGCTCGTTATGGCTGAGTCCGTTTGATAAACTGGGAATTTAAGTCTGAGGAGAGTGAGTTAACGAACCTTATTAAAGGACATTTAACGTTTTTTTTAACTGCCTCCCCACTCAAAATTTGAATAAATATAACATAAATCACTGCTGAGTGTTTATAGAGCGATATTTATATAAAATACTTGCACGCTTTATATAAAAAATACCTACAAAGCCAATGCTGACGTTAACCGTTGTTGTTAATATATATTTTTAGAGAAAACCACAACCACCCAATTTGTTTGAATTAACATTATTTCATATCTGCCTATGCAAGTGTTTTTTTTTAATGCAGGCTTATACATAATTTAGCAACAGGTCCTAAAAGCGTTGAATTTGAAAAACGAAAACGAGCATATTATACTAATGAGCCAAAGCCATCGTTTTAATCGACAAACACAGTCAAGATTGTAATGTCATTAAATTATATTTAGTTTGATGGAAATTGATGACATTTTGAGCGAGCTGATTCCACCAGTATTACAATAAACTGATTCATTTGCAAATAATCATTCCTGATCATATGTCATTGTTAAAATGTATTATACCTTTTTTTGAAGTGCATTATCAGTTGTACAATTCGTGAACTGAATATTGCAGTGTGATTTTAGATGAAAGCGTCTGGTAAACGCACACGTTTAATTGGTGTCCGTATTTTCTACACGTAAAAGCCCTGAAGTTTTATTCTGCCGCTTTTGGTCTGTCTTACAACCGTTTTAACGAGATGTATGAATTATATTGGTTACAGGGCGATTGTCAGATTAACTGTGAAGCTTTAGAGATTTATACTTGGTTGAATGATGCGTCAGTGCTGTGTGCCGCCAAAGCGCGTCTTGCCAAACCGACATAAAGTCCAATTTGTTTATTTAAATGCTGTGGATTTCATTCCAGTTTATAGGGTATCCATTGTAGATAAAGGATTAAATTATTCAAACAACTGCCATGATTGTTCTCTATTGCAATCACCTGTTATTTTATAAAAATGCAAATTACAAATACAAATAATATAAATATAATAGCAATAAGTGTACACTGACAACGTTTGATAAACAGTAAATGCTCATAAAGGTTTGCAATGATGCAATGGCATTTTATTTAATGTTTGTTTATTATAATTTGTTGAGCTTTAATTGTTTGTTTATTTTTTTTAAGAATTAATACGTATTAAACAACGCAAAACAGTCTTTTATGGAGTCGACAGCGTACAGTTTGGACATTTGAGACAGGTTTTTATTCGCACTTATTTCTCAGGATATCGGTTTTCAGCTCTGTTCAGTTCAGAGTACTTCAGTCAAGTTCCGTTACACGCATCCACCGAGATGTTTAACTCTGCATAAATATGATCAACCCACTTCGTCCATTATGATTCAACAGACAGCTGATCGAACAAAGACCCGATGAGGATCTTGAAATGTTCTCCAGGTTCATCGTTGGTTTTTCCCACGCGCGTATAACTTTGATTTTTTTCTTTTCTCGGTTTTTTTTAAAGACGTATGGTTCTTTCTTTGGTAGCCAATCACTTATTGAAACTATGGTGTTGTTGTGTATTTCTGGGGGGGGGTACCAACTTTTTAAGCAATATAACGGAACAGGGAAACTTTCTGGAATTGACATCAAAATGCGTTTATACTGTATTTCTGTGAAACGCGACTTTTCGGATTTAGGAGGCTATTTATTCAGCTTTTCAGCACATCGAGTGTCACAAAAAGAACAAGTGTTCTTTTTATTTTGGTCAATACAACTAACGGATTTTATCGATGGAATCTACTAGTTCGAATGGTCCTCGTTTACAATCAATACACCCTTTTTACAAACAACCTCGCATTTCTCGTTAATTCCTGAAAATGACGACTTTTTTTTCTCTTTTGGTTCGGCGTGAGGGGGTTCTCAGCATTATGTTTGGGGGTCGTTGGGAGGCTGTTACTAGCTTCTCACGAACAGCGGAGCATTGTTCTCTTCATTCCCCCAATTTCAAGCTTCACTTGTACAAGTATATGACAATAAAAAGCAACTGGGTCATATACTTAAAAATAAAACCCGAGATCGTTTAATACTTTATTTTCACGCACGCACGCGCGCACACACACCGTTTTTTTAACCGATGTTCCTCTGTCAGAATGAATAAAAAGATTTGTATGCGGGAGAATGCGGTGTTGTCTTTGATTTGGTTTTACCTGGACGACTCTGTTTTGTGAATTGTTTCGCTCCCATTATGTTTCTCTCCTCGCCCTCATGTCATCTGATAGCAACGCGTGGGAGTGTTGACAAGCCATTTTCTCCAAACGTTAACATCTTAGTGTACATTTCTGCCATAAAAGTCGCATCTTCTTGTGTAAAGGAACTGATATATCGAGCCTCCACTTTCATCTTTTGGACAGTAAATCTTGATCGAGGCGAATGAACATTTCACGGTTTCGTCGAAAACGCACCAAACGAATGTCGTATTGCATAATTAAAGTTGAATTAAACTATTCAAAGACAGCAAGACAAACACGTCGCAATTTACATCATTGCACTTAATACATATTCCGTGGTTAGTATTCTTAATTGTCTACAAAAAATAAACAAAATTAAACTTTTTTTTTTGGTGACTATATAATAAAAATCTCGTTTAATTCTTTGGGATCTCCTTCCCAGGGAATTGTAAAATTGTGGTGAAATGTAAGTCGCTTTGGATAAAAGCGTCTGCTAAATGACTGTAAAGTAAAAAGTAGGTAAAGTTTAAGCTCTGAACAGAAGTGTAATTATTCGTCATCTGTGTCAATTTTTTGTGTGAGACAGAACTACTCCTTTCAACATGGGAGAAAGTTCTGTTAGTTATTGGGCGACACAAATAATCAAGTCTTCACCTTGACTACTGAGAAGTAGTTGGACACACACACACACACACACACACACACACCGAACTGTGCCTATTTGTAAACCATTTTAATATAATAAGTGAAACGACAAACAAGGTGTGATGGAACTCGTGTTGTGTGTTTTAAAAGAATGTTGTTTCTTATACTAAGCGTCACGTGATCCGGTAAAGTGTGCCTGGTCAGGGCATTTGATTGTAAATAAGAGAGTTCACATGCCTATCGAGTGACAGGGGGAAACAATCAAACCATTTGAATCAGATGCCTATCTCCATATCGAGGAGATCAGAGCTCAGGCAAATGACATCTCCCTCTGAAAAGCCAATCTAGTAGCAGGATGAGATTTCACTGTCTTTGGGCTGAACCCACCAAATTAACATGAGAAGCATGACGAGTTCCATTAACACATACAAAAGTTGCCGGCCATTTATGAACAGCCCCCGAACGCTGCGTGGAAGACATGATGCGGATGCAACAGGAGAGATGTACAGCCGTTATATATATTAAATGGTTAATTAAATAACATATTGGAAACATGCTTAAAATACATTCACAGGTTTGTGAAGTAAAGATACATACTTTATGAGAGCTATCTACTGTGTGCTGCGTGTGTGTGTTTATATATATATATATATATATATATATATATATATATATATATATAAATATCTAATATAACGTCCGATTTATGGTCTAATTTTCAACTATTCCATCAAGGTGGCACTTTATTAGAGGTGGCGTTCTATTAGAGGTGACATTCTATTAGAGGTTTTAAGGTAGGTATACATAATTCTCAGATTGTTTTTACTGTGTATAATTTTATATTATAAAGTTGTTAGATGGCAAATCACTCATTATTATCTTTTTTTTTAGTCCTACATAACTTTGTGTCTGAAACACACACACACACACACACACACACACACACACACACACACACACACGAAATTCTGCAATTTTTTTTAGTCTTCTATTTATTTATTTTTTTCAGTGCTTAAATGTCAAAATTATCATTATTGGCTGCATTTTTAACTTTGAATTTAACTTTTGAACTTTTGCCAAACAGGTGTCATAATAGATCATTATTCTGGTTTCGTAAATAACGTGAAGACTTTTTTTGAAAATGAGGGGCGTGATCTTCCATATTCGATCGCCACACTGCTGTCACATCTATGGTGTCCGATTAATAAAACTTTGGAATTAGTTCTGAAACGAACCTAACGAACGTCCCAGTTTTGATTAGTACGTAAACACAAAGTCTCGAAACAACAAACGACTCGGTCGGAGAGTTGCCATGGCGATCCAACTAGCCCCGACTATCAAACCGAATCTTTAAGTTGCGAATCTTTGATGTTTTTGTTTTCTCCTGTATCACTGCTGCCCAGATTAAACTCAAATGTGCGCTCTCCTCCAGCCTAAGCAGGATAAGCTCGGAGTGGCCTGTCACCGTGGAAACTGACAGAACAATTCGGTTGATGTTTGAAGAGGTCAGCGTGCAGGGTCAACAACCCCAGCTTCTGCCTGTGCCAACTTCTGTTGAGCCCAGGAGTTTTCGTGGGAGCACTAGCTCAACTTAACCCTGGGTGGTGAGCCATTCTAAGGCTGATATAAATTTTTTAAGTCAGATTGCGGCCTAGACTCTCCAGGCGGCCTGTGAAATCGATTTTAACCCGGTGACCTTGTCTTGGAGAGGCATGGTTGACAACCTGGGAGAGAACTTAGCCGGGCTTGGCAGATTTGCCTGGAGAGGGGGTGGACCAGCCCAAGCATCTTCTGGGCGGAGAGCGAGTCATTAAAAGCGCATTAAAGGTCGGGATGGTTTAGCCAACTAGTCAAGAAGTTTAGCCAACTAGTTGGAATTCAAACCAAACTTTATTCGTCGCGTACATGTGCGTACGTGGAGCGACGTAGTGAAATGCTGTTTGAAAATGCTTTTTAGAGAAGGGGGCGGGGCCAGGGATGAAGTTAAAGGGGTGGGGGTGGCAACATTTAAACAATAGAGTAAAATAGAATACACATACCACTGCAATAATAATAACACAAATGCAAAATACAAAAGCTGTAGTGGGGCGGTTAAAGTGTCTGAAGTTTTCAATAAAATAAAGCTAAAATGCATAAAACAGTACAAATACAAAATGACAAAGTACAAAATCTGAAGTAAGGGGTGTCTCAAGTGTCCAATCAAATAGAACAAAACTATAATACAAAAACAGTACAAGTGCAAAAGTACAAATACAAAAGTTGTAGGGGAAGGAGTGGAGCGACTCAATAAAGATCTCTATCTAAAGTGTGGACTAAAATAACACTAAAATACAACACAGTACAAATGAAAAAAAAATGAAACTAGTAAAAGTGACTCAAGTGTCCAATAAAATAAAAAATAATAATACAACTCAACTCAACAACGCAACTCAACTCAACAAAATAACTCAAAATAAAGTGTAGAATAAAATAAAACAAAAAAAAAGTAAAAGTGGTTCAAGTGTCCAAGTAGAATGTTCGAGTAGAAATTAAATTGACTCATGTGCAAAAGTAGAAAGTGATTGTGTCCATGATTGTGGCCGTGGAACTGTTTGGCCCGCATCCAAATTAACTGCGATTAATTCTGATTAATCGCACAGTCTGGATGTTCAGAACTTATGCTGATCATACTACGGGAGATATAAAGTGTGGAAAAACCGTTGGCGAGTTTGGAGACCCACATCGACTCACTTTCGATGGCGTTGAACCACACGTGGTCCCGGAGACGCGGGTCGACCTGTCTGGAGGTTGGGAATCAATTTAGCTGGTGACGGGGAAGATGGAGTCATGAGGGGTTCAGCTCCCTATGCAGATCCTCATCCCCGAGCTGATTCCATCTGTCACGTTTAAGCGACTGTGGCTATCTGCGGGAGTGTGGAAGCCAAGTGCTGATTGTTTTTGATTGCGTTTGAGTGCCGCGCCGACAATGGGTCTAAGAGCTGATATCATCCCACTATTATCACATCATGGAGAAAAATGATGGGAAACACTGCTAAGAAACCCCCGGACCTTCTGGAAAAGACTTGGAGGAAAAACGGAGTAGAAAATAACACTCGGAGCCGTGCCAGTGTGGCTATGACACAAGTGAACCCAGATAACCTCGACTCAAGGAGGAGCAGAGTGTTTTGTATGTGTGTGTGTAAAGTACTTCAGTAAATTGACTTTGTTACTTGAGTGTTTTGGCTACTTTGTACTTGTGCGCAGTATATAGAAGCGACTTTTACTCTCTACTTGACTACTGTACATTTGTGACTGAGTGTCTGTACTCTTTACTCCACTACATTTGAATGGACACTTATCGTTACTCGTTACATTGTGATTAAGTCGGTTTATTTCTTGGGCGGATGAGGTGATATTGCCATCTGCAGGATGCTGGAGATACTGGAAGCTGTTTTTCAGCTAAATCGCATGGATTACATGGTGTTTGCACTTTTTTGCATATCAGATTTTTTTGACTCTTTATTCTTTTGATCTATTTAGTTCTTCCTTTATGAAACATTGAGGTGTTACATTTCATTTCTATATTAGGAAACAAAACCTCAAGAACAAGAAGTTTATTGTTTTTCACATTTCTTAGTGTTTTTGAGCCTAAATTCAAAACAAATAAAACAAATGACAAATAAAATTTTTACAATTGACTACTTTATGACTTTTACTCAAGTCTTCTAGGAATTGGTGACTTGTAACTTGTACTGGAGCATTTTTTTTTTTAGAGTAAACTGTCCACACTTTTACTCAAGTATGGTTTTCAGGTACTCTGTGTGCTTACGACAAATTGATCGCTATGTTAATTCCTCTTTTGTTTTTCATGAATTTTAACATCTATACTGTTTAATACCCAATCACTACATTCCCTTTGTTCAAAGAAGTGTTTTAGCTTTTCAAAACTCCCAAAAATAACCCAAAGATAAACTCTTAACTCTCACTGATCATTTTTTGTGAAACAAGTCTGAACAAAAGAGGCAAAAAATTGTAAAATGCAAAATAGCGTGTATGTTAAGGTGGATATCTGGTGGATGTAAAGAACAACGCAGAAGGCTTTTTTTCCTTTTTTTTCCTTTTTTTTTTTTTTCAACAAAGTGAAGAAAACTTTTCAAGGCCAGACAAGTTTTGTTTTAAAAGTGCTGGAGCTGGAAAAAAGGATTTCGGCCCATCAGCAGTGTGTGATGTCAGCACACGGGACAACAAAAGTCCAAATCCGTGGTGTTTGCAGCATTAGAGGGGCCCGGGCAGGGCTGAAAACAGGCCCTCATTCACAGGGACAAACATACCAGGGCGTGAGCGCGCAAACACACACACACACACACACACACACACACAATGCGAGAGAGAGAGAGAGAGAGAAGAGCGATGTTCTCCGTGAACTCGTTTAAATCAGCCTCGCTACTTCATTTACGAAGGTTTGTGCAACACTTTAAAACAAAAAGCATTCGCCAATTTGGAATTTTAACCATGTTGTTATTTGGTAACAAAAACAAACAAACAAAAAGGTTCAAAACATCTGTGGACGAAATACAAGTCTTTACAATTAATTAACTAGTTAAATAAACGCGACGAAAATAAAAAAGAAAGACCCAGATGTATCGATGTGTGCTTATGGGAATTTACAAAAGCACTTCACTAAAATACTTCACTAAAACTCACTAAAAGTAGTTTGGAAGCGGTCGACGTGTAAAAAGGACACGCCTTCATTCCTTCAATTTAAAATAATTTAAAAAATACTCACTGTTTTTACTCCGTGTACTCACGTATTTTTTCACTTTGAAACTTCTCCAGCGTGGCTAATTTAGTGTGATCATATAAAAATGTATCGTTTCAGTTGACATATTTGTAACACCATGCTACATTTTAATGTTACAAAGATACTGTTTGAGTCAAATTGACCCGTGTTAAAAGTTTAAATGAATTAAATAAATACTTAAGTATGTTTTTAACTTTGAAACTTCACCTGCTTGTCGTAGTTAGTGTAATCTACATATAAACAAAAGAAAAATAGTTCGGTTTGCATATTTTTAACACCCACTAAATGTTTTTGTTACAATGATAATGTTCGGGCCAGTTTGACCCTTCAGACAAAATGGAAGCAAAAAGAGTCAGAAAGATCAAATACTATTTGTTTCTTTGCAACAATGAGACATAATACACCGCTGTCTCTCTCTCTCTCTCTCTCTCTCTCTCTCTCTCTCACACACACACACACACACACACACACACACACACACACACACACACACACACACACTGCTTTGAGGAACTTTTTGGTTTCTGACACTAATGCATAATAAAAGTCCCCCGGGTCAAATTGACCCACAAACATTATTGATATTCCTCTGAAACGAACATAATAGAAGGGTTAAAGCACACGATAGCGCCGCTCTACAGGCACGGGACGGGATAGCCAGCGCTCAAAATGGAGACACAAATCCCAGTGAAAAGACTTTAATGGTCAAAAACTCGAGCAGGTTTTCTTTAGATCTTGGCGTCGGCTACAATGTTGAGTCGCTTATTGTGAAACATATATGGTGTCAATGTAATTGTTTTGCATTACAAACTTGTAAAGCAAGTGTATTATATTACTGCATGTTGTAAAGTTAGACTGTCTATATGGCGAACCATCCAAATTGGTGCTCTACTTTTAACCCATCCAGTAATTAATGCAGTAATAAATGTAATAAACATAATTGTTGTGTGCTTTACAGTATCTTTACTCTGGTCCTATGAGATATTGAGGCACTAATATTTATTCTGGAGTAGAGTTGAAGTTGGAGTTTTGTGGAGGCGGGATTGTTGGATTAGGATTCGAAGTTGGATTTTTCTGTTGGATTAGAACTTTATAACTGTTTGTATTCCTGACTATATGAGTCGGATACTATCAGATTTGCGCTAAAAATGATAATAAATTATCCACAATTTATGGATGACTTCATAAGTCACTTTTGTAATCGGTTTTCTAATCCACTTTATCCTTTTCTGTGTTACGTGGACATTTATTTCAGGCTAAAATAAATGGTAATTCTTCAATACTTCAAAGACAATCTAGGTATGTCTCCATTGTTCCAGGCCTGTAACGGTTAATCTGTGTGGATTATAGTAATTTGACATCATTTAAATTATCCTACTATTTGAATTTCAGAGCACCATTCTCCTTTTTATGACAAAATAGCCTCCGGGCAAAATTATTTTGTAGCTTCTCGTTTTTTTCCCCTTTATTCTGTGAATGGTGTTCGGAATAATCTGGTGTTAACGTGAAAGTGAATAACAGTGGATTTTTTTACGACAAAAAATCGTAGTTTTCACGACAAGTAAAAACTGTGTCGTGTTGGTGTCTGGAGTCGTTTTCATCGATTTCTTGTTGAAGTTACAACCATAGTTAACGCAGGGAAAAGTTACACCAGTCCAAGCTCCGAGATTTGGGATCTGTTACTCACCACAGTCTTCGATTCATGATTGGGATGAATGGGCCAAACTGTTGTGAGGTGGCAGAATCTCAGCGCTGAAGAATGGCATTGATTAGCGGTGATAATAGGTCTTCATGTTTCACGGTGTGTGTGTGTGTGTGTAAGTGGCATGGCGGTGTTGTGGGTGTGTAAAGTGTGGTAACCAGAGTCTGCGAGTGCTCGGGAATCTGTAGCTCGATCCCATCTGAGACGCAGAGAGCCGACTAAGAACTCCCTGATCTCTTTATTTCAAATTGGCATTAAAATCATAATTTAAAAAGTATTTAGTCGTACTGTGTATAGATTAATTATGAGCAAGAACACAAGACGGAGAGAATTAAATAGGACAGAAATGCTTTTGCAAGGCCAGTTCAGACTGGAATTACTCAGGTCAGCTACAGTATAGCAGAACAGTATTATGTTGATATTATCAATGTAAATAAGCAATATATATCAATAAAACTCAAGTAAAAAATGTCTGCTTATTTATACGCATATATTATTTCAACTAATTCCGTTGTATCACAACAATGACAATGAAGTTTCTTGTGTCGCACCTTTCTTATGTATGAGTGTAGTTTTATTGGTTATTTGCTTTGTTAATAGTAATAATATGTTAATATTATTAATTTTGCTTCGAGCTGATTGTCAAAAACTGATCTTTTTGAAGTTAAATTACTTTATTTGTTATTTAGATAACTTCATTATTAAGCAATTAGTAAGACTAAGTAATAATAACTTTTATTAATTATTTACTAGAGTTGCACTGTGTGGCGCTAATCATAATCATAACATGCTGGACCAAAAATAAAAAAATAAAAAAAAAGTTTGCATTTTGTTGATTTTAGCCCCTCCCCTTTTCCAATTTTAGATGCTCAAAAACCTGGGGGTGCTTATAATCGAATATTTCAAATAGATATAAGCGCACATTTTTTCATATTTCTGGTCAGGAGAAATCACATAAAATGGAAATGCGTCATTTAAAAAAATAGATAAAAGAAATAAATACAATTTAATAAATAAAGAAACGTTAGCCACATTGCGACACTTAGCAGTGGCTAAGCTACGATACTTCACATTCAACCAAATTTAAAATTTATAAATAACAAATTTACCTTAAAAACAGAAGCAACGAAACCTTATCCACAGATCAACCCTTAGCAGTGGCTAAATAACACTGGAAAAAAAAGTATTAAAATAAAATACAATAACATGGGGCACTCTATTCTCTGTCCCATAATTTCGTTACAATGTTCATTACTCTCTCGTAATTTTGTTACAATGTTGTACCCCAATGCTGCAATGACAATAAACTACTACTACTACTACTACATAATGCCCATATATGGACATAGCAAGTGAAATCCTACTGGAGATATACTCTACTGCATTTAGAAATAATATTTAACGTTCTAATAGGTTTCTGGAAAGTCTGAATGCATTGAAAGTATTAAGGTGCTTTTGTGCGAATATTAATGGACATTTTATGTTGTACGGAAAAAAAACACAAACAATTGTGACTTTTAATGTAAAAATGTGACAAATGAATTCTCTCTGGGGGGAGGGGGTGCTTATATTCACGTTAATACGATATTCCAATAACTATTCTGACATTTCTTAATATAATAATACTATTGTAATTGTATAAATTAATAATACTAATAATGCACAACATTGTTATAAGTTCATCTACAGTAACTTTCGCTTTTCAGATATGGTTCAGTGGTAGAGAAATGGACTTTTGTCAACGAATTTGCTGTGTTTTTTTAAGAATGAGCTTAAACCACAGTTTAAGACTGCCCACTTCTCCTGGTTAGTGTGTCCCTTTCACTATGTGTGTGTATCTTCACTAAATTGTAGCGACTTTGCGTTGGTCTCGAACTAAGAAAAGCCCTATATAAATAAATTTGAACTTTGAATTTATTTAAATTTGCGCAACATTGATACTGCCCCTAGTGGCCATTCCGGCAAACTCCCTCCTTTTCCTCTTCTCTTCTTTGGTGGTGCATCGGCAATCCCTGTGTGTGACTACAAGTGACCGCTTGCCTCACACGACTTCAGCAGCATAATGCAATGGGGCCGACAAAAAGGGAAGCGTTTATTTTACACCACCGGGAACAAGTGTCGTCTTTTCGTCGTCTGTCGATGAGCCACGTCCACTCCTGGCGAATCCCAGACACAGCGAGGGGCAGCGCGGCATGGATGGCATGAATGGGCATTGTGGATCTGGCTAATACACAACGAGCTCTCTTTATGACGGGAGCAATTATGACGGCCACGTCGGAGCGGTGAATGTGTGAGATTGGCGATGGCCAGCGAGATAAGTCGAGAAATTGTCACTTACTGTAACAGTGGCGGGCATTCATGAAAGGGGGATGTCTAATAAACTCCTGGAGGAAAGAAGGCCAGCTGTACTCCGCCGCCACGAACAACGTGGCCCTTTCTCCGCAACTCCAAACTTTGTGAAAAGGCAAAACTGTCTCTGAGGAGCTCTCTGATTCAACATCCATTTCAATAGAGGTTTGTCTTGGGGGAGCAAACAAGGGCTTCCTTTTGACTAAATAATGAAAAATACTCTGTTCTAAAGAAGTGGCCAAAAAACACACATTCTTCTAGATTAGCTGGCGACTTGAGATTTTAGTATGCTTTACTACGTAGTACAAGAATACACATTCGCATGTTACAATTTGTGCAATCCATCTTGGTCGAAATAATAACGGGACGGGTTTAATTTGGACTGTGCTGTCTGGAAAACCACCTCGGAGTGTTTCGAGGGGCAAAAAAAGAGAAAAATAAAATCTGGAAATAGGACGAGACATGGGTGAGGCAACTTAACATACAACTAAGAACTTAAAAAAAGTTCCACTTTATGGGAATAATTGTTTTATTTCTCTATTATGTTTTATTGCAAATGTATGTGTTACAATTTGTACAATCCACCTTGGCCAAAATAATAATAGGACGAGTTTAATTTGACCTGGGCTATCTAAAAAAATGACCTTGAATGGACAAGCAAAACGAGAAAAATAAAATCAGAAATCGGATGAACAGATAACGAGAGGCAGATGAGGCAACTAAACATAGAACTAGAAACTTTTTTACAAATTATTTTTATTATTAATGTTTTATTACAAATTTGTACGTTAAAATTCGTGCAATCTGTCTTGGCCGAAATAATAATAGGACGAGTCTAATTTGACCAGTGCTATCTACGAAAAGTGTTGCGAGACGAGCAAAAAAGAGAAAAATAAAATCAGAAAACGCATGAACCGATAGCGAAAGACAGGTGAGGCAACTAAACATAGAACTAGAAACTTAAAAAAAAACATTTGATCACTCTATTATGTTTTAATACAAATTTGTACTTTACAATTCGTGCAATCCGTCTTGGCCGAAATAATAATAGGACGAGTTTAATTTGACCTGCGCTATCTAAAAAATGACTTTGAATGGACAAGAAAAACGAGAAAAATAAAATCAGAAAATGGATGAACAGATAACGAGAGGCAGGTGAGGCAACTAAACATAGGAACTTGTAAAAAAAAAAAAAAGTGCCACTTTGTGGGAATAACAATGTTTTTTCTCTCAATTATGTTTTAATACAAATTTGTATGTTAAAATTCATACAATACATCTTGGTCGAAATAATAACCGTACGAGTTTTAGCTTTCACGCTCTTTGAGGGATTCGTCAACCAATCCAGCTTAGCCGGCAAGTAGACGCCGAACTTAGGCATAATCACACTACTCATGTCAAATTTTTCCAATGTGCCGTTCCAAAAGTATCTATACAAACATTACGACACCAAAATCACAAGCTTTTAATCTGTTTAGTTTGACCTGTGCTATCGAAAAAATGACCTAGATTGCAAGACAACAAAAAAAGAGAAAAATAAAATCAGAAAAGTGCATGAACAGAAAATGGGACCGTAAAGTAAAGTAAAGGAAAGTAAAGGAAAGTAAAGTGAGTGAGTTTGGCAACTGGTGAGGCAACTAAACATAGGGACTTAAAAAAAGTGCCATAATAAAGTTGTATCTCTATATTATGTTTTAATACTACAAAAACATTAAATACTTATCACTCATTCATTTTTTTTACTGATGGTTCCAAGTCTATATGTCGGTACACAAATACAGAATTCACATAGTTCTGACTATTGAATTGTAATTTGGACATTTCTACCATCATATCGTAGCGTCATTATTGTTGTAATGTTCTTGTGTTAATACAAGACACAACACACAACACAAATTTTACCACCACAACTGTATGTGCAAAGACAAAGTCACTTTATACTGCATTGAGTATGGATTAGTCCTCTCCTTCCAATTTTTTTAATTTTTTTTTTGTGTCAAATCACCTGAGCATCTGCACCCATACACCCCGGATAAAGCAGATTCTCACACCTACAGGCAGTTTGCTGTCTCCAGTTCTCCTGAATGTAAGTATTAGTAGTGTGGAGGGAAACCGGAGCCCCCAACAAAACCCATGAGAACACCGAGAGAACATACAGAACGAAACTTGAACTTCAGCCTTGAACTCAGATTGTCCCGCTGAGTGACAAAAGAGCGACACAGGAGTCGGAATTTACTATTAAGCTAGTGGTTTTGCTTTTAACTTTTCATCTCACTTTTATTTTACTAATAAACCACATCTGTATTTTCTTGTGGTTTTTTGTGGGACACATTTGCGTACATAAATTATATCTACAAATGAAGGAACCAATGAATGAATTAGTGATACTGTGCGCCACCAGTCAACTGTTGTTGTTTTTCATATTAAAAATGAATAAATATATACATACTTTATTATAGAATAGACTATTATTCTGTACTATAGTTATTTAGAAGAAAATATTTAAATATATAAATGTATAAACAACAACAAAATAGTTTGAGTTTCATAGTTTCTTATTTATATAATAATGACATATAATATTAATAAAATAATGACACTATTGTGACATACACACACACACACACAGAAAGCTATTTACATTTCAATAACATTATTATATGACTAATAAACACATTATTATACGTTTGCACAGAAAAGAAGCACGTGTTACTACAAAATTATTGTTTTGAAATATTGATTTGACATTTTTACTCTAAAACCTGAACAATAAATCATGAGTAGTTAGTTAGCAAAGACTAGTGTGAGTTTCCCGGAGCCATTGTAAACAAAAGCTTGTAAACAGTGAGCACTGTGTGTGTGTGTGTGTGTGTGTGTGTGT
>MU204413.1:7750190-7812461 GCA_017309775.1 Paedocypris sp. Pulau Singkep
ACTGGCAAGTCTTAAATTGGGAGCCTCAAGGCGTTGTCTTCTTTTTTTTTTTCTGAGGGAGAGTGTGAGAGAGAGAGAGAGAGAGAGAGAGAGAGAGAGAGAGAGAGAGAGAGAGAGAGAGAGAGAGAGAGAGAGAGAGAGAGAGAGAGAGAGAGAGAGAGAGAGAGAGAGAGAGAGAGAGAGAAAGAAAGTTAGAAAAAGAAAGAAATAGAGACCTTGGGATATTGAGAGAGACAGAGAGTGAGAAAGAGAGAGAAAGGGAAGACGGAGAGTGAGAGAGAGAGAGAGAGAGAGAGAGAAAGAAAGAGAGCTGGGGGTACACAAACACAAAAAAGTAAAATTTAGTAATTTTACAAGTAAAAAACTTAATTTTTTTAGAGTCATTACAAAATTACATTTTGTACAAATGTACAAATTCCTTACACATTTACAAGTACAATAAAACAACTCTTTAAAATCCAGTGATTCTAGGGACTAATAAAGGTTCAATTATTATTATTATTATTATTATAATCTCCCATTGCGTTTTGAAAAGTGCTGTGAAAACTTGCTGTGTGTATAGCGGTGTAAGTTCTCTTTTCCTGAGAAATTTTTGGTTAAAACTTTGCACATGTAAAAAATTACTTTCAGAAAACTTTAAAAATGGCTTCTAATTGACCAACTGGTGTTTTTCATCTTGAAATTATTTTGAAGAGTTGAGGTTTTGGAGAGACATGTGAAGTTTGTGTTTTCTACATATTTACTATAATCTAGGACATTTCTTAAACCAATATTTAATAAGACTACAGATTTATTGAAAGAGTAAAAAGTATGCGCTGTTCCGTTCCACAAACAATCCGCATTCAGCTCAAATTAGCAAAATGTCCAGGGCTATTTTTGGTTATTCTTATCCCAGTTACATAATGTGTAAACTGTATAAGTGCATGTCAATGTCACGCAGCCAAGCAATTAGAAAGTTCATTTAGTTTTAATCATTTTTAAGCCCATTTAGAATAAGTTCAGAGCGTGTTAAAATCGTTAATTTTAAAGAATTAGTCTTTTTTTATTTTAGAAATAAACCCTGGAGAGCCAAGACAAATGTCTTTTCTTTCAGTCGGGCGAGAAGAAGACGTGCTTTATACTTCATACTCAAATAAAGCAACAACATGAGAAAACACATGACGTGATATTATTAAAATACACATTTTATAATTGGGGCGACTAATAAACAAATGCAGATAAATTAAGGCACCTACTTTCTTGGTAAATGCCTTTTCATGTATTTTTATTTAAAGATTTTAAATAAAAAAAAGTTGAATGCTAATTTTACAAGATTAATTTTTTAATATGCGGTAATGAGTAATTCTATAGGTAGGAAGTAAAGCGGTGAGAATAAGACTTTTTAAAAACTATTTTAAAAATATACCGTAGTAAATAAACGCCAAGACATCATGTATTAAACATGGTAGACAAAACAATAAGCGAATCACAGAGGCTTAAATACAAAATAAACCAGAAGAAGAACCAGAAACAGGTGAAGAAAATCAGGCAAGTGAAAAAGAAAGAAAATTAGGTCAAAAGAGTTCGATTTTACTGACACACGCATCATAACGATCATTCAATAATTAAAAATTCAGATTAAAGATAAGGGTCATTCTGATTGGTCAGACACGATCTTTAGCGTCGATGTTAACATCAATTTGTGTTTCTAACATCTTTTTTCTTGAGTACATGTGTGTGTTGTGATAATGGATTTTTCGGTCATTACTCGAACCCTATCGTGAAAGTTTTGTCGTACTTATGGCTCAGTGTCGCCACCTTGAGGCCAATGAAAGGTTAAATAAGCATTGTTGTAAAATCGATGCTGCAAGTCAAATAAAACAGTTTTATTTTACCCATAACCCACGACGTTTCATTGTTTCTCTTATGAAATGTTTGTTCTGTATTATTTTTATAATTAAAAAAAAATTGTCATTAAAGTGTGTAATTTGTTCGCCAATTTGCACAAGTTTTATAAACTGGCAATTGAGTGTTTGAGAACCAACTTCTCTTCTTTCAGATCAACCATTTGCTGAACTGGAAGGACTGGTTTCTTTTTCCTCCGTTTTTGGAGCCAATCACAGCAACACTGGCCCCGAGGCAGGACACACCCTCTGGACTGGTGGCCAACCAATCACAAATAGACACACACAAAATGTTTTTTTCATCTGTGGGAGAAAACGGAGACCCCGAGGAAACCTACGCAAGCACATGGAGAACATACACATTTTACAAAGAAAAGCCCAGATTAGGTCTTAGGAACTCAAAATGTACATTGATAAGTAAAATTACAGTTAAATAAATTTACAGTTACAACAAAAATTGCAAATAAAAAATCAACCTCTTTACATAAACACAGACACAAACTAATGAATTGGCTAAATCATCTTCAACAATATACAATCCTAAGTAAATCAAAGATGGGAATGTGCCACATGTCAGCTTAATAAGGTCGTGCTTCTGTTTTACACAAGAAAGTGAATTTGCTATTACCGTAGAAATGTCCAAAAATGAAAATAAAATGGATTTGTTTTCTGTGGTGTTTACAAAAAAGATTTGTTTGTTTTGTTGTTACTTCCTACTCACAATGACACGTTACTGTACTTTACTGTAAAGTAACTGTTACTTCCTCCTCACACTGACACTGTTACTGTACTTTACTGTAAAGTCACTGTTACTTCCTCCTCACACTGACACTGTTACTGTACTTTACTGTAAAGTAACTGTTACTTCCTCCTCACACTGACACTATTACTGTACTTTACTGTAAAGTAACATCCTCAATTTTAACTTTCTGCGGTTAAATGATCAATGATCCGCAGGCGTTTCACTGTATAAACTGTTCAATACATAAACAAAAAGCTTTGCCCAGTGAAGAAAAAGTGGCGATTTTAATGGTTGTTACACTTCTACCTTTCACTGTGTTGTGTGTGAATCAAGATGAGTCGTAATCAATCTCACTGTGTGGTGTCCCACAGGAACACAATGAAGAAAAGGATGGTGAAACCGTAGAGCTTTCCATGTGCAGCCCTGCAGTGCTGAAACCTATTAACCCCGCCCCTCCCTGCTCTGCTCCTGGCCCCTCCCTCCTGCACTTCTGGCCCCTCCCTTTCTCCTTCCCTCCGCCTCTCCTCTGTGCACACGGGTTTGAAGTTCCCAGGCTGTCATGGTGCATTGAAATTAAAATTATTTTAAAACAAAGTGGAATAATCTCCATAATCTGCACTTCGGTGTTCTACCATTAGACTCTAAAACACAGCAATGCAGTGACACGTTTTGTCGCTCACCGTTTTTTGTGTTTTTGCACCATCTATTTATACTTTCTTTTTTTTTTTTTTTTTTCATTTTTGCACATTTTTGTCATTTTTTTTTTTCTGTGGGGTTCACTGTCCTGGTCATAGCAACTTGTAGTTTTGCGGCTGTAAAACCCCTAGTGGAATTAATACTACACTGAAAAAAAGTGTCTCATTGGATCAAAGTAAAAATTTTGCGTCAACTTGTTACACCTAATTACTTTACTTTGGATCAACCTAACATTTTTACTTTGAAAATAATTAACTCCCTACTACTTAGCCAATGCACAAAACATCTTTGAGTCAAATTAAGTTTTTAAGTTTAATGAAATCCTAAATGATACTTTTCCTTAATGTTTTCTCTTCGGAAAGGTTAAAACACAGACCATCATCCTAAAATATGCATATATTCGTGTCCTTTGTTGATTGGGGCTTGTGTAATAACAGCTTTAATTTAAATTATGATAATGTGTTTAAGGGCATCTAACATTATTTCATAAAATCTGATAAAATCTATGTGTCTTGACCACTATTCAAATAAGTTGCCTTAAAAATCTGCTCTTTTAGTCCATTTAACAAACTAGCAATAACCAGTTTTCCGTTTCTGGAATGGCCAACAGGTCAAAATGCGAGTCTCTGCTAACATACTGAGACGCATTGATGGTTACTTACATAAATATCTTATTTAAACGTATTGTCTTCTTTTAAGACATATCGCTTCAATTGCTCCTCCTTGCAACGAAATAAGCTCATGTAAACGTGTTTGTGATTTATTTTAAAGTTTAAGAGTTTAAAAATTGCATACAGCACATGCAAGCTTCTCATTGGCTCAGTGGCCTATTCTCTTCTCATTACCCACTCTGGATCCAAACCACATTTTTACTTTCCTTTAGGAACTGTATTTACTTTACACTACAATACATAATTTTAATCTAAATCAAAGCAAGTAGATAGTAAGCGTAGATTATTAATTTTTTAGGTGTTGTGCTTTTTTGTTGCTCAATGTTTTTACTATATGTAATATAGGTACTGCTTTATGTACGGTGACCTTGGGTACCATGAAAGGCACCATAAATAAAATGTATTCTTTAGGGCTGGCAAAGTTAACGCGTTAACTCATGCGATTAATTTAATATGTTTAATTGCGTCAATTTTTATTAACGCCATTAATCGCACTTCCGGTTTTTGAGTTTCACTTCAAAACCATTCAGTATTAAGTGAACAGTATTTTGAAAAATCGTTTGACAGCACTGGTATTTTTGTTATTATTAGTGGGATTAATAAAGTCTATCGTATCATATATATGGGCAAATCACTATACATTAGAATGTTCACATTGTAGAGCGAAGAAATGAAAAAACCAAGAGCTTTTCCATTGGTCCTCAAGTGCCTGAAGAACAACCCGTCTGTCCACGTTAAGACTTAATTGCGTTCCGTGTTTTCCAAGGTCAACACCGTGTGCCATTAAAGCAGGTTGACCGAAGGATCAGTCCGAAAGCGTCTGTGAAAACAAACAATTAATGCGGCATGGACGTATAATGAGTCAATCTCCTGCCAGGACCCCGGTCCATTGTTTGGCTGGAATTAACTATGGCAGGTCATGTGTCACTGGATGCTGACCTCGGCCCATTCACCAGCCCACACTTGCATTAGCCGCGGTCCGCTTTGGGGTCAAACACAGTTCCAAGCCCGTCAACCGAATTTTAGTGTGACTGCTACTGTGGTAATTAATAATGTCTCTATTATTATTATTATTATTATTTTTTTTGGTTATTATTTATTTATTTATTCTCATTGAGTCTCGAATTTTTTTTCACCCATTTCTGCGTGATTTGTAATATAATCTAAGAAAAAATTACATTTACAGCTTAAAATTAACTCTAAAATGTTAAGCTTTAATTAATAAAATCATCAGTTAATAATAAAAATTTTTTTATCTCATGGCAACATATTGACAATCTCACTCACTTTTCATGTCCAACGAGGAGAAACAATCTGTTCCATACTGTGGTGGAGCCGTGGAAATAAAATGCACTATTTTCTTTTAATAGCGGTAATTAATCATTTCTCTATTATTATTATTATTATTATTATTATTATTAATTTTTTGTTATTATTTATTTATTTATTCAAACATGTATACATAACAAATAATAACAACATAAAAACTACAACGTAATAATAATAATGCAATCATCTCGTTCATTTCCATAAAACTTATTTGAAAGAAGTACAACTTATCTAGTCCCACCCCCTTTTATATTCCACTTTAAAACATGAAGACTGTATCCACAGCAACATCATAAATTAACTTAGACCTTTGATACAAAGTAAATCTGACAAAATGTGACAACATTTAATTATTCCTCGTTTTTAATGTAGTGTGAATGAATGTCCTTTTTATATTTATGTTTGAATGTTTTAGGTTAGTACACTGCTTTACCTCTACCACTCGAGTAAATGTAGAGACTGTCTCAATTACTCCGTTACAAGTTACCCATTCCTAGAAGACTTGAGTAAAAGTCGTAAAGTATCCAATTATAAAATAAAAAAGAAATTCAAATTAAAATGTATTTGTCACTTCCGCATTATTTTGCAACAACAAGGCAGTGAAATGTGTTTTTGAATTGCCCGGCGTATAAACATAGTGGGGGGTGGGGGGGTGTGCAATAGAAATACAATGAAAAGATAAGAGATAAAAAGCAAAAAAATACAATAAAAGAAGGAATAAAAAAAAATAATAAAATAAAAGATAAAAGATGAAAAATGCAATAAGAGCAAAATACAAGATAAAATATGCAAGGTAGAATATTAATTAAAAAATGAAATATAAAAGGATAAAACATAAAGATATGCAAGTAAAAATAAAGATAAAATATAAAATAAAATATAAAAGATAAAAATACAATAAAGAGAGAGATTTTTGGTGTTTTACTCCTACTGAACTTGGGCTAAAAATACCCACCAGGAAATGTGGAAAACAACAAGATTTTTATTTATGGGCTTTTATTTCCAAATATAGAAATGACATTTAGTGCCCCAATATTTCAAAATGGCAGAACAAAAAAGATTTAAAAAAGAACAAAAAGTCAGACTCGGTCAAAATCAAATGTGCAATAATGTGCAACTGCTAATTCACGTGATTGAGCTGATAAACAGCATCCAGTACAATTACACCCTTACAAGTTACCAATTCTTAAGGAACTTGAGTAAAAGTCATAAAGTATCCAATTTTAAAAGAATTTAAGTAATTTTACTCTCCCTTAATTTAGGCTAAAAAAAACAATATATGTGGATATATTTGTATTTATGGGGTTTTATTTTTTAATATAGAAATTATATGCACTGTTTCAAAATGTCAGAGCAGAAAAGATTAAAAAAAGAACAAAAAGTCAGTCTCAGTCAAAGTCAAACGTGCAAAAAAGCGCCACGTTCACGTGATTTAGCTGATTAACAGCATCCAGTACCTTCAGCATCCTGCAGATGGCGATATCACCTACTCAATCACAAATGTAGTCAAGTAGAGAGTAAAAGTTGCTTATAAATTTGATTCTCAGTACAAGTACAAAGTAGCCAAAAAATACTCAAAATAAGAAAGTTCATTTACTCAAGTACTTTACACCGCTGCAAACATTAATGTATTTTCATAATTTGTCAGTCGTTTTTCAGCAGTCCTGCCCCTGACAGATGCCCAGCAGACCACCCGATCCCACCGCCTCTGGTCACAGCAGAAACACGCTGACGGATCCTAAACGTTCCCTCTGTTTACGTATCTAGAGCTTTTCCTCTGAATATCATCCATATTTAAACACGGCCAAACAACATCTGTAAGGTGATGATGTCCTTCACTACTCATCTGCTGCGTTGAACACTCAGTCTGTTGCTCTTTAATGATTCAGAGCTTCAATAATTGATAAGAATAACTGAAACTTTATTAATCCCTCAATCCATCTAAAGAAGGAACACACACAAACCCCTGTCTTGATTTAAACCACATTTCTAAATTGAAATTAACTTTATTTCATTTTATTTTGTGAAAAGATTCCTCAAAAACATCTGTACGGAGATTCTATGTGTGTTTTCTGCGGTTTATAAATGTATAAATGTTCAATGAGTGTACACCAGTCTAAATTAATAATTTATGATTAAAAAACAAATACATTTAAGAGATCAGAATAATTCTAATACTTTTGCAAAGTACAGTATTTACAGAGGTAAAAATTCTCACGTGAGCTCAAGCTCTATTAAAGCTGCCTATAAATAAGACTAATAATAATCAAATTTGAAAATCTAAACTTTGGTCATTTATTGTTATAAGCAAGAGTCACCTTCAGTGAAGACAGAAATTAAATGTTACCAGCTAAAACCAAAATGATTACAAACATTGTATTAAATCTCACGACTTGAAAAATTGAGTCTCATGAAAAATGGAGTCTCATGAGTCTCGACTTGAAAATTTGTTTCTACCAATCCCTGTGTGATTTGTCATATAATCTAAGAAAATAAAATTACATTTCCATCTTAAAATTAACTCTAAAATTTCAAGCTTTAATTAATAAAATCATCAAATAATAATTAATACAAATTTATAATTTAAAAAATGTATAACATTTAAGCAAATTTTTATCTCATGCCAACATTTTGACAATCTCACTCACTTTACTTCACTTTACATGTCCAATGAAATAATCTGTTTTATAATGTGTGTTGGAGCTGGTAAAATTAAACACACTTTCGTTTTTTTTTTCCACGTCTTTTTTTTTTTTATTAATTTTTTTCTCAAAACGTGAAACCGTCAACAGATATGGTTTAACCATAATGTTCTCTTTGTGCTGATGGATGAGAGCAAAAAGCGGTCAGGTAAATGGAGAAGACGTGGGGGAAGGGCGGCGAGACACCTCTTCTTCCTCTTCTGTCTCTAATAGACCGTAGTGGAGATTAATTAGAAAGAATGATTAATCAGATTTGTGTCATTGTGACGAACTGTTGAGGCAGAGTGTTTAACGAAATATAATTCGATGTAAAGAGCTCTCATTCGGTTCTCAGCGTGATGGAACTTGCTCCACATGCCACAAAAATGCCTTTTAAAACCTTTGTTAAATAAAATATTGTGTCTCAAAAAAGTCATGATATTGCAAATTGGCCTGTGAGATCCTTATATATGGAGCTTTTGTTATAGTAATAATGACTCAGCAATAAGACACTAAAACTACATTCCCCATAATGCAGTGCTCCAGCAACCCCACCTCCCTTCTAAAATTGTTTTAAAATTTACATTATAAGTAAAATTTAGACTTAATTTATATTATACCTTACAAGCCTATATTTTTGCCTATATTATACTTTTTTCTGAGGTTCACATTTCTAACATGAACGTGTCTAGTTCAGGACTAGGGACATGGACTACATTTCCCATGAGCCTTTGTTCCCGTCTCCGGTTTAATTGTTGTCACCTGTTCCTCATCTGTCTGTGTATTTAAGTCTTCACCTGTGCCATTGTTCTCTGTCAGTCATTAAGGTTGCACCATCATCCAGTTTCTCAGTTTCTGTGTGAGTACCTTTATGTATTTTGTCATCTTTTTCGTAGGATGTGTTTTTTCGGAGAACAGTTTACGTATTTCAAGCTATACAGAGATAAAGTTTATTTATTATGGAGTAACATATATATATATATATATATATATATATATATATATATATATATATATATTTATTTATTTATTATTTTTTTTTAATTATTAATAATCAGTTTTTTACAGAGCCCCAAAGTACATGGAGGAAAAAACCAATTCAATAGCAAAAAATCAAAACTAAAAAAATCTGGCAAAAAGAAAAAAAAAAAATATTAATGTCCAATCACGGGTAGTTTGTCTCCATATTTATGGTGAAATGTTTAGCTTTAGTGTGATTAAAGTTTATCCTGTCACCTCTGACTTAAAGTTGGCTTTAGGTTTTGGCCTAAGACACAAATGTGTCTTCTTAGCTATACAAATTGGTTATAAAATTTGATATAAATTATATACAGAGTTAAAAAAAAATTATGTATATGATTAACATGTCTTTATAATTATTCTGTAAATAATACAATTTCTTGGCTTCTTCTACCCAGCGGATTATGTTAAAAAAAAAAAACATTTTGCTAAAAAGAATTTTCACCGTCAAGTAAAACAAATAAGCAAGGATTTCATACTCGTACTTATCCATGTCCATCTCGCCTCCCCGAGCTGTCACATCAGTGAGCGAGCCAGCGGGAATGCTGCATGGGGTGGGCTCGGACCACTCTGGGCTTTGAGCCTGTCATTACCTGTTTCAGATAAGTAAACCTGATGTCAGACGGACTAGGAGTGTGCCACTTAAAACCGCCAAACACACGCTAAACAAACACAACATGTCTCCCTTTATCAAGCCTGCATCCCATTTGTCTATATCACCTTTTCTCGAAAAAGGTTAGGATGGAAAGAGGGGAATATATGAGCTCAGCAGATCCCTAACTCAACTCTGACAGCTGAGATTTTACTCTAGTATTTTTCATTTCTTCTACAACTATTATTATTCATTGAAAAATAGTGGTAAGGTGGAGCAGTGGGCAGCGCTGTAGCCTCACAGCATGCTTTTCAGATAAATTATGATTGTAAAATTGCAAAACTACTGGTGTGAGTGTGAATGTGTGTCCTGCTCTGTGATTGGTTGGCGTGTGTGTGTGTCCCGCCTCAGAGTTGCAGTGATTGGCTCCAGCTTCCCATGATCCAGAAATGAAGTGGTAGAAAATGGAAGAAAGGATGGTCTTGTTTTGACAAACACAATCTGAATTTGAATTATTTTATTTCACATTTACAATATATGAATATAACACTTCCCTTATTTTTCAGGCACAAAATAAAAAAATACATATTTTATTATTATTTTTTTTGTAATAACGTTTCTGGTTCAATTACGTTAATATTCTCCTATAAATACTTTTTTTTTTCTTTATTTAACAATGCATTTAGTTTAATCTTTCTTCATTCAGTGCTTTTTGGCTCATTTCACATTCTCATGTCACATTTGAAATCAGCGATTATAAGCACTCCCCGAGTTTTTGAGCCTCAAAAATACTAAAAAAAGAGGGTGTTTATATTCTGTGTTAAATACGGTATTTATTATGCGTATAACTCTTACTTGCATTATTCCCTTCCTCTTGTTACCTAATATACTCCTAGATATAATCCAACTCCTACACTGCGGGATGAAAGATTTGTTGGAAAAAAAACACAGTCTGCAATGAGTTGTTCGTTCGCAGATTTGGTCTTTTACTTTTTCTGCCGAATCAGCGAATAGTCTCTGTTCTCTCTTAACACGAGTAATTACACAACGTAATGAACTCTCTGATCGTTGCACATGCAATCCAGCTCGCCATCGACGTGTTCTGCACGCTACAATTGATTCCATCCAATCGTGTTGCATTTCATCTTCCTCATTTGGACGGAGCAACTGTTCGAGGCGTGTGACAAGATAATGAACCTCCTCGTGGTCATACCTTGTCAGGTCAAAGGTCAGAGGGTCCGAAACGACAAAACCAGAGAGAGGCTCTTCATGCAGGTAGTTTTCAGTAATTGTCTTTCCGTTAAATCGTGGTTATCGTTGTCTTGCATGATACACCGTGAATTTCGAAAGTTCGGCAACAGAAATCTTAATTTTCCATGAGTACCTGAACACAATACTTGAGTAAAAGTACGGATACCTTACTGCAAAATCACTCAATTACAAGTCAGCAATTCCAAGGAGTCTTGAGTAAAAGTCGCAAAGTATCCAATTTTAAAAGCAGTTAAGCGTTTTACTTGAACTTAGTTTAGGCTCAAAAAAACACCAAGAAATGTAAAAAACAAGAAACACTGTGTTCTTCGTTGTTTTGTTTTCGACATATACAGTACAGACTGTTTTGCCGTCCGTTAGCCCTGACTTAGCCATTAGCCTACGGCTGCTATTTGATTTATAGTCTGTCTGTTCTAAAATGACAGCTTGTATTTAGTTATTATCTATTTCTAACACTTTATTTTTAGCCAATGCTACTGTAAGTATTGCGTCATGACTAATGTTTCTTTCATTAATATTACTGTTATTAAGCGTAAAAAAGCATATAAGCACGTCTGCCTCCGGAACCATTACTGCATTCAAATGACATAGTTCCATTTATTTGTGATTGAAATGTAGAAAACGTTTTTGAGCCGTTTTATCCTAAAATGGGACAGATATGTGTAAATATGGTAATAGTCCCTTGTTTTTGAGCTTTGCCTGTTCCATATTATATTTTGAAGCCAAATTTGTTTGCATCATGAAAATGAACAATTCGAATGTTTAATTGGGTTCTCTGAAAAACAAATGACTGTAACAGGCTCTTTTGAGTTGAGTTGAATTGAGTTGAGTTGAAAAAGACTTTAATTGTCCGACAGCGGAAAAATTGCATGTCACAACAGCTGTCAAATATATGCATTTAAAAAGAAAAACATCTATATGTGGAATAAAAAAAGTAAAAAAGTATGCATGCATTAACATAAACTTAAATAATTTTGACTGACCTGAAGGAGGGTTGGCAGTACTGACTAATAGAGTAATATTGAGTAATAAAGAGTAGGAGTATTAAAGAGGAAAATTTGAGTGATCACCGTAAAAAAAACGTTGGATTTTAGATAAGTGTTGGGATATTTTAGAAAAAAAGAATTTTATTCTCAGTTGTGCGTTTTTGACATTCAATCCTCACTCTTACTCCACGAACTTCTGACAAGCCTCTGGAACTTCCAAAGACTGGTTTTCAGCTTCCTGGTGGATTATAAAGCACAGAACAAATGAGCAGAAAAGAATCTTATTCCTTTGAATGGTGATTCTATGTGTGTGTTTGCCCTAAAATCCCACTTTTCACCTGCTCCCAGCTTTTATTTGCCCCTTTCTCCAATAGATCCTCCACCCAACCATCATCCTCAGCCTCGGTAGCCCTGACATGTAATGGCCATTAAAACGCAAACTCCGGGGTTCCAGTCTAGTTGGCCTCGTTTCCCATAGTCACAGAACTAACAATTATCTTGATGTTAATCACTGTAAGATGCCCATCAGGGATTGGCCTTTCACCTCTGCCCTAGTCTAATGAAAATCTTATCTGCTTGACGGATCCCATCAGCGCCCGACATAGTCATACGTCTTTTACTGTGTAACTGGCTGGAAAGTGGACAAAAGCACACGGAACCGCGATTCGAGAAGATACTGAATTATGGTTTGTAGGAGCTGAGATTAAACCAAGCCTAACTTGACTAAGTTATTACACTGCGGACTAGTCAAAAACACACATGTATACATACGTTTGTGTATGTATATATATAAATATATATATATATATATATATATATATATATATATACATATATTCCTGTATTTATATACATATATTTATAAATATACATGTGTTCCTGATTATATATATACATTTGAGACACAAGCAACTATTAAAAACCAGATAGTTGATAGTCCAGATAGTCCAGAAATAATAGCATGATTTTATTAAATAAACCAAACATTTGTCCACTTGTTGCACATGGTGACGATTGGTATACAAATATATTTTCACTTCTTTAAAAAAAACATTATAACCTATTAATTTGATGTTGAAAGTGTTATGCAACCATATTTCACTTTATTAATCCATTATAATTAATTAGTTTATTTTAATCTGCGAATTAATCTGCAAGTTTTTGTTTTAAATCTAATATGACACATTTAAATGCCACATTAATGTAATCTTTTAGTTTACTTTTCATTGTGTTAAAAACCTGTTTTTATCCAATTCAACATCCTTTCAACAATTCAACAACAATCTTATGCAGAAAGTGTTATGCAACTATATTTCTCTTTTTTAATCCATTATAATCTATTCATATATTTTAATCTACCTATTATCTACAATTTTTAGTTTTAAATCTAATGCAATACATAAATGCCACGGTAATCAAATATTTTAATGTACTTTTCATTGTGTTAAAAAACTTTTTTTTAATCCAATTCAACCTATTAATTGTACGTTGAAAGTGTTATGCAACTATATTTCTATTTTTTTTTTATCCATTATAATCCATTTTAATCTACCTATTAATCTACACATTTTTATTTTTAAATTTAAAATTGAATATTATAATTTAAAATATAATGTAACACATTTAAATGACACCTTAATCAAAATTTTTAGTTTACTTTTTAAATCCAATTCAACATATTAATCTTATGTCAAAAGTGTTCACTTTTGTGAATCCAGTATAATCTAATAACCTATTTTAATCTGCGTACAAATCTGCAAATTTTTATTTTTAATTCTAATTTGTTACATTGAACTGAGACGTTAATCAAACCCATTAGTGTACTTTTTTTTTCTATGGTGAAACCCGTCTCCGTGTTTGGTGGGTGTAGTGCCCCCCCGCCCTGTCAGCGAGCAGCGAGGGCATTGATGGCTTCTGACAGGCCACACTGGTGACATGTTCTCACAGGGATGTTTAGTGACAGCTCTCTGCTGGTGTTCAACTGCCCCTCTCCTGGCCCAGTACGTCCGTCTCGTCCACTTACTGTAGTCCTGTCCGGACTGAAGTGACGCTGCTGCTTTAAAGAACTTTCAGACCGGAACTTTGATTTTAGTCCATGGCTGTAATACTCTGGGTGCGTTGGTAGGATTTAGTGGAGGGAAAAAATTGAAATGGATCTCTAATAAAAACATTTTAAAAGTTATATTTACGTAATTGGGCTTTCCCAGTAGCTCAGTCTGTAGATGCTGGTGTTTGAACACCAGGTCATGGGTTCGATTCCCAAGAAAAGTAGAACAAAATGTAGATTTGTGAAAAACAAATTAAAGTGCAATGACTTGTATGTGGCTTTGGATAATAGCGTCTGCTGAATGACTGTAAAGTAAAGTTAAGTAAAAATTTTCGTAAATTCGGGTCAAATAGGAAACAAAAATAATCCAATAAACAAACAAATAATAACTGTACGTACTGTACATAGAGTAGGACTTCTACATTCACTTATTGACATCACATTGACAATACAGTGTCAGGATAGCCACAGTGTTGCATTTCCATCGGCCATCTTTGTAAATAATCAATACGTGAAAAATGTTGGCTCATGTCAGATTATAACCAAACCAAAGAGTTTAATCTCAGCTGCTATGTGTTTTTCTAACCTGAGCATATATCTATCTCAAATAGATTATTAAAAGTATTATAGATAGTAAGATAGACACAGTGGATAGAGAGAGAGAGAGAGAGAGAGAGAGAGAGAGAGAGAGAGAGAGAGAGAAAGACAGACTGATTGATTGATTGATTGATTTGATTGATTGATTTGAACTCCCCCTGGATTATCATGAGATTACAGTTGGTGAAAGGTGTTGCACAATTTTTGGCAGTCTGACAAAGTGGCTTGGCTGCACGAAAAATGGCTTCTTTCCAATGCTCTCAGTGACCCTGCTGGCTCTATAGGAAGAGCCAATCGGAAGGTGGTTATCTGCTTGGGAATATTATGGCTAGAAAAAATGGTAGATAACCAACTTTATGAAGTACTTTAGAAGAAGGACTTTAGTTTTTGGCCTACTGGATCCTGGGGTGACTGTGTTTAGACCTCAAGACTCCATTAAAAAAAACATTGGTCAGTGATACCCATTTATCAACCAAAGAGAAGTGGAGTTTCATTGTCAGTTTTCATGTCTGTCAGTAGGACTGACGATGGTGAGATCGGATAGAGCTGATTCGCCTCTTCAGCTCTTCAACATGCCAATGAGTGCCCACTACCCCGTTCCGGGACCCAGTAGTGACATTGCAGGCCCTTCCCTAAGGGGAACAAGACCTGGCCGGTCATCAGTTGTGTAAAAATGGTCATTGTTCAGCTGTGCTCAAAAATTAGGGGGAAAAAAGTCAGGTAAAAAAAAGAAAAATGCCCATTGTTCATGGGATTTCAGACTATGGGCTATGACCAGATGAGAAGCTAGATTGCGACAGTGGCTAGGAACACAAAACCTCTCTAGCGGGGTGACAGGAAAAAGCTAGGGAGAACCCGACTCTCAGGTGCCAGTCTCCTCTGGCATGCTAACATTACAAAGTCATTGGTGAAGATCATTCTGGACGTTGTGTCCTGCGGGGCTATTAGCACTTTGATGGGCTCTACGACAATAGCAATAGTATGCTGTGGTACAGGCGAGATTTGGTTCCGGGCTTCTACCTTATGCAGCCTTCCTAATCATTAAAATTAGTCCATTAGTCAAGTCTCAGTGAATATGCGTAAGTATGGGGTTCACCAGTGACTCTCAGATTCAGGTGATTCGATACGTGGCATGTCTTTCTCGTGTGGAAAGACATGGCACGAAACTTCTCGTGTGGGGAGAAGACCAACAAACCAACAGTTGTGGTTATTTAATGACCTTACAACCCTCTGGGCCCTGCACTGTGTGGTAAAAGATCCGGAACTGAAGACCCCCCTCCTACCCACTTTGAAGACTTGACCCCCGAGCATTTACAACAAGTGGTTGTCGACTTACAACTGATTGATTTTACAACCTTGTCTGGTTGGCTCAGCATCCCGCCGTCTTACGCACTAAAGTGAAAACTGTTACAAAAGCGTCGTGGTTAACTAGCTTATCTCAATTTACTCCAAGTGTTTCTTTGAGCATTGAAAGTATTGGCTTATGGGCACTAAGGCTTTGCTTTCCCCCTGTTGTTGTTGTTTTGTCCCTTGGCCTCCCAGTTAAAGGTGGACGGGAGCTGAAGACTTTCATCACGATCATCTCGTGGCTGGAAGATGAGCATGAGTGATAGATATTACACCACTCCTTAACAGTGGTGTAAAGTTCTTGAGTAAATGGAGTTTGTTACTTTACTCGAGTAGTTTTTGGCCACTTTCTGTACTGAGTATAAACATTTTTAAACAACTTTTACTCTGTACTTGACTACTTTAGTGATTGAGTATCTGTATTCTACTCCACTACATTTGAATGGACACTTGTGATTGTGCCCGGCAAGTCTTTTTCTACCGCGGTAAATTTCTTGGGCAGACCAGGTGATATGGCCATCTGCAGGATGCTGAAGGTACTGGACGCGTTTATCAGCTAAATCACAAGAATGTGAATTAACGATTGCACATTTGACTTTGACTGGGACTGACTTTTTGTTCTCGTTTATCTATTTTGTCTTGCCAACAACATTGGTAAATTTAATGTCCATATCAGGGAATAAATTGTTTTTCACATTTCTTGGCCTAAATTCAGAACGAGTAAAGTTCTTAAGCTCTTTTTAATACTTCTTTAAGTCTTCTTGGAATTGGGTACCTCGTAACTTGTACATGAGTAGTTTTTACAGTAAGGTACTTTTACTCAAGTACGACTCTCAAGTACTCTTCACACCTCTGCCTGACCGAACACAGTATTTGGAACGAATGAATATTCTAAACAACCCTGGTGACTCTGGTACAGTATCAGCCTCTCTGGGTCTTAAACAGGAACAGTCTTAGTTTTGGTAAACGGATCTATTGTGCTGGCCTGATACGATTGAGTGTCCTGAGGGGCTCTTGTGCGGGGAACAGCTGGCAGGTGGTCCGCGCTGGAGAAGTGGACCCAGACGGAACAAAGAATCCGCATCTCTCTTCCTGAAGTAGACGTGGTCGAGATAAAACTTGACAAAGGATAAAAGTAGCTCTCATAAACAGTCTGTCTCCTGACAGATGCTGATGATCAGATTGGGCTTGTTTCTGCAAACATGATGTTGAAATGTCCCATAGGTTCTACTGTTTGTCAAACGTGGTCACATTCGTTGCTAGAAGTGTAAGTGTAGAAGTGTAGATACTAGAGTTAAAAAAGACATCTGTGGAAGTAAAAGTATCAACTCAATCTTTTTACTCAAGTAAAAGTAGTAGTTTGATAATTGCTTGAAGTAAAAAATAATGCGAGAAAACAGAATGACATGTTTAATGGTATAGAAGAAGAAGAAGAAGAAAACATTTATTTGTCCCAACATTTTTCAGAAGCCCCAATGGTAAAACAATAAAGATGAAGAATATGAATGGAAAAAAAATATATATGTAATATATTTATAGTATATATTTAGGACTGTATTGTGTATATATATATATATATATATATATATATATATATATATATATATATATACTATATATACAATATATGTATACTATTATTATAACATATGTATAATAATATATGGGACTATATTGTTTTATTAAAATGTTACCGCATATAAATTAGGCATTTTATTGCAATGCAAACATGTTAAAGAACCAAATATGCGCTACTAAGCATTAACGTTTTTTAGAGTGTAAAATATGATAACTAGTATTGTAATGGTGAACAAAGTCAGACTTTAGAAGCTTTCCATCATTGACCTTTATAGGAGTAATTTAACAAAATAACATAATTTAAGCACAGAACGTTCTTCACAGATTGACCAATCAGCTTTTTTTCAGTTGCAAAAGCCGCTGCTTCAATAGACCACAAAGTAACCAATAGCGTATCATCCAACCACAATCAATTTATCGTGATCGGATGGCGCCAATTATCTGGATGATTTTTTTTAGATCGCAATTAAACCGAAATGAAAATGAAGCAATATGGCTATTTTTTTAACGTAAAGAGTAGAAAGGACAGATATATGTGCATGAAAATATAAGGAGTAGGAGTAAAAAGTAGGCGGGGAAAATAATTATTCAAGTAAAGTATAATTAAGCCAATATTCTACTTGAGTAAAGTAAACGAGTATTGTTTTACTTTTTCCATTTCTAAATAACGAGGACCAATCCCATAAAATATGGGCCTGAAGCACGGTTGGGAGAAATTATTAAACACCCCAATTAAATTAAGCAATTTGCGAACCATTAACTGATAAGGAGGGAAATTAACTACTGTAACTGTGGCAGAATTAATTTCAAATCAAGACAGTGAAAACATTGACATGGTGTGTTAAAACACAACAATCATTTAGTACGGTCAGATTTCTACATTGTTGGGTTTTTCTTACATGAATATTAAAAACTGAGTAAAGAATTGTAACTCGGACAAATAAAAGACGTGTTTCAAATAGCATGGCAGGGCAAATTATCATTCTTTTAGAAAATCTTTTAACATTTGTTCATGAAAATCACAAACTTTGAAAAAGCATGAATGAAGCTTGAGCAGCTTAATTTTTCAATACAATTCTACCAATGTGTTTAGATTAATAGTGTGATAAAGCTACAAGTTGACAATTCAATAAAAAAAATCTGCTTCGTATATACTAGAGGTGGGTATAGATTATTTATTTCCTTTATAAAAAGCAGTCTCAAAAATGTGCTTTTAATAAAGGAATATGATCGCACTTCGCACTCTTACAGCCCACCACTAATTGTTGTGAGACGCCATCTTCTCAGTTAAACTTTCAGTCTGTATCTGATGGAAACTAGACAGAGGTGTAAAGTACTTGAGTACACTTTAAGGATTTTTGGAAATTTTGTAAAGTATTTTGTACTTTTTAGTATTTTGGCTACTGTGTACTTGTACTGAGTATCTTAAGTAACATAAGCAACTTTTAAATGCACGCAGTCCCAATAAATTTACGCAATCAATAAAGTACAAGTACTTATACAAGTACAATAACTACGCTCAGTGTATCAATGTCTAAATCATTTCTTTCAGTTTCGTTCGCATTCGTCATACTTTTTTTTTTTTAATCAATTGTATTACACATGTTTACATAGTTTATATTTATAGTTTGTACAAAATGTACAAAAATTCCCAAACTGTACTCAAGTACTTTACACCTCTGACCTCAAAACTTACTAGCTAGCCCGTCATTGCGCAACACGGGCCAATAAAATGCATTTCCACTTACCTGAAGCGCATAAGTAGCCTAGAAAAGTGCCACACCGGTGCGATAAAGCTACAAGTTTATAAACTAAGTCAGTATTAAAATATGCTTTATATATTAGCGCCTAACACGGGGAAGTGACTTAGGTGTTGGGCGATTTGTATGCGAAAAAAAAGCGAGATTTACTTGTTAAAGGTGCTGCTGATAAGGACGGGGGGGATTTTTGAAGTCTTGGGATTAAATACTAGTGAAGGTGCACAGCGGGTGTTTGCTCTTTGATGCGTCATATCGAACTAAAAAGTGGGTTATTGATGGCACAATAGACTAGGCCAAAAGCAAGCGGTAATCTGCGTGTATCGGCTCGGCATTCGTTTTACAGTGATCTGAGGACGATGGCCACCGAGTTAGGAGGAAAACGCACGGCGAGGTCTTCCAGCTCCACAACACAACAGTTTGAGATTCAGCATCTTCTCCGGTGGACAGAGGAAATCCTCTTTCCTCCCAACGGTTGAGGTGGCTGGCGGCGGATTGTCTTAATCTGTCCTCTCTGTAAAGAAGAAAGTCAGGTGACTGAATTCCAGTCCCTATCTGTCGGAAACCAATCGGTTACAACAAAAAAAAATAAATAATGTTTACGAATATTTTGCAACCAACTTTCCCCAAAAGCCCTAAAGCGCTGACGCATGCGGCGCTGGCTTACCGCGCAGGTATTATGATTCGTAACCGTTTTAATCCCAATCTTATGAAACAACCGAGGCCTCTAAAGGTGAGATTGTTTATGCATGTATGTCATTTTGGCAATTGATGAGAACAATGTGCATTAGGAAAGAAGTGGTGGATATTGAAAGTGTTAACGCGAATATAAGCAGCCCTTTATTTCAAATTTTTGACGCTCAAAAACTTGAGGGGTCTGCTTATAATCGCCGATTTCAAATATGCGTGAAAATATGCTGCCATTTTTTTGTATTTCAAGTCGGGAGCAATCACAGATAAACGGAAACACGTCGTCTTTATGCTGAGGTGCGCGTGTGCGTCTTTAAATATTGCGTAGGCAGACGTGCTACAGTATCAGCTTTTATTAGCACAATAACAGAAATAAAAAAACATTAGATGTCGTGACATTTAACTGAGACACAATAACACTGGAAGAAGTAAGATTAAACTAAATACAGTCATTAATATTACAACAAACAGAAACTACAAACCACATTCATGTAGCTTAGCGAAAACGAGTCCAATGTGTCATTGCAGAAAGAGTCAAAACAGTTGTAAAACGAAGAACACGGGAAATGAAGGGGAATAAAAAAAAATCCAAGGAACAGACACAATCAAAACGCTCGGTCACTGCACAGGGGATAATAATCCTTTACTTAATTTCTCTTCACATGGCATCGGATAAACAGAGTTCGACAGGCCTCACACATGTTGCTTTGCGAATTGACTTTTTGTTATCTATCATTCAAGTCATCATATGAAGTTCACGGGAGTCCTCCACATTTTCTGTAATGATTTTTTGATGAAATGAATTTATATTTTGTGCTTGAAATATCCGCGAGGTGCTTATATTGGCGTAAATATGGTACATAGACTCTGAAAAAACAGGAATGAAACATGAGAAGCTTAATTTTTCATTAAAATTCTGCCGATGTGTTTAGATTAACAGTGTGATAATGCGACAAGTTGACAAATCAATAAGAAAATTTGCTTCGTATATAATAGAGGTGGATATAGATTATTTATTACCTCTATTAAAAGCAATGTCTCGAAAATTTGCTTTTAATAAAGGAACATTATCGCACTCTTACAGCCCACCACTAATTGTTGTGAAACGCCATCTTCTCAGTTAAACTTTCAGTCTGTATCTGATGGAAATTAGACTGAGGTGTAAAGTACTTGAGTACACTTTAGGAATTTTTGTACATTTACTAAATATTTTATTTTATTTTTAGTATTCTGGCTACTTTGTACTTGTACTAAAAGCAACTTTTAAATGCACGCAGTCCCAATCAATTCACGCAGTCAATGAAGTACAAGTACTAATACAAAGTGCAAATACTATGCTCAGTGTTTCAATGTCGAAAGAATTTTTTTCAGTTTTTTTACGCGTTAGTCGTACTTTTTAATTGTATTATGCACATGTATACATATGGTATATTTACAAAATGTACAAAAATTCCTAAACTTTACTCAAGTACTTTACATCTCTGCCCATAAGCTTCATTATAAGACTGGAAGGGAAAGACAGCGAAACAGAAAAAAAAATGCTCGTTACAGCGAAACATGGTAAATAAATCCATTATTTTACACTTTTTTTGACAACTATGGCTTTTATATGTGACCCTTCTTTCCTCATCTTCACTGCAGCTTTCCAAGTAGCTCAGTCTGTAGAGCTACACCGGATCATGGGTTCAATTCCCAGGCAGGAATTTGTTAACTTGTAAAACTGTAATGAAACGTAAGGACAAAAGCGTCTGCTAAATGACTGTAAATGTCTGAAATATCCGTGGGGTGCTTCTATTGGCGTAAATACGGTAGATAGACTAACTAACTAGTGGGGGTGGTGGTAGTGAAGCATGCCGAGGTGCAGCTGTGGACCACACAGAGAGATGCCAAACAAGCCTGTTGAAACAGTAGATACGCTGCCGACAATCGTGTTGGCTCGGGATCGACTGGTTTGGGAATGCGCGAGTGGAATCGAGCTGGGACACTTGTTAGGGATCACTTGGGATACTAAGCAAACGTGACAAACACCAATGATCAATCATATTACTGGTAGAGTCGGGGGCAAGTTCGAATTGGAATGGTTTCCAGAATTGCTGCGAGTTTGAATAAACGGGCCTTGTAGGAGTTTTATCAGGCCACCATTTTGTTTCCTCAGGTGTTCGCACGTTCGGTGCAGGTCGGTCTGGGAATGCTGCGGAAAAGCGTTTGATCTGCCTGCCTTTGAATTACTGATATGGGGGTTCGACAGTAGCCAGGCTGCGCTTTTTAATTTTGAAAAAGACTTGAAATTTCGTTTTAGTCATAGTCTTTTGGCTACAACTCATTTTGGGTTTAGTCCCAAATTAGTCATCTTAATTTTTAGTTTTAGTCTAAGTTTAGTCGACTACATATCACAACATTTTAGTCGACTAAATTACAGTATAGATTTAGTCAACATAGACATAGGTGCTATGTATATTCTAAATGTTTACTAAAGATGCTACGTCTAAGAATTCAGAATACGTAGTTTATTAGTATGAACATACAAACACACAAATTTCTTACATTATTTGGAAAAACATTTTATATATTATATTATATTATTGTTATTAATTTATAGAGTGGGAAATATTGGATTTGTAGAGCAGTTAAATATGAACTTTTTTTTTTGTAAAAAGTGTCCGGTTGCAATTTTATTATGTACGTGTACAATTAATAAAAATGTGTATAATTCTGTTAAGATGAAAAATCGTATTTACAAATAATATCGGGCCAAGATGGGGAGCAGCATGTACAACACTTGTCAGATGTTTTCGTACCACGAAATCTTTTTATACCACGGTTAATTTCTTGGGTAGATGAGATGATATCGCCATCTGCAGGATGCTGAAGGTACTGAATGCTGTTTATCAGCTAAATCACGTAAATTAGCGGCTTGGAAAATACTTGGTGTTTAATTAGCGACATTTGCCCATTTGAGTTTGACTGAGAATGATTTTTTATCTTTATGTTTCTATATTGCTCTATAGATAAAAAAAAATCTATTTTATCTACATTGTTTTCTGCCATTTTAGTGTTATCATTTTGTAAATAAAACCTCACAAATAAGTTTCTTGTTTTTCACATTTTGTGGTTTTTTTGATTCAGTATGAGTAAAATTCTTAAGTTCCATTAAAACTGGACACTTTACAACTTTTACTCAAGCCTGACTTGTAATGGAGTAATTCTTACAGTAAGGTATCAGCACATAATCACATATGGTGTTGAAGTACGATTTACACCTGGATATTTTATATTTGACAAAAAATAGATGTAACAATGTAAAAATAGAAAAAAAAAATTACCAATAAAATCAAATGCACTTTTAACGAAAATTAAAACAATTTACATGAACTCACTCCTGGTCTCCTCTTTACTCTGTCACTCACTCGTTCACTCTGGAACATTCTCGGGCTTTGAGCCGTGGTGGTTTTCCTAAGGAAGGTGTACACACGGCATTATTCTTTCACTTTCCTCACCTGGGTGGGCCGTGTCTGGGGTCTCCGCCTGGATTAGGGTGACAATTAAAGAAGCCAAAACAAATTTAACTAGAGATAAGTACGAATTGTTTATGCCTGTCCATTCGAGACATACAGAGTTTAACGCTTATGAATTATTAAACATATGTATAATAAATTATTACTGAAGAGATATAACTTGAACACTTGACAATGTAAATACTGAGATCAAAGTAGTCATAGTTTAATTAACACAATTACACAACTTGCAACTTTTTTATTTGATTTGTTGATAATGTAACAACAACAACAACGATTCAATGCAAAATTTACAAAGTTGAATTTCAGATTTGATGCAAAACGAACTGAAAAAAAAATGTCTGTGTGTATATAGTAAAATAAAAAGTAACAATAATAATAACATTTCAGTGCAGCACATAAAATTGAGTTCAAATTGAACGTTTAGAAAAACGTTTTTGAAAACTACTGGCTAAAAAAAACGTTCCTTAAACCTAATGCTGTAATAAACGACCAGGTAAATGCGACAATAGCTTCCTTTCCGTTGATAACATTTTTACTGATTAATGATTGATAAATTATTTATCAGTGCATTATTAAGATCCTATACAATTCTTGGCATCATGAGGAAAAATAATCCCATTACTTCTATAATAATCTTAACAAAAGCTACTACAGAACAGTAAAATGACAATTTTTGAAAGTAAATCCAGCACGCAACAGACACGTGCGTGTGAATTATTCAAGTTGGAACTTGTGCGAGAGAGAACGTTTGGGGAATAGAAATAGAATTATGACTGTAAGGTGTGGCACATACACGTGCTAATAATCTAGAAAACAACATCTTTACCAGAAACTTAACCAGAGGTGAAAGAGGCGGAATCAACAAACTGGGCGGAGCCTCAGCATGACCTGGGCCACAGACAACACGTGCTATGCTAATACCAGCATACACTAATCTGAAGCACAAACCTGTTTTAAACAAGTTAGAACCTGGACAGCAGGAGAAATCTCTGCACTTCTAAGACGTCCAGATGTTTCTAAGGAATCTCCGTAAAGTATTCTAGACATTTACACTTGGAATGTTCCAATCCTCCGAAGAGTTAGAGATCCTCAAAGTGGTATTGGAAAGTTGGTCTTGATCTGGAATAATTTGTAGTTCTATATTAATTTGAACTACAAATATATAGAGGAACTGGACAAATGTGCTTATCTGTATGTTTGCTTGAAGGATTAACGTGAATATTTCATTACAGTTGGATTACGTGCTAATCTGATCAATCGCTTTAAAGTTTAACCGACATGTTTAGCATATTGTGTAATTGGAGGCGAAAGGAAGATTGTTGTAAGAAAGCTAAAAATTATTTTATCTTGTGGATTTTTCATGCTGACCAAATAATTACTAAAACTACTGTAATATAAATACAAAAAATAAAGTAGCAACTAAGATCATTCAGTAATATACATTTCTGGCATGATTATTACAATAATTAAATAATCATTTTGTATTCATAAACCTAATATTTACGATAATTTACATTTCTGGCATGATTTGTTAAAAGTATGAACCCATCATTTTATATTAATAAACATAATATTTATGGTAATAATGACAAAAGATATTAAAACTAATTTTTTAATCAGTGATTTTTTTTTTTTTTACAAATTCTCTAAATGAAAAATGGACATTGACCCTGGAAATAGTACTGGTGATCATGTAAAAACTTTTGAAGGTGACATTAAGTGGATTTTTAAAATGTAATTACAAGTAATTGTGTATATTTAATTGTATTGAAATGTGATTAAATGTATGAGGGAAATTCACTCTATTAGAAACAGACAATAATTTCAATTGATGCTTCAGACAAGAAAGATAATGAAAACATTTTCTGTACTAGTTTAAACCATCTACATACTCATTTACATTCTGTTGAGTTAGACAGAAAGAGTTTCCCACAACCTTACAAAAAGCACATATAAAAAAGCAAAAACAAACAAATGCAAATTATGCGTATGAATAATACCTGCAGCATATCCTCGCATCATGTTTGTGTTCTGAATTACTACAGATTTAACCTTCTATTTAGAGGAGTTTAACTCTGGCTTCATTCTAGCCCGAGATTCTGTGCACCAGTAGAACTGGGTCTCCAGAGACTGGGATCTGAAGGGATTAAATGGATGGCATATCAGTGCACTTTAATTCAGATCAAAAGGCTAAGCTGGGTCAGTTAAAGTGTTGTGCCCTTACACACCAAAGGGATTTGAAAGTCTCCTTGTTTAACAGTAACCTGTGCTATCTGCCGCCACCCATTGTGCTAAATTCCGAGGCATGAAAATGGTTACATAATCGGAGCTTAGGTTCAGACCTCGCACATACAGCATGGCCGACACTTCCCAGAGTCAAGAAATTCACCGCAAACCCATTCGCTTAAGAATTAAATGATCAACGAATATCATCAAAAACAGTTTGGTGAGGTTTTTGGCATGGTGAGTGTAATAATGTGCCCTAAGCTGGCTCAAGTGGTAGGAGGCAGACAGATGCCAACTTGGTGGAGCTAAATTTATTACAAAAAAAAAAAAACAAATAAAACGAAACTTCTCCTCAAAACGGTTAACCAGACTGTTAACGTGCCTTGTGTTCAAGCCTGTATCTATCTCCTCCAAGCAGGAGAGAGGTTAACACACACGTAAAATGTGTCTTTCAGTTTAACTGTCTGTATAACCCGTATTAACTGGCTTTTATAACCCAGTTTCCCGCCTAAACAAATTGGGCCGAACCACATTTGATCCAGAGGGGGAACAAGACAATCAAGTTTACGTTTTAGCGCTTTTCTTAGTTCAAGACCAACGTAAAGTCACTATACGCTATGCTATGTGAAGGTTTTAGAGATTATTGGAATTACGCGCTGGCCTGAGTTTTGAGTCTGTCTCGTTGGCTCGTAATATGTGATGAGCTCACTGAGATACGGAGGAGCTAGACCGTTTATTGCTTAATACGTTCGTTAAGAAAATTCTAAATATAATTCTACATTTTTGTAGCAGTAACCAGTGTAGCGACATTAACACTGAACTGATATGGTCATAGATTTTTGTTCTGGTGAATAATCGACCGGCCGCATTCTGAACTAACTGAAGTTTATCTATTAGTCAGGCAGGAGAACCTCCCAGAAGACCACTACAGTAATCTAACCTTGAGGTCATAAACACCTGTATGAGTCTTTCTACATTCGACCTAGGGAGCATATGACGCAGTTTTGAGCGTGGCTATTCCCAATCAAAGGGAAGTGATGAGTTTGCTGGGTTTTAAACTTGTTTTCATAGAATCATTTGAACTGGATGCATGTATTTCATTATCTTGTGATTTAAGAACTATGGTGAACTGACAAGTAAATGCAAACTAACAAAATCTTTAAAGGTGAACACAGAACACTGAAATGTTTTGGGTGAAAGTCCTCGTCATCACAGTCATTTTTTTTTTTTTTTTAAATAATTAACGTATTTACGCGAATAAAAGCACCCTAACAAACAAGGCATAACACAGAACATAACAAAAATGTATTTAAAAAATAGCATTTTAAAGAGAAAATTAATGTAATCTAGCCAGAAATCAAAAAACAAATGTCTCAATTTAAATTTTGTGCCTGAAAAATCCAGGGGGTGCTTATATTCGCGGGGTGCTTATATGCTTATATGCTCAAGACAATTCAACAAAACCAACTCTTGCATTTTTTTACATTTCTTTTAATCACCAGTGTGTTTTAAATACTGTACGTACAGTATCCCCAGAGCGCTGAGCACTCAGTGTGGAGGGGAAATAACCAAACACCAGCCACTGAATTATTCATCATGTGAATTTCACACTACTGACCCGAGACTGTGCGGCATAATCAGATTCACTGATGAAACGATGTTGGTCGCATCTCCAACTACCACGATTATACTACACTACTATATTTAAACCATTACATGCACGATGGTTCCATTACACGTAGATTATTACATACGGAGATAATTCTAAAACACTTGATAGAAACCAGATTAAAAAATGATTATTGGACTGTTTAAGATATAATATTCTAGAAAAAACTAGTGCCAAAAGCAATAAAATCAGAAACGCAGAAAAAAATCTAAGGTGAATAAAACATCTCAAGCTAAAATGTGAAAATGACTAGCAAAAAAAAAAAAACATTAAAAAAGCAAATACGTAAAAAAATGTGAAGCATTTTCGTTTTCTTTTCTGAGAAATGTGCGTTTGATATTTTTGGCTCTTATTTGATATCATACTTTCCAGTACAAAATATTGAATATTCTGGAGAAATATCTCATATTTAGCCAGACCACTAAAAATTAGTCATTTATACTAATTTTTCAGTAGTTTGATATTCATCCATTTTGCACCTAACAACCCAAAAAAATAAAATAAAGACGCTGCTGCTTGCATTTCCTTATTTGACATTTTGGCCTCTAGTGGCAGTTTGAATTATTTTATCGTTTTAAAGGTTCCAACCTTTCCAAATATCCAGTCAGTCATTCTTCTGTAAATCTGCAAAAAAAACCTACTAAATGCAACTATTAATTACAAACAATTTCAAATCAGCCTCATTTAACATGATTTAAAAGATACACAAGATGTCAGGGAGGTTGAAAAAAGCCTATACCTTATTATGCAAATAACACGGGGGGAAAGAATCTGCGTTTTAATATTGCAGTGGGCCTTTAATGCTCTGGGGAAGCCTGATTTGCAATTTTGAGGCCAAAGCCTAATAACAGGGAGAGTGTCAGACATCACAAACCTTTCACCAGAGTGTGAAATTTGCTGCTTCTGCGTCAAGAATCCAATTCATCACTGATCTAGGATGTCCTGTAGATACGTTTTTTCCATTTATTTTTCCATCTTTAATTTGCCAACAGTGAATCAATATTTAGTCAACTAATGTAATTGGCCGCTGTGAAATAAAACACAGAAATCAAAGGATGGGTAGATTGACCCGAAGCTTAAAAGGATTTCTGTGCAGCTTCTAATTCTTTTCCATTTTCTTTTGCTCTTTTTTTTTTTTTACTGTTCACGTCTTTTAAGCAACTCAGGTTTGATTTTATAGAAATGCTGTGAATGATATTGTTGGGCTGACCACGTAACATGAAAAATGAAACGGATCAGATGTGGAAAATGATTTTCTTTAAATATGACAAATTTAGAAACATGTCAAGTACAAAAAAATTGTATACACACATGTATATAATATATATACTGTATATTGTATGTATGTATAAATGTATGTATGTATATATATATATATATATATATATATATATATATATATATACAGTATATATATATATATATATATATATATATATATGTATGTATACTGTGTGTGTATATATTAGTGCTGTCAAACGATTAAAATTTTTTTAATTAGTTAATTGCGACACTAAATATACACTAGTTTAAATACTTCAATATCATTTAGTATAATTTTTGTTCAGTTTGCAATATTTTTTTCTAACACTCCGAGGTCGAGTCACTCTTTAGTCAAAATAAAACACACAAAAAAGTCAATTTTGGACTTACATATAAGTGTTATACATCAATTGAAAGTTTGACACAATTGTGTGTGTGTGTGATCTCTAGAATCTCAGAATCACACACGCGCACACACACACACACACACACACACACACACACACACACACACACACAAACAAACGCATTATTTATTTATGGTTTGTGTTTGTTCATTATGATTTGTGCTATGATGTGTGTTATGGTTATGTTTACTTGTTTTTTTTTTTTAGTGTATGCAATATTTAGGAGATTTTTTTTTCTCCAAATTTACAGCATTTTCTCATTAAGTATTGTTATTTCCATAAGTTTTTTCTGTAAATAAAATGATGTGCCAAATGGGCCATCAGTCTTGGAAGCAGGTGCCAGGCTCCACCCCCTTTAATCACAATCACCCGTAAATTAATCATGTCCTAAAAAAAGCCACTTTCTCCCTCTTTTTGTCAAGCGGTTTTCCTGCACTACTGCCTTATTTATTCTATTATTTAATATTTTGTTTTGTTTTGTTCACACACCTTGTCAAGTCTTTCATAGTTCATATACGTTTTCCTTATTCCCTTAAGAGTGAGAGAACTTCAACCTTCATTCTTAAAGCATCCACATTTTTCCATTATTCGCTCATGCAAATGGAATTTTTAATTGACCCGGACTGACAATTTTGAGAAAAAAATGTGAGAAGATCCGTCACAATAATATAAAGTTAATTCAGTGAAATGCGGGAATGGCGGCGCTTGTGTGAACAGTATTTACCGGAAAAATGCGGGAATGGCGGCGCTTGTGTGAACAGTATTTACCGGTAAAATGCGGGAATGGCGGTGCTTGTGTGAACAGTATTTACCGGTAAAATGGGGGAATGACGGCGCTTGTGTGAACAGTATTTACCGGAAAAATGGGGGAATGGCGGCACTTGTGTGAACAGTATTTACCGGAAATATGGGGGAATGACGCCGCTTGTGTGAACAGTATTTACCGGTAAAATGCGGGAATGGCGGCGCTTGTGTGAACAGTATTTACTGGAAAAATGCGGGAATGGCGGCGCTTGTGTGAACAGTATTTACCGGTAAAATGCGGGAATGGCGGCGCTTCTGTGAACAGTATTTACCGGTAAAATGCGTGAATGGCGGTGTCATGGATCCTGGGTCACGTGACGACTGACTTTGATTTTGAACTCTGGTTTGGACTCTTATTTTGAAGTGTACCGATGTGCCGCCATTTTAGGCAATCCACATGCTAGTGTGATCGTTTGTAGACCAGGTGTTATCAATCACATGATTATTAGTCATTACCCAGGGTATTTAAGCCTCTGTGGTTTCACTTGTGATTTGCCAGATCGTCTGTGTCTTTTGCACCAGTCATCCAGCCTAAAATCAAGTCTTGTAAGTTTTGTCTTGTCGTGTTATCTTGTCCCGTTTTCTCGACCCTGCTCCTGTTTATTGACCACTGCTCTGCCTGCCGATTCGGATCTTGTTTGGATTATTGTTGACGACCATTTGCCTGCTGACCCTGATTAAAGCCTTACGGATTTTACCTACGACGTCATCTCCATTCTGTGCACGTGGTTCCTAGACACCTCCGATCCGTGACAGGCGGCGCTTGTGTGAACAGTATTTACCGGTAAAATGCGGGAATGGCGGCGCTTGTGTGAACAGTATTTGCCAGTAAATTGCGGGAATGGCGGCGCTTGTGAGAACAGTATTTGCTAGTAAATTGCGGGAATGGCAGCGCTTGTGTGAACAGTATTTACCGGTAAAATGCGGGAATGGCGGCGCTTGTGTGAACAGTATTTACCGGTAAAATGCGGGAATGGCGGCGCTTGTGTGAACAGTATTTACCGGCAAAGTCAGTCGGGTCATTTTCCAGCATTTTACTGGAGCTAAAGTGGTAATGCAAATGAATCACTACTCCTCAATACCTTCCATCATTCACCAGCACTAATGCTCAGATGGGAGAGGTGGAAGCTCCTCTGTGATAGACTGGGGAGCAGAATGGCGTCCGTGACTGCATCCGAGCAGACTGTCAGCGGACAAGAGTCCATTGTTGGGATGGCTGAGGTCCTTCCCAATCTTCCTGGCCTTGTTCCAGCGCTGCTTGTAGGAGATTGTCTGAAGGTCGAGAAGCTCAGTGCGGATGGCCATGTTCAGCCGACCGGACCACCCTCTGAAGATCAGGATGTAGAGCTCTTAGCACCTCAGATCAAATCCCTTAAACCTCTGAGCCGGGTCTTCTCCAGCAGGTTGCAAACATGATCGGACCTGCCAGATAAGAATCAGAATACGTTTTATTGGTCAAGTATATGTACATGACAAACAAGGAGTTAGATGTGGTCGGATTCTGTCTCTTTTTCCTTCTAATTGCAAAAAGAAAATCCAAGAAAAAAATGCAAGAAGAATAGAAATACACACAGTATTGAACATAATATTTACATAAAAATAAAAACAGTAGTTTGTTAGTAGAAGCGTACATAAATAAACTAATACAAAATAAATAGAAAAAGAAGTAATAAAGAAATAAGAAGACATGGTAAAACATGACAGGATAAACTGAGAATCACCCCCCCCCCCAATAATTCACGATTCTGGATATTTTTATTTTATTTTAAATATTTAACCCTGAAAATCAGCAATATATTAAACAGATTACTCTTAGATTTTAATTTCCATAAATGGAATGAGAAATAATGTAATCTAATGTAATGTTAAAATATTGTTGTATAGAAAAAAAAAATCACTATTAAGCGTAAAAAAAAACTAAAAACTATCAAGGTACAGTATTATGTTTGTGCTTGAAGGAAATGTACAGTACAATTCAAAGAAATTAGTGCTCTGTTGTGTCTATTCGCAAACAGGAACTATTACATTTTGCATTTATTGTCTATTTGTCTTGAGGGTGAAAAGTTGCGAGTAATATAATATTGTTAGGAATACAATTGGTAACGCGTTAAACTACTGCGTTACAACAAAAAATAATACATTATTTTTGTAACGTGTTTCTTCCAACACTGTTTAACTACACCTCCCAGAATCCTAAGAGTCATTCTCTCATGAGCCTTTGCATGCCTGTCAGAGACTCTGCACAGCCATTTTTAGCCGCTTTATTAGACATATTTATCGTATATTTAGACGTATTGTTTTGCCCTGTGCAGCAGTCCGAGCGTATTGATTTGCTCCCTAGATTTATTGCTTCTTGCCTGTCCTTCAAATAGAAAGTAAAAGTTGCTTATATTTAGTACAAAGTAGCCATCACTTAAGTAAAGGAATTTACTACTAATAAACTAATTTTGAATAAAATTGTATTGCTTTTCACTTTATTAACTTATTTGTATTGTACTGTAAATTTCCTTCAGATGTACATTTTTATTTAGTGTATTGTATTTCTCTTCGATATGTTCTTCTTTATCTAGAGAGCAACTGTGACTAATAAAAGAAATTTCCCACCAGGGATGAATAAAGTTTTTTTTAATTGAATTGAAGTGAACTGATTAACACCACTGTCCCCACATGCCCCCTGGCTTCACAACTTCAGGCTGCCCACTGCTCCGGGTTTGTGTGTTGAATTGAATTTCCAAAAGTGAATATTCCAGTAAACCCGTTGACCGTTCAAACAAACCGGCCATTTTAACCAGGTAATGAAACACCTATGGCATGGAGAAAAAAAAAAAACGATGCGACGACATACTCAATTTCATGCACACAACCAATAAGTTGTTGGACAAAGCAAAGGATTGAAAATGGATTTCTCTGTTAGAAATAAGTGTGTTATATTTATAAATATATGCATTTTCTATTATGGTTTAGTGCAAAAAGCTTTCTTTAGTGTATTAGGACTGAATAGGTGGATTAGGGGGAGTAGTGCAGGTTGGAAGGGTAGGAAGATAAATACTGCTTCATTAAACACTCATAGATTCCGCATCCAGTAATGTTCAATTGAAAACCAGGGCGTCATTTCCATAAGAAAAAGCCTCGATGCCTTGCAGGTAGGTAACAATCAACCCCTAACCCCACTCATATGACTTTTATTAATTCCCTGCACTTCAAATGTGATAGAGATTCGGAAAAGTAATTATGTCTCCGGCAAAGTCACTTGCTGAAATTGTTAAGTAGTGGTTTGTTACACACGGCTTAGCGAAAAGTCCCCGGCATACATAAAAGCGCGCCGGCATTCTGTTCTTTTCATCTCGTCCTGATAGATTATATGCTTCGCCTCAAATATATGAAATGCGTATATTTAACGTTTTTTTTTTAATATATTTTTTCACGTGAAAATAAATAAATGTTGCGGCTGTGAGATGTGCTAAGAGCCCAGCAATTTTTATTTATTTATTTATTTATTTAGCCGTGTTATATTTCACATAACAATTTAATCATATATTCCAAGACAGATCCTAGTTCAAAGAGATTTTCCTCTGTGTGTCATATTAGGATTTTTATTTACCCAATACTCTCCTTACATTAGAAATCCCTGAGAACGGTTTAATCATAGCGACGACAAATGGTCCCAAATAGGTTCCAAAAAACATAAAAAATAAAACCCAAAGGTGTTTATCAGAGGACAAGGCGTCCATGTGAAAATGGCGTTTCATAGGCATTAGTCAATCTACTTCAATCAGACAGAAATACAAACTGGAAATTACATTCAGACCTGCTTGTGTCAAGAACAATTATTCTGGCATTTATATTAATACTAGTTACAAATCAAAACATTATACCAAAATTAATATCGATAAGCCAATAGAATTGTGCGTTTTCAGGTTCAAGTTAAGTTAGCACTTTTCAGGTGTGAAAATATATTTACACGACCCTAAATTTCAATTTCGGTTTGTCAGAGTAAGTGCACTTAATTAGGAAAACACAAACTAAGTAAAAAAAACTAAATAGAAATCAATTCCATGTTTGAGATTGCACTATTTCAGTCGTGATAAGATGCTGCAGATAACCAATCTACTATTTCATTTTTTTAAAAATACCGTCACAAAACACACATGCTCCGGCTATTTGGGTTTTGGTGTGTCTCACATTCAAATTTCCGTTTAAATGCTGAATTCAACGAGGCAAAAGGGGAAAAGGGTATTTCAGTGGCGACACCTAAACAAGGGACACCCTTTACAATCATTTGAGAAGGCCGATGCGATCTGTCTGTCACCACAGGAAATTCACAAACAAAAATGTGAAGTTGTAATTTATGTCAAAACAGTGGTTAAGGTCATCGGGAAAATAGGATGGTACTCATTTGGTAGGGAGAAAGAGAAAAAAAAAACGTCATTCCGTATTTGACTTTTCTTTTCAGTCTTCGAAATAAATGTGAGACATCATGTGAGATGACAGTGGAGGCATTGTTGGAGAGTGTCCTCTGAACTGCCGGAGATTCGGGCTTCTCGAAATGTGATGCCTCATTAGCATATTCTTGCCTTTTTTTAAATAAACTTTTGTTTACGAAAACGACATGCGCGTTTAACATACGCTAGCCTTTATCATCTAGAAAAGTGCTTGCCTCTTTGTATATATTTCATTCTATGTACGTAGAAATGTTTAGTCTTTCTGTACTACATTAGTGCAGCCCATCAACAATGCAAATAAGTCAATACTCAATTGAAATATTTGTAATTACATTTTTATTGTTTTTTGATCCAGTATAATCTTGGTTATTTTTCTTCTGTCATAGAAGATTCGAATGTAGTAGAATTCTAGAAACACACCTCTAGAATTTCACTACTCTTGGAATATGCATGTATATTGCATATATTTAAAACACATTTAAAAATGTACCCAATATTGGATATACGCATTTTGAAAATGTATTTGTATTTAAATATATTTAACAATGTTTCACATATATCTGTATAATTTTTTTCTTCGTGTGTAACACTTTATTTCATAGTCTTTAATTGATAAAATAGATACTGTAAATATAAAGAGAATGCTGTTGCATATCTTTTGCTCGTTTTCCCTATTTTCTCCTTTTTCTAAATTGTGCACCCGATAGTTTTGCGGATTCAAATCAAGAAATAACTCCTTTAGTAAACACAAACAGGGGCTCCACTATAATATACGATACGCGATGGAAAATCGCTCAGCAAACGCAAAGATAGATTTTTCTTTCTGAAACTTATCAGCCCATTTCTGCAAATTCTGTTTATCCAAACAATCACAACTGTCTATCTATGACAAATACTTTTTCACTATTTGCAGTATATGTACCACTTGGCTTAATTTGCTCGGCCACCAATAGTAAACATCAAAATCCACAAACCATCTTGGAGTTCACAGTATCAGACTAAGGACTCTAGCGACTGCATAGACGGAGAAGAAGTGGAGGACATAAAATTCACTTGACACACTTTCCCCAGGTGGGGAAGGCCTCAGCAAGTTGAAACCAACCTATCTCTCTCAAAACCTGTTGAACAACCTGTTCCGTTCAATCAATAGAGAGGCAGCTTTGACCTACCGGGGCAATGTTTTGTTCTCTAGATGCACAAAGATTGTGGTTTGAGGCCTTCAGTGGGTTGTGAGAGCAACTGAGTGAGTGAAAAATGTAATGTTGTAATGTTCAAACAAAGGTCGTCTGCAACTCTAAACACCCTACCTACTCTGAACATCACCCATTTTCTCTTCAGCCCTCTTGAATGATAAACATACTGATATGGTCAAAAACTAAATAATGCTTTTGAATATTCAATCAAATGATCAAAACCCAATTAACTTGTGCAATAATTCCTCACATGTGAGTGCGACAATAGCATTAATCAAGTTCAACTTTATTGCAATGGTGCAAGTGAGGTTTGGTTCCAGACATCTACCTTATGCAGCCTTTCTGTTCATTAATATTAGTCATTGAACATGTTAATATTACAATGATCTAATAGTGTTCACTGCACCATCATTCAAACACACAGCTTGTTTTTGAGTGTATGCGGTCTCATCATACTCTTATTAGACCAAACACTAAAAATAGATAAACAGATACACTACCTCTTTGACTGCCAGGATAGTCTATCTTGAAAGTGTCTATGAAAGTGTGGGGAAAAAAAATTGTATCTTTTTTTTTCTATCACTTGTATTTTTTTGTATCACCGAAGTGTGTGAAAGGCAAAGCACCCAACACTGCTAACAAAAGATGCCATTGTGGTGATGCTCCCAGACGGTATGAATATGACTTCTACAACGTAACGTTCACAGTACCGAAGACGACATAAGGTACGCATCCGATTCTTGAATTGACAATTGACACATTGCGCAAGTTTCTGTTCATGATGCTGACTCGTAAAATTTTTGTCACCATTTTTTTTGTCATGTCCTAAATGGTAAATTGATCATTCTCACACTTCGAGTTCACACGCATAAAAGCTTCTGATTGGACGCTTCAGTTCTATCAAGTTCTAGTTCAAGTTCAGCACATTTGTAAAGTGCTTTTTACAGTTATGACTGTCCATTGTGTCAAATTATGATTATGATTAATTTTTTGTTATATTTAAAGTTTCTTATGCAAAATCGTCTACCAACTCACTCTTTTTAACTATTTTAGATTACCTGTTATAATAACTGTATAGTTTCATAAGTTTGACTGCCTCCTAGAATCACAATTATTCTCTCACATAAAGATAGGGTGAAACTATTTTACATTTATTATTTACTATTTTACAAAAAAAAAACCCATAAAATTTACTTTTTTCTTTTTGTGAAAATAATAAGTGTCGTTCTCTTTAATATTCTGTCTGTCTGTATTCAGCAGACTGCTGGATGGACCAATTGCACATTATGATGCCTAAATGTCTTCGAAATGTCATAAAAATGCAATTTTACTTGTTACAACAAGACTGACTAAATACCACATGTCAGTGTCATGTTTGAAGATGCCCTACATGATATCTTTGTCATTTAACAGCACCAACTCAAGCTTAAAGACAAATAATGTAAGTATCTGTCAAAACAGCGCCCACTTAAAAAAAGGAGCTGGCAGCACATGCTGTTATTTGCAGCAAATAATAATTATCCAAACTTCTCAAACTGATTACATGTCCATAACCTGTGCATTACAATCAGGCATTTTTGAGACATCATAGACAGTCTGTAAAAAGAAAACTCCACCATGTAAACAGGCTAGAAGACTGCATATTTCTGGAACGTTTGCTGGAACGTCTTTCAAATGTATTACAGAACTTGTATTTATATAGATGAATATTAATAAATAAATACAGTGGTGCCTCGGTTTTGTAAAATGGAAATTTCGTAAAATGGGCCGCATTTTTCAGGTAAATGCGCTAATCCGTCCCGATAAAAAAAAGAAAAAAAACGGTTTAATAATGTGATCAAATATCGTAATAACTGTAATCAAAAACATGTCACATCCGCCATCTTGAATCTGGCAATAGCTGTGATGTAGTTATTATAATCAGCGCATTTGGACTGTCGAGTTTCACATGAACCACATCAGTGCATTTCTGATTAGTTTACAGTTGTTTTCATTGACAAAAACAGTGCTTTTCTTTCAAAAATAGGGACATTTCAAAGTGACCCCAAACTTTTGATCCTTTTTAGAGTTTAGTTGTAACTCGTACCCCGAGCTGTCACCTCCCCGTGCTGCCAGCTAAGTTCTATCTCTTGTAATATATCATTATTAACCTTGTGCCATGAAAGATCCAATAAACAAGATTAAATATCACGATTTATTCCCCTCACAGGCTGTGGAATCGAAAAGTAGTGGAATATGGTATCATTTGTATATGATTTGTATACTGTAGTATAGGGGCCCAAATTTTATCACCAATATAAGTACCTCTTTTTTCGAATTGTCGACGCTTAAAAACGTTCGATTTTAAATATGTGCATAAATATACGCCCCCAAAATGCTCATGGAAACCAGTTAGCAGCAAAGCATGATGGGAGGAGTAGTTTCGACTGCTAGAATAGGTTATTGTTTTATTATTTTGTGATACGTAATGATTAAGTGATACGAGTCACAAGTTAGGTTTGTTAAATAAAGAAAATAATAGTATTTTAAATAGAAAATTAACGTAATTTAGACAGAAACAAAACAAAACAAAAAAACATGTTTTATTTTTATAAATATATATATTTATAAACATTTTTATTTTGTGCCTAAAAAAACCATGTGCTTATATTTGCGTAAATACAGTATACATATATTTTCTATTTTTATTTTGTGCCTGAAAATTTAGGGGGTCCTTATATCACCGTAAATACGGTAATTGACGAAAAGGGAGCATTCATCAATTGGTTCACAACATAAAACTAACCACAAATTAAAGTGAGGTGAGGTGATGGCAATGTGACCACTAACCCAGTCAAGTGAAGGGCACAACACACACAAACCCGGAGCAGTGGGCAGCGTGTCCTAGGACACTCCAGCTAGAGGGGGATTCGGACCAGCAACCTTTTCAGACACAGGTCCAAGTTCCCATTACTGTACCACAACTGACATAAAAATTGTATCATCATTGTCATACGTTTAGATAAATTAGTTTAAAGTTTAAAATCTAAGGTTTGGATTTTTTTAAATGTCTTCTATTTTTTTTTTTTTTTTTTTTTACTTTTTCAACTGATTGTTCAAAACAGACAAAAAAAACCGAATAGTTGCAGTTACCTTGTGGTTGTGACTTGACCGAAAAATGAGAAAAGAAATATGCTTATATATAAGTAAAAAGGTTTGTCGGACAAAATGCATTTTAAACGGACAAGACAAAAAAATTCCGATCACTCAAGCGGAACGCAGTTAGATTCGCCTTCGCTTGGCAACCAGACTAGTCTATGACCTCATTTGAGAGTCTTACATCAGCCCAAAAGCATTCAGGGGATTAGGGCACTCCACTAGTGATTGTTCTGTACCAGTTTTTTATTTTTTTTTACATATTGAGACATACAAGACATCAAATTCATACAATTATGCACAACCAAACACTATTTACACAAAAAAAGTGACTATTGAAAAGTCTAAAACATCACTCTATTGACACACTGGGTCACGTTAAACTGAAAACTGGACACTTTAAACACTTCAAACATCTTTACTTACCTGGATCACTTGAGTGCCTTTTTGTATTTTTCTCTCTTTATTGTTTTTTTTTTTTTTTATCTTTTCTTGTATTTTTAGATTTTTCACGTTGTGTTTTTTTTCTTCAAGATTTCATTCACATTTGTTCTTATCTCTATGTTTATTGTTTTTTATTGATTTTTGTCTCTTTTCTTTTAATTATTTCTATTGCACCTCCCACTATGTTCATACGCAGGACGATTGTAAAATACATTTCACTGCACGTAGTTGCAAAATAATGTGCATGCGACACATTAAATTTGAATTTGACTTAATTTGGTTTTAATTTGAGTGTGTTTTTTTTTACTTGTTTACTTGTTTTACTACTGCAATCTTGTAATTTTCACTACAACTCAAATTCAGAAATTAAGACAGCGGCTGATTTTGCACAGATGTTCCATCTTTATTATTGCCGCGGCATCACTTTTTTTGACCTTGAAATTTTGACCAACATTTTCACCCACTTTGCACGTTTCTCTGCACTCTTCTCTAAACCACCTGAGTCATGTTCTTAAGGCGACACCTGTGTCCACAAAACGGAAAGGCGGTTGCTTTTTCCTTCACGTAGCTGAATTTGCACGTGTAAGAAAAGGTTTTCGGGCCTTTTGTTTTCGGGCCTTGATGTGTGACCAGCGACCCGCAGGCCTCCCCTTTACCTCATGGCCCATTCTGCCCATGTTCTGCCCACCCATACTGACACAGCAGGGGAAAGGGTTCTGGAGGAGACCGCATCAAAAGCGCTGAGGGGAAAAAAAATCCCTTTCAGAGTCTGATGTGTGGGAATAAACTAAGGGGCCTAGTTCAAATCCGGTCTCTGGGCAACCGTGTGTGATATGGCGGGAGAATATCAAGACACATTTGTGTTCTGTTTTTCTCTCTCTCTTTCTTTATTTCAATCTCTCTTTCTCTCTCTGTCTCTCTCTCTCTCTCTCTCTCTCTCTCTCTCTCTCTCTCTGTCTGTTTCAACCTCTCTCTGTCTCTCACTTTCTCTCTCACTCTCTCTCTCTATATTTCTCTGTTTCAACCTCTCTCTGTCTCTCACTTTCTCTCTCACTCTCTCTCTCTCTATATTTCTCTGTTTCAACCTCTCTCTGTGTCTCTCTCTGTGTCTCTCTGTTTCTCTCTCTCTTTCTCTCTCTACCTCTGTTTCAGCATCTCTCTCTTTCTCACTCACTCACTCCCTCACTCTCTCTCTCTACCTCGGTTTCAACCTCTCTCTTTTTCTATCCCTCTCTCTCTCTCTCTCTCTCGCTCTCTCTTTCTCTCTCTCTGTCACTGTGTCTCTCTGTTTCAACCTCTCTGTGTGTCTCTCTCTTTCTCTATCTCTCTCTCTCTCTCTACCTTTGTTTCAGCATCTGTCTCTCTCGCTCTCTCTGTTTCTCTCTCTCTCACTCTCTCTCTCTCTCTCTACCTCTGTTTCAACCTCTCTCTTTCTCTATCACTCTTTCTCTCTCTATCTCACTCACTCACTCTCTCTCTCTCTCTCTCTCTCTCTCTCTCTCTCTCTATCTATCTACCTCTGTTTCAACCTCTCTTTCTCTATCACTCTTTTTCTATCTCACTCACTCACTCACTCACTCACTCACTCTCTCTCTCTCTCTACCTCTGTTTCAATCTCTCTCTATGTCCCTCTTTCTCTAACACTCTCTCTCTCTCGCTCTCTCTCTCTACCTCTGTTTCAGCATCTATCTCTCTCTCTTTTTTATCACTCTCTCTCTCTTTCACTCACTCTATCTCTCTCTCTCTCTCTCTCTTTCTCTGTCTCTCTCTCACTCTGGAACAGACCAATTTGCATCAATCGTGAAATATGGGCCTTCCACCACAGTAATAAGTTTGCGTTTCCAACCCGACCAGAACCGACTGGGAACCATCCGCTGCCACTTGTGATTTGTTGTGAGTAACGGTCTGGCCACAAGCTGGTCCGAGTGCACTCGTCTTTTTGTCCCATTCCCCAAGGAAAGTAAACATCTGTGACTTAGATGACGTTAACGTGTACTTCTTTAATCCGCCAATCAGTTTGTGTCGGCAGTCGGTCTGATGTGTTGGACTGAGTAGGAGTAAGTAATAAGTACCGTAAATAGTGGAGTATTTTACTTGGGTGAGCAGTGGAAAAAAATCTTTCTGTATTTTTAAAACATTTTCAGTTTGAAGCCTCCACGTCAACTTCATTCGCCTAATTTAATCACTTAAATCACTTTAATCAAACTTTATTATATTTTACCATTTACAGTTACGGTAAATCATATAAAAGTCAATTAGTGTCATTTAGTTGAGAAACGGTGAACTGTCAAAAAAAAAAACCTTATCGAGGACCTAAACCGCCAAAATCAAATATAAATAAGTTTACAAACGTACAAAGAGTAAATATGTATTTCTGCATTTATTTATACATAAGTTTTATACAAATATTTAATACAAATATTTGATTTTGGCAGTTTGGGTCCTCCATATAATAACGAGTATTTATTTGTTATTTGTAATGTGCAACGTAAAGTACACGCGTTAATTATGTATAGACTTTTAATGCTCTCATAATAACACTGTTTATATGAAAGGGAACTTTTTCCTCAAAATAAGCAGATGGCGAATAGTAATGAGTGAGTAAAAAAAAACCTCAGCTCTGGAAGAGACTGCGCAGTGGTACTGCCCCCTAGCGGAGATTCTCTATAGTAGAAATACTGTATGTCTTGAAAATATTTACATAATCGTTATATACAGTTTCCCTTTTCTCATAGTTCATATGACCAAATGTGAATTCAAGTGAATATAAATTAGTCGATCTTTTGTAAAATAGTTTTAAAATTGTAAACATATAGCCTTTTAATTTGCCTAACTTAAACACATGATTTACCATGATCTTAGTGTCTAGATTTTTCTAGTTATTTATTAGTTTAGGAAAAGCAAAAGTGTAAAAAAAAATGAATGACTTTTTGTTGTTATAGATTTATAGATGCAACTTATAATCTATTATTCGTCCGGTATGTAAAAATAGTTGTTTAGACAATGTTTCCCCTATATAAGACGACCTGTCTATAGGTGAAGCAGCTTTTTACGTCACGTAAACGCACTTACACGCCACTGATTGCTTCACTACAGAAATCAAAACTGAAGAAATCACAAACTTGCTCCCAGAAGAAAATTAGTGCATTTATCTGTCCAGACCTGCTATGAAAGAGTATTGTTCTCTCTCTCTCTCTCTCTCTCTCTCTCTCTCTCTCTCTCTCTCTCTCTCTCTCTCTCTCTCTCTCTCTCTCTCTCTCTCTCTCTCTCTCTCTCTCTCACCCACACTCACACACACACACACACACACACACACACACACACACACACACACACACACACACACACTGAATAAGCAGAATAATATTAATATGTGGAAATACCTCTATTTCTAACTAGATGACTATTGCACACACATACAGACACAAACACACATTATGCGAGTGGTTTAAAGACACAAACCAAATATACAATGAAAAAACATATATTTTCAGCAAAATTACAGACAAAAAATAGACGAGAATGAATATTTAATATATATATATATTATAAAGAAGTTACTCTCAACCAAGAGAGTGTCAAAAAAAACATACAATAAAGTACACACACACACACACACACACACACACACACACACTCACACACACACACTCACTCTCCCTCTCTCTCTCTCTCTGTCTCTCTCTCTCCCCCTCTCTTTCTCTTTTGAACCTCACATGCTCCACAGGCGCGACAGCTTAAGGCTGCCCATTGCTCCAGCTTTGTGCCACTTCAGTCAGGAAAGGAACTGGGACAGGCGCGTTATCCAGAAACACATCATTCAACTACAATTGGTCGAGGCGTAAGCCAATTGTAGTTGACCTTCTCACTTTAAACAGATGTAAACCTTTTATCCTGTTTTAGAATTTGGTTTTACAAAATAGTAATTGGTTTTTAATTTAAAATGGCGTATACAATTGTAAAAATGGCCATACATATACCACATAACATCAAGTCAAATAAACAATAAATGTCTACAATTCTACAATACAAAAAAAAAAAATACAATACAAATGATGGCTTATACTGTAGTAATGGTTTTTGAGAAGTTAGTAATAGTTGTGATAAATTGAAGGAAATTGATACAGTTATATGAATGAATGACAATATAATTAATTATAGATGGTCATTTAATTCAGTGTCAGAAGCAATAGCAGTTTACTTCTTTGTACAACTATAAAATGTTTCATTCTTGTTTTGATGCTTTACAGTATTTACATTTACAGTATAATTGTGATTTCTGCATATTTTTACTTACATTGCATTGTTAAACCTATGCTGACTAATCATGAGCTATGAGTGTGTAATTTACAGCTTTAAACTAAATACATTTCGTCACTTTTATTTGATATCAATAAGTTGGTCCATCTGCTTTTGTTCAAGTGAGTTTAAATTCTCTGTTAAAGTTGAAAACATCCACTCTCCACCTTATTAAACATTGGTTTATCATATGCACAATAATGTTAAACATTGATAATGTGACTGGAATAGTGATGTATTTCGTATTTATTTTGTAAAATGTCCTTTTCGTTTTTTGAGACTATGAAATATGCCATATATATTTATATATAAATTGTCACCTTGCTTCATGTCTTCTACACAAATATGATTTTATTAGTGGGAGGTTGTATCTGTATCTGACTCCGCCCCCTGGATCTCATGTTATCTCTGGATCTCATGTGAGTGGCTACTGAACAATATGGGATTTTGAGACGGAGATATCATGTTTATCAGCTCTGAGATTGCAAAGAACTTTTTGCAAAAGCTCTGAGATTGCAAAGCATCTTTTAAGAAGATGCTAAATTAAACAAAAGTGAAAACACAAATCTGTCACTCAGATGTTGCAAGTTTGATTCCCGGTCTGGCTGGTTCTACAACCCAGTTTTTGAGTAAGACACTGACCCACAACACCATGGCCTAAGCTGCCCACTGCTCCGGGTTTGTGTTTGTCACTTCACTGTGTGTGTGTGTGTCCCATAGTGGTCACAATGACAAACTTACTCACTTTGCGTTTTTACTCCCAAACTGCTGAACAATAAAAATCTAAGACACTAAACATGAAATCTACTAAACCATTAGAGCAGGGGTGTCACACCGATTTTCACATCAGCTTATTGTCTGTCCTAAAAGAGCCAGATGTAACTTATAAATGTAATCAAATGTAATGTAAAGTAAATGTAACTGCTCCTTAATTTTGTCACTTAACTCTTTAAAAGTGACAATTGCAGTTGCGTAGAAAACCTTTCTTTGCTTGTATCTGTAACATAAATCTTTTAAAATTCTGTCAGAGAATGAAAACACACACAAGTCCATTAATGAAGTATCAAACTGTCCAAGTGAATAAAGAAAACTAACATAAAACTGTGGAAACACTGTACTGTTGGCTATCGAGTCGAAAGGCATTGTGGGAACGGTTTTGGTCAACGTACGCTCTTAATTTATTTTTTGGTGTTTACTTTTAGACACTCAAAACTTTTCACGCTCACGGTCCCCACAAGTCTGACCCAGATCACACACACGAGTCTCCGTTTTTTTTTTTTTTATTAGAAGATAATTCACTTGGTTGAGTAGAAATGTTAGTCCTGTGTGTGTGTGTGTGTGTGTGTGTGTAGGTGCGTCACGGTCCCCACAAGTCTGACCCAGATCACATACAAGTCTCTGTTTGTTTTTTTTATTACTTTACTTTAGTCATTTGGCAGACGCTTTTATCTAAAGCGACTTACAAAAAGAGGAGCAAGTGAAGCAATTTGTCTACAATAGGCTACAGTAGATGTCTACACAGACTATATAAAGAAACTTACTAGACAGAACAGCATGACAGTCAACAACAACAGTGAACTTACCTCTTTTTGTAAGTCGCTTTGGATAAAAGCGTCTGCCAAATGACTGTAAAGTAAAGTAAAGTACAGTAAAGTGAACACAAGACAAAAAACACAAGACAAAGAATTTTATTTTTTTTAATCAGTATTAAGGTGCTGGTGAAAGAGCTCAGTTTTTAGTGCTTTTTTAAATGTTGAGAAGGTTGTAGACTTTCTAAGAGGAATAGGTCAATTGTTCCACCAGACAGCCGCCGAACGAGAGGGTTTTTGTGAGAGATTTCAAGCCACGTTGCAGAGGGACGACTAGCCGATGTTCGTTCTTAGATTGTAGATGTGTGAGAGAGAATTCCAAAATTATTAGAAGATGATTCACTCGGTTGAGTAGAAAAGTTAGTCGTGTGTGTGTGTAGATGTGTCACGGTTCCCACAAGTCTGACCCAGATCACATACTATTTTTTTTTTTTAATTTATTTATTTTTTTATTAGACGATAATTCACTTAATTGGATAGAAATGTTAGTCGTGTGTGTGTGTGTGTGTGTAGGTGTGTCACGGTCCCCACAAGTCTCACCCAGATCTCATACGAGTCTCCGTTTTTGTTTATTTATTTATTTATTTATTTATTTTATTTTTTAGAAGATAATTCACTTGGTTGGGTAGAAATGTTAGTCGTGTGTGTGTGTGTGTGTGTGTGTAGGTGCGTCCCGGTCCCCACAAGTCTGACCCAGATCACACACACAAGTCTCACTTGCTTACACAGCACCTCTCATCTATCCGTCACCAAGGAAGCAGACGGGATGCGAGAACAACAAGTCATTTGTACCGGTAGAGGAGGACACTCCTGGGAAACAAACAGATGAGCCTCCTGCTGAATACAAGCCTTTCTTTCGGGGTAAACAGAACTGCATGAGAAACATACAAACCATCAAGTGCATCGCAATTAACCCCGTTACAGGACAAGGACCCGGGCAGCAGACCATATCAGAGCTTAAGCAGTTAAAAGAAAATCCTAAACTGTCACTGATGAGATGAGCAGGCGAAGAGTCGCACCACGCACAAAAGCCCCACCAAACTTAAATTAGTTGCGGTGAAATGAAACGTCTTACAGTCAAAGAGAATCTTGTTGCCATTAATTATTATACGTTCGGTGCTGATTTATATATTTTTTTTCCCCCGCTCCACCGTATCTATAATATATCTTTTTCTTCTGGTTCTCTCCGTGCCGACTTGAGGAATTGGAGGATAAAGTGGAATTGTGCTACTATTGGCTGAGCAGATGTAATTATGAAAAAAATAAATTGTAACATTATTTCATCTGTTCCCATTATTCAAATCGGCAACTTTTTCACATCTACCGAACGTTTCACAGTTAATCGCAAAAATTCAACTCATTAAATGTTACATTTTCCCTCAGAGGTGTAAAGTACTTGAGTAAATTTACTTTGTTAGTTTACTCAAGTATGTGTTTGCTACTTCGTACTTGTGTTTTTGATTGAGTGTCTGTACTTTTTACTCCACTACATTTTAATGGACACTTACCGTTACTCTTTATATTGTGAAATGAAACATCTTACAGTCAAAGAGAATCTTGTTGCCATTAATTATTAATCTACTGAATGTTGCACAGTTAATCGCAAGAATTCAAGTCTAATTAAATATTCAAATTCAAATGAAACATTACACTTTTCTCAGAGGTGTAAAGTACTTGTGTAAATGGACTTTGTTACTTTACTCAAGTATGTTTTTTGCTACTTTGTACTTGTACCGAGTATCAAAAATTCAAATCAACTAAAAATCAACCCCACTACATTTGTGATTGAGTATCTGTACCCTTTCATCCACTACATTTCATTTAAATGGACACTTACTGTTACTCGTTACATTGTGATTGTGTACACAAGCCGGCATCAATTTATGTTTCCGTAAATTCCTTGGGAGATTGAGGTGATATCTGCAGGATGCTGAAGATACTGGATGCTATTTATCAGCTAAATCACGTGAACGTGAATTATAGAGACATGAATGTATTTTACAAATGTTATTAGATCATATACAATTTACTAGTCAGAATTTCATTTTACTATTTTTTCTTTTCACAATACAATTTGACTGAGACTGACTTTTTGTTCTTTTTTATCTACTTTGTTCTACAATTTTAAAATACTGAGGTGTTAAATTTCGTTTTTGTTTCAGAAAACAAAACCTCATGAATAGAGTTTGTCTAAGTTCAGTGTCGAGTAAAATACTCAAGTTCTTTTAAAATGGGATACTTTGCTACTTTGACTCAAGCTTTTTGAAATTGGTGATTTGCTACTTGTTCCAGTAGATCACTACTGATATGTATTTAACTACAGGCACAAACAACATCCATTTAAATCAAAGAACATTCATTTATTATGTGCACATAGCAATTTCATAAAGTTTATACAAGTTTATATAGCAGTGTTAAAAAAGCTTCCTTAAAAACACATATCAAAATAAAGTTTAAAAATTAACGAAATGTAAAACGTCTAAAATATAAACAGCCTTCTATGTAGATTTCTGTAATATTAAACAATACTGTATTTACGCAACTATAAGAACCATTTTTTTCCAATTTTAGCAGCTCAAAAACTTGCGGGTGCTTGTAATAGCCGATTCATATATTCACGTGAATATAAGTGCTCATTTATATTTAAAATAATATATAGTGCACATGAGATTTTATTAGCTTAGTAACAGAAATAAAGTTACAATTTAAAGTTAAACATTAAACGTCACAACGCTTAACAGGGAAAAAAATAACACTGAAAGAAGTAATATTAAACGAAAAACAATCATTAATATTTGAACAGACACACCACATTGTATCCGGTAGATCGCCGTGCTAAAGGCTAACAGGCTAGCGCTCCAGACCAGCAGCTGCAAAAGCTTCGGATCAAACAGAAAACAGTTCAAAACGAAGAACACCAGAGTCAAACACAGTCAAATCGCTCTGTCTGATACACACAAAAAAACAGACTGTTCTAATATTTACGTCTAACAAAAACCAGCTCAGTCAGCTTTACTCTATGCTCTTTTAACGCAAAGGCTCATGGGAACCAGTGAGCAGCAAAGCATGATGGGAGGTGTAGTTTTGATCGCTTGAATAGATTATTGTTTTATTATTTTTAAGTAAAACAACACTGAAGTGATATGAGTCACAAGTTAGATTTGCTAAATAAAGAAAAAAATATTTTTAACGAGTTAAAGTTAATGAGTTAACGCACGTGATTAATTTTAAGTGCTTAATTGCGTCATTTTTTAAACGTAATCACTGTTGCAATTTCTTTAATTTTCAAAAATTAGATAAACAGACAATACTGTGTTTACTTACACTTATTTTTTAAAAACAGACATTCTAAGCTTTATGTAGACATGTTTCATGTTAGAGTGATAAGTATTTAGTTACAGTTCGTTTTCAGCTGACAAAGAGGCAAAGCTTCTTAGTTTTATTATTATTATTATTATTATTATTATTACAACGCCCTGTCTTTATTAAGAGTGCAACCTATAAAAAATATGTACTTCAAACTTTCAGTTGATGTGTAACACTTATATGTAAGGCCAAAATTGACTTTTTTTGTGTGTTTTATCTTGAAAAAAGTGCGACTCGACCTCGGAGGATTAAAAAGCAAAGACAATACATTGCAAATTGAACAAAAATTAAACTAAATTATTTTACCGTATTTAAACGAGTCTTTATTTAATGTTGAGTTTGCATTAATTTACATATTACACCTCAATATCCAATAATACACATTTTAAAACTAGCACAATCTGTTAAAACAATGCAATGGATCGCGATTCCAAACAGGCTTTATAACGTCTAATCCATCCCACTGAGAGACTCTCGCTTTCTCTACACACACACACACACACACACACACACACACACACACACTGCGGACATTTCCACCAGATCCCCATTATCTGGGACCGTCCTCAAATCATCCCCTGTGAAGAACTTCTTCCCCAAACTGATGCTCGGACCAGAGTGACAGGCATGACAGGGAGATTACGCCTCTCTAAAAACTTCTAAAGACCCAGAGTAACTGGTCAAGGATTACACCAGAATTATTTTATTCCCGCTCTTTATGGGAGAAAATGATGTGGCAGCGAGTCAAAAGCTCCGTCCGGCCCGGGATCGTGTAAGCACATATTGTAATTCCACAGATCATTACCAACTTTCCCAAACTTAATTTCGCAATTACACATGCAATTAATTAATATCTGTGCTGTCATTATGCCCTCCAGTGTATTCACGGTTAAAATTAATGTCACTTGAAATAAAGTGCTCAGAATAAGCTGGGGAGTGGAGGAAAGGAGATTGCAATTAATGGATTGTGTTGTTAATCTGGTATAAAAAAAAAGCTGAGGGGATAAAGTAAGAGAGGAGCTCTATCTATCCCCTTCAAGTGTCTACTGGAATCTGAATGGCGTTATTGAAGGCTCCCAAAGGACAGATTAATGCAATTTGGCGCCAAAAAATGGGCAAGCGTGTCTGAGATGCGGCTGTAATCAGGGCACATGACACACGCCTCGTCTTCTCTCCAAGATTTGGGCTTAACAAAAGATTGAAAGAATTCGATCAAACCGCACCAAAATTACAGTATGACCTCTAATTTTGCGAGGAGAGCGATGCGTATGACGTGATAAATATTTATGACACCGAGTGTGTGAGGCGTATCGGTCACGATGTAAATAAATCGATCGTTTTGTTGAATATTGAAAGGAGTGTTAGACACTTTGTTTTCAAAAGTATTATAATTTATTTAAATAAATTGTGGCGGTTCTATATTGACTGGCTGCCTGGGTGAGACTCTCTCTTGGCCCCCGACCAAACTTTGAAAAAAAATCACAGTCTTTAACATTTACAGTATTAAGTACACAATGTCAACATTGACGTTGCATACTTAAAAAAAAACAACATAAAATACATGGTCTAAATGTCAGAAAGCACTATGTATATATAGCGTATAATATAATATTAGCGTATATATATTATGTATAAAATACTACAACACAAAAAAAATATCCTTAATCCAGATTTTATAACATTATTGCATTTATTTTAGCTGGATGGTATAATTTTCACATACTTAATCTAATGTCAAACTCATTTTCACCGAGGGTCACATCTGCATAGTGTCTGTTTTTAAAGGGCCGGATGTAACTTATAAATGTAACTAAATGTAATCAAATGTAATGTAAAATAACTGCAACTACTCCTTAATGGTAAACAACTCATTAATTGTTTTAACTTAATAGTGACAATTGCAGTTGGGTAGAACACATTTGTTTGCAATTCCAAAGGCATTGTGGGAAATGTAGTTTTTGGTCAACACACGCTCTTAATTTCATTTTTGGTGTTTATTTTTAAACACTCAAAACTTTAAGGTCTCACAGGCCACATAAAATGATATGGCGGGCCACATCTGGCCCCCGGGCCTTGAGTTTGAAACATGTGAAAGCCTGTGACCATAGTTCCTAAATATTCAGACACAGATTAGATGCTTTGTCTTCTTCGTTTCATCAATTGTCAGGTGAAAATAAGCCGGAAACAAGACTTAAAACAAGGACTTGTTTCCCAGAACGAAAGTACCAAAGTTTGAACTAGTTTGTTTAAACCTGAGTTTATCGTCAACAAGCCTGATAAAGGAACACCAAAACAATCCTGGTTTGTAGCCTAACGTTGCATTATGGATTAGAACCTTCTGTGTAGTGAGTCCCATTTATGTAATACATACATTTAAAATCGCTGTTTTCACTCCGGCGAGAAGAAAGAGCGCTTTGATCATAGTTCCGATGGCTGTTTCCACCAGCAAAGTTGAGATCATCCCATCAGGATCCCAGGGGAGGTGTCCGGTTGACCAGAAAGCTCGACTTTAGCTATCTGATATCTGAAAGACTTCTTCAGGACATGAGAAGAATTGGCATTATATTCAATCAAGCTATCTATCAGTCCTCACCTTACTTCACAATCCACCCATTATTCTACTTCACAATGTATACATGCAACACAAGGGAAAACACTGACTTTGGAATCCAATGAAAACGCTGTATTTTGCCTCCTCAAAGTGGTTGAATTGTCATGAGCAATAGTGATAAAAAATCTAGTAAAAGAATGGACGGATGGATGGATGGATGGATAGATAGATAGATTGATAGATGGATTAATGCATGGTGGAAAGGAAGCTCTGTGGGCAAAAGTACACACGGTGAACAGGATTTTGCGCTTTGAGAGAGTTAAAACTGTGAAAAGTGCCTTACGAATCCTCAGAACTTGAACTTGATAACACAGAGCAGTTAGAATCTGGGATTTATCTTATCAGTTAAGTGAAGATTTAAACCATTTTTAAAATCAATAGATGACAAAATGTATCAACAAAGTCCTTCTATATATATATCAGTGAGCTCATCATATTAACAAACCAAGCTTATAATACCTCGAATCTCCAAAAGCTACAAAACAGGCAATCGTTTGTATATTTACCACCAAAACCTGGATTGTTCTGCCAAGCATGATTACTTGTTAGTAAATTTAAAACTAGACTGAAGACGCATCTCTTTAATGAAGCATATATTCACCTGTAATTATAACACATCTAATAACTGGAAATAACCGTATAGAAAGGCTGCATAGTATAGTGCCCGGAACCCAAACACACCTGCACTTATTTTTTAGCACTATATGTCTTGAAAATGCTTTGTATTTTTTTTTTTTTGTCTCACTCCTCTTCTGACTTTCTGACAACCTGGTGCCGTGTGTGTAACTGGATAAAAGCACATTTCGTCTCTAGTGGCCATAGCGGGAAACTGACTCCAATTTTTTCTTTTCTTACAGTCATTACATAGTTGTACAATGACAACAAAGTCTAAGAAATTAATATAGCCGCATCCTACCTTAACTCCTTGATACAGGTTCGTTCTACATCACATCATCAACAATATCCATCACCAACAAACACCGCTAAATTTCTCAGCAACGAGGACAAAAATAGCTTTTGCATTCAGATGTGCTCTTGTGCTCTTTCACAACTAATCTACACGTGTACTAAAATAAAGTGATGTTTTTTTTCTGTTCATCTTGCTATAGCTTTTGCTGTTATGTTTGTATAGCAGTTTCACATTCATTACTTAAGTAGAAGAATAGGCACTAGAGTTAAAAAAGACGGGAAGTGAAAGTATCAACTAAACCTATTTACTGGTTAAAGTAAAAGTTAAAAAAAAAGTACTGGTTTGATACCTACTCGATGTTCATTCCAATAAAGGTCATTGATTACAAGCTTCTGAATAATCACTTTTATCACCAGTACAATACTAGTTTTCATATTTTACACTTAATAGCCTATATATGGTTCTATAATGTGTCTGCCGTGTAATAAAATGCATTATTTTCATTGGATTGTAATTATGAAAACCTTTTAAAGAGAGCGAGATTGTAATTATGGCCACTAGGGGCTGTATAAAAATTAATCTCTGCGTTTAACCATCCAGTGAAGTGACACACCTAAAGCCTAAATTCGTGGTGTTGGGGGGCATGTGGGGGCTCATTGCCAAAAATAAAATGCGTTAATTTAGTTAAGTAATTAAACCTTTATAAAGTAATCGTGTAAAGTAGAAGTTTCATGCCATGACATCATAAATGTATTCTTCAAAAGCAATATGCAAGGTAAAAGGCATTTATGCACTTTATACTCTTTAATTTGCTTGTGTATATAAGATTACCATTAAAATTAAAAAGCACATCATTATTTTAAGTTTTTGGTAATTCATGCGAATTTACCACTAGGTGTCAGTGTTTTACACTTTTTGGTGTTTTGAATGTCTGCTTATTACTGCTGAACTTCTGGGACTGTCTGTGAAGAATTGCTTTTCCGGTCAGGTTATTCCATAATCGCTGATTTGAGATTAATCTTTCTCCTCTGCTTTCTTCTCCGTTATGACTAATGACAATGAGAATTACTGTAGTTGTTTTGATTCTGGGAGATGTGTGTATTTCCTCAAATATGTTATTTTACCAGTTCAGACCAAGTCTGCGTGAACGCTGCTGATATTTATGTTATATTTAATTTTTCATTCAGTCTGCTACTGAAAATCTAATATTATTTGATGATGATGATAATAATAATAAGAATATTAATAATACTTAATAATTATCATAGCAGTCATTTAAAGTTCATTTTGAGGGGAATTAAGACGGTAAATACCTAACGAAAGAAAATCTGATTTTGCTCATCTTCTTGTTAATAATTCTTAAATTACGTCATAATGATGACGTCGTGACTAGAATATGAATTAAAGATTACCAGATGTGCTTCCCCACTCGAAATCACATAGTAACGTGTAACTTAACTTAATTAATATTTCGTTAAGATACAAATCAGCTTTTTTACAGTAACGTCTTAAAGCGCTGTTTTAAACAGGGGCTACACATAAAAAATACTTCCTCAAAAAATAAAAAAGCACTTCCGGTAGCGAGATAATTGTAACATCTTTATGCTTTGGAAAAAAAAAACAGATTGAAAACGAGTCGAAATCGGTTTCGTCTGATAAATGTAAACACACCAACAGCATGTGCAATTTTCAGTGATTAAATGTCTACTAACACATGCGTGTACCTGTATATAAGTAACTGAAATACACACTTTTGCGTTACGTTTTGCGCAAACACGAGCAGAATCTTCGCCCAGCAAACCGCAACGTCTCATCCGACACCTAAACAACCGTGTCGTCACTTCCGGGAAATTGTCAGTTTTGAAGTCAGTAAGTGCTGTCCGGTCTAAACTCGATTCCAGATCAGCAGATTGGGTCTGTGTCCGGGATGAGTCGGCCCCGGTTCGCGTTTTACACCCGTCTAGGGTAATTCGGAGCCGGGATGACCCGTGTTTGATGCCGCGCCGGTTAGCGTCGGAGGAGCGGGTTAGCTCGCAGCTTTAGCTAAAGGAAGGATGATTCGCTGGATCCGTCAACAGCTGGTGAGTGTCAGAAAGATTCACTCGCTTCTTACCTCGTTTACTGTTTTGTTTATTTACGTCTGTTTTTGCGGCTAACCGTTATAAACTTTTGACTCACTCCTGCGCATTTTGTAATATTGGCGGTATTTCTGCATATAACATTCGTTTGTAACATCACAGCATTTCATTTGAACTAACATTTTGCTGCGTTTAACGCGTTTTGCGTTAAAATAAAAAGGAATATCGGTGCTCGCCTTTGTGAACAGGTGTTTATTTCGCGCGTCGTTTCTTCTTCTGCATTTCACATTTCTAGCGCGCGAGTATAAAAAAAACCAAAACGAAAAATTATAACGGCGTTAATAGCGTTAAAACTGTAATTGATTGGCTACTTGGGTTAACAAACAACACGCCAGTTTCAAACTTTTTCCACCTTGATTTCCAACTTTATCGGCAATTCAGTTTAATTTAATTTGTTTTAACAAAATAAATGGATATTTGGCATTGTGGAGCAGTGGGCAGCGCTGTCAAAAGCAAGAAAAGTTCGAGGCCTGGTCGTGGTTTTTGGAGTTTGTGTGTGATTCCCATGTTTGCTTGGGTTTCCTCTGGGTCTGCGGTTTTCTCCCACAGAACAAAAACACGCGCGCTTTAGGAGAATCGTGACTGGAAAAGGCACTATAGGTTTAAGTGAGAGTGTGAATGTGTATCTGTGTATTCTGCCTTGTGATTGGTTGGACGACAATCCAGAGATGATGATCTTGGATGGATCTCAGAGTTTGCTGAAGTGTTTTTCTTTTTATTTAATACAATTTTGTGTGTGTTTTCAGTTGTAAAAAGCAGAATTCTAACTATATTAGTTTGTCCCTTTAATAATCGACAATTACTAGCATAATTGTTCTAATAACCGCAACATAAACACATTTATAAAGTTGCTGGAGAGCTGAAAACTTGCATCATTTCTTGGTTTGGTATTGAAAAGCAACAGACATAAAAAAAAGTCACGTTTTGTTCCTCACTTTAACAATTTTCTCGTAAGCAATAGGGAAAGACTTTACTGTTTGTATTAAAAAATATATATGTTTTTTAATATTTGTACTGTCATTTAAAGTTCACGCCAAAATAAATTAAAATAGTGAAAACCTTACAAACAGCGTCTATGTTTGTTAATATTGTTAATAATATTGGATTTATGACATGCATGATGATAACAAGAGAATATTATTTCAAGATTACAGGACTTTTTTTTTTATTACCCTGCAACTCATTAATTATTAATAGCAATAATACTACTAATAATTAAAAGCTACTATGACTTTGATTCATTAATATTTCCTTTATTTTGCTCTGTTCTTTTTAAGTACATTTGTTTAACAGCATTGGAGTGATTTTTTTTTTTTTGTAGTGTTCGGTTACACTTGAAAAACTTACATCACAGAATTTTTGTTAAAACTTAAAAAAAAAAAAAAAAAGAAAAAAGAAAAACTACTAGAGCAAAAGAAAGTTGCAGTGTGTTTTGAAATTAACATATTCCAATGACACAATTAGCATAAACATGCTAATCAGTAATTATAAAAGATACATTATTAACACCAATAAGATCAAATTTGGAAAGGATATGCAACATCAAGTAGCTCTAAAAGGCAAATTATATAATATATAAGCAGAACGTGATGAATCAACTCAATGAATTGGATTTTCAGTGTAATTGGAAATTAATTGAAATCTGAATTTAGCGTCTCGTCTTTCGCCTTAGCGCTTGTTGCTACACAGGCGATGCCTTTCCACGATGTCAATGCTGTTGTTATGCGCTCATAAACTCAGGAAGTTTACCTTTAGCTCTCCCAGTTGGTGTGTATAAGCTATTTCGAATAAATATTTTACATAAACCTTTTAAAAAAAAAAACAATCCGGATGTATGTATTGCACTCTTTTTACCTCTTCTTTAGAATAGAATATATGACGTGTTATTACATATTATAACACGTGTTATATATGGTTTTAGATTAATGGATGGAGATTTCAATCAGAGCGGCTTCTATCGCATCTGAAACCATTTCAATGAGAAATAAAAAAAAAATTGGTTTTTATATCTGGACTAAAGCAGAAAAGTTTGTTTTTGTGCTTCTCAATGTATGCTTGAACTGTACGCTTTCCGCTACTGGTGTATTTTTTGAATTTTTAAACGCTTTCCATTCCAACAAATTCATCCTATAAGTATTGAATTACAAATATAGAACGAGTTTATTGTACTTTATTGTTTCCCAATAAAATCCTCATTTCGTTTTTTATGTGACATTTACATTAGCATGCAAATGAAAACTCAAATTTAACGGTTTCCATTAGAGTGGGCAGTATTTCACGTCTCCTTTAAATAAAAGTCAAAAAAGAAAAATGCATGTTAAAAAAGTAAAAAAAGTCTTTTTGCACTGTGAAAAAGGCTTAACCTTAACCTGTGAGTTAAGGCTTAATTAAACAGTTTGCTGATTAACTCAAAACTTTCAAAAGTTTTAACGTTAAATGAAGATATGTTTGTTTTCTTAAGCCACCGATGCCGGTGATTTATTATTTATAACACAATATAATTTATAATAAGACATATTCTGTGCATTTATTGCATCTTCTGTAAAACAAATATTTTAATGTAAACAGCAGGTTGTTAAAGGTAAAGTAATCGACCTGGGAAAATTTGATCGATTATAAGTTCTGGATTTCGATTGTTTTTCGATTAATCGATTTTCATGTCATGCGTGAAATTGTGGAGATAAGTTGATTTAACAGGGTTCTTACGGCTGCTTGAAATTTTTGAAAATGCTTAAATTTCAATTTTGTGTTTTCAAGGCCTTAAAAATGCTTGAATTTTAAATAAAGTGCATGAAAATGCTTGAAAATTTCATTATACGTATTTCAAATCAAAGCAGCAGCTTCGTAAGGCAAAAAGTTCATAAATTGGGACGCAATTAATGTAAATACCTTAATAAGATCCAAGCCCGTGTAAATTCACTGTACATTTTTTTTTTCTTTTTTTTTACATTTTTTTTTTTAATTGTTATGCGAAAATAAAAGAATAAAAATCAGTTTATTATCCATCTTTGTTCCCTAAGAAAATTAATTAGACATATTTTTGTCTCAAATCTTTACCTCTTAAAAAATTAAAGTCGGCAACAAATAATTTTGTGTCGTGCATTTTGTTCATTTACGTTTCGTTCATTTGTCGAGTCGACTGCCATAATATTTGTACAGTCAATATAAAACAGAGTCAACTGTTTTTGTAAAAACACTTATCCAATTGCTATTGCCTTTTTGTGTGTTATTTTTCTCTTTAAATTTAATTAAAATGGCAAAGTTTCATTTTGGTTGTATGTAGGCAGACCTTTAAATATATACATATTTTGCCACAACTGTGTGGTGTTGGAAAAGCTTGAACATGGACCGTGAAAGTGCTTGAAAAGTGCAGGTCTGATTAAAAGAGCAGAAAGTGGGAAGCATCAACACCTTTATTGTTGCAGTGTTCCCGGCTTGTTACACTTTGTTAAACTAAAACACACTTTGCTAATAATGAAGAAGAATGACAGATGTCTAATTACTTACTTTAAATAAAGTTAGAATACAAATTTTGCCTAAAATGTCAGGAAGGTCTACTAAAATGTAATGTCCATTTTGTTTTCCACCAATACCACAAAACTTTCTTCCAAAATGGTGATGTTTTTTGATCGTTTTGGACATAGTTTTAAATATATATTTATAAAAACTGGTTACCTGATGCTGGAAAAACTCATGGAACATGGACCTTTAAAGTGATTTAACCATGATTTAAGCGCGTGTCTCTCTTTTTCTCAGGGCTTTGAACCTCCGCATCAGAGCGACACCCGCACGGTTTACATAGCAAACAAGTTCCCACAGCACTGTCACTATGTTCCTCAGAGGTTTGCAGATAACAGAATCATCTCATCTAAGGTGAGTGCTTTTATAAAAGACGTGTGTGTGTGTTAAGGTGAACAGTTTTGAACTGATTGGTGGATCACAGTGGTAATACGGTGGATATAAATGCTGGATTAAGATCGCAAGGGGGATGGAATCAAAATCACGATTATTGTTTTTTTTTTAAACGATTAATTGTTCAGTTTTAACGCGCACATTTGAAATCAGTGAATATAAGCACCCCCTAGTTTATGGGCGTCTACAATTTCAAAAAGGGTTCTTATATTTGTACACACGTGGCCTGTGGGATTATATAATCTGTATTATAATATTAATGTCAATCTCATATAAAGAAGTTGTTTATAATATAAGTAATTGTGTAAGACTTGAGTGTGTTTTTGTTTCGTTTTAATGTTAGTTTATTTGTGTTAGTTTTTTTTAGTGGGTTGTGCGGTTAAAAGTACCTTTTTATTTTACTCTTCGGAGTATCTCAGTTTGAAATGTAGAACTACACTTGTAATGGTCTTTTTTTTTTTTTTTTTTTTTTTGAGCTTTCCTATTTACTTCCTATTTATTTTTAGAATTAAGGAAATTTAAACTGAACAATTTGACCAAAAGCCTCAATTGTTTTTATCTTTCAGTACACCATATGGAATTTTATACCGAAGAATTTATTTGAACAGTTCAGAAGAATAGCTAACTTTTATTTTCTTATAATCTTCTTGGTCCAGGTAAGTCGTCGTTTATTTCCTTTAATCGGTTTAATATCAAGATTGTGTAATATATAACAGTCAACCACGGATTTCTGAATTGTCATTTCAAAAATGTATAAATAATTTGCTGAGATAAGAACTGTAAATAATTTTGTAATGTATATAATTATACGTTATTGCTTATATTTATGAACAATACTATATACATTTGAATATACAGTTTATACTATAACATTTTTTTGTATTATTGTTGATATATACTTTTTATTAATAATTATATATTATATTATTTTGAAATAGATGCATCCATATAAGTAATGAATGCATCTATTATAAAGTAATATAATAAATAATTATTAATAATAAAAAAGTATATAATAATAAATATAGTATATACTGTATGTTGTACTGTATTTCTTCCAACCTTTTTTCTGTATTTTTGGTCAGTTTATTATAATATGTATTGTGAACACTTTAGGAAGGTGTGTGTGTGCGCATTGTGAGCCGAGTGTATTGTTACATTATTGTTCCGCATAAATCACCACGTGAAGCGTCTTTGTGGTTTCGTAATCAAACCCTCTTTCCTGTCAGTTGATGATAGACACGCCCACTTCTCCTATAACCAGTGGACTTCCGCTTATTTTTGTCATCACTGTGACGGCCATCAAGCAGGTGAGTGATCAGGAAGCCTCACCGAGCGCCACAGGTGTGTTTATCAAGCCCATTGTCTGCGTCCGCTCAGGGATATGAAGACTGGCTGCGTCACAAGGCCGACAACGAAGTGAACGGTGCGCCCGTGTTTGTGGTGCGCAGTGGGAGTCTGGTGCAGACGCGCTCCAAGAACATACGTGTGAGTGTCACCGACTCCAGACTCCACACAAACATGCTTCTCATTCTTACTAGTCATAAACGCAGCCACTTACTTAACACCAACAATCCAGACGATCAAATGAATAAAAAGCAACACTTCCCTTACATATTTACACGTGCGCTTTGAGACAGTTAAAACTGTGAAAAGCGCCCTACAAATACTCATATTATTATTATTATTATTATTATTATTATTATTATTATTATTATTCTTACTACTGCGTCACATTACTCTGATAGAGATCCTCATAAACACCTCACCATTAACCACATGCACCCCTGGATGGATGGATGGACAGACAGACAGATATTTAGATGGATAGTTAGTTAGATGGATAGTTATTTGTTTGTTTGTTTGGTTGGTTATTAGTTGGTTGGTTATTTAGTTAGTTAGGTTAATTAGTTTGTTAAGTTAGTTGGTTAGACACACAGGCAGTTAGTTAGTTAGTATGTCAGTTGGTTGATTAGTTAGATGTTTAGTTAGTTGGTTAGTTACTTAGTTAGATGGCAAACTTGTTGGTTGGTTGGTTTGTTTGTTAGCTTGTTAATTTGCTAGTTAGACAGGCAGACATATAGTTAGATGATTAGTTGGTTGATTGGTGGGTTGGTTGGTTAGTTAGACAGACAAATAGACACGGATAGGCAGAGAGATAGATACGGATAGACAGACAGATAGTTAGATGGATAGTTAGTTAGATAGATGGTTGGTTGGTTGGTTAGTTTGTTGGTTAGACAGACAGACAGACAGACAGACAGATAAACACAAATAGATAGATAAATACGAATAGATAGATAAATATAAATAGATAGATAAATACGAATAGATAGATAGATACTGTATGGATAGGTGGATGGACAGATAGATCTTTGGTTGGTTGATTGGTTGGTGGGTTAGTTAGTTAGTTAGTTTGTTTGATAGATGGATGGACGGATGGATGGACGGATGGATGGATGGATCGATAGATGCGTGAAGCTAGATAGACAGACAGAGAGATAGATTTTGTTTTTCATTTTTTTTCCCCATTATTTAAGAGAATGACGACGCTATATAAACAATCATTATACAAACAAAAACAACACAAGCAATAATCTGTCACTTTATTGCGGTGAAAGTAAAGCATCGTGTCGTGTGTTTGCAGGTAGGAGATATCGTAAGAGTCGCCAAAGATGAGGCTTTTCCTGCCGATCTGGTTCTGTTATCATCAGAACGGGCCGAAGGGACGTGCCACATTACCACTGCCTCGCTAGACGGAGAGACCAATCTGAAGGTGTGTGTGTGTGTGTGTGTGTGTGTTTCCCATGATTGTTAAAATAATTTCATGTAATTTTGTTATATAATAGTATAAAATTACAAAATTCAACAATACTATTTACATATACAGTATATACAGTGTTATTGTTGTTATGATTATTATATACGTTGTTATTATTATTATAATAATAGTTGCATCTATTACTGATATGTATGTACTGTATGTTGTACTGTAATAATTCCTACTTTTTTTCTGTAATTTTGATTGATCAAATTATTTTTTTTAATTAAAAAAAATTAAATTACATTTTTTTATGTTCAGAACGATCGGCTATAATGGGCATAATTGACTCAAATGAATAGTACATTATTAATAAACACCAGAATAGGATATATATAGTGGTATAAAAAGTACAATTCTTGGTAGTTCAGAGTGAAGTTAAAATTGTAATTGATTTTATTACATTTTTTAAAATTGTATTTCATTTATAGTTATTAAATAATAAATGTTCAAGAATAAGGTCCAGGGTCATCGACTAGGAAGTTGTGATAATAATTAATAATAATAATAATAATAATAATAATAATTGATCTTGTCATATGTACTTGTTTATTAAATGTATTAGTCAACTGAGAAAAATGATTTACCAAGTAGTAATTCTACTCCTTGAAAAAATTGTTAATACACTTCCATATAAACAGTTTTACAACAGATTTTTGTGCAATTAAAAATTTTTCGATTATTTGTCTTTGACGTTTTTTAAGCTTAGTAATACGATCGGCAAAAATCTTTTGGTTTGACAGCGAGAATAGAATTCGGTTTTAATAAGAGAATAATGTGTGTAATAAATAACGAGTGCGAGGTGTGTTTCTGATGTACAGACGCATTACGCAGTGCCAGAAACAGCTGTATCTCAGTCAGTATCACATCTGGATTCTCTTCTGGCAGTGGTGGAGTGTCAGCAGCCCGAGGCCGATCTATACAGGTGTCACACACACACACACACACACACACACACAAACACAACCTTTCGCTTGAGTGTGTAACAAGACACGAGTCTTTTCTCGTCTGGTTGTTCAGGTTTGTCGGGAGGATAACGGTAACTACACAGGGGGAAGAGATAGTCAGGTGAGGAGTGTTTCTACACGCTCGGAGTGTGTGTTCATGCTCGCTACACGTCTGTATACACACACCTACACCAAACCACTGCTTTGCTTTAGTAGTTTTAACATTAGTTTAATGTCTAGTGCTTTTATTAGTCACATTTTGGGTAAATTGAAGCTCACCCTCATATTAACAGACACACACACACACACACACACACACACACACACACACACACACACACACACACACACACACATAATTGTTGTTTCTTGCTTAAATTAAAATCTTGAATTGTTTTTTTTTTTTTAGGCCTTTAGGACCAGAAAACCTCCTGCTACGTGGAGCGAGATTAAAAAACACAAGAGAAATATTTGGTATGACCTATAGATTATTATAATGTTTTGAACAGCATTGTCATTACCCCCCCAAGGAAATTACAATATGTATAGTTCATCTGAAGAGCAAAAAAATAATAGTCATAGACTTTTAATGGTTTATATTCAATAAGTGGATGGGTGGATTGATGGACAGACAGGGATGGATGGATGGATGATAGATGATAGAGACAGACAGATGGAGATAGACAGTCTTT
>MU204413.1:7812486-7831576 GCA_017309775.1 Paedocypris sp. Pulau Singkep
GATAGATACAGAGAGATACGGATAGACAGACATATACAGATAGATACAAATAGACGGATAGATAGACAGAGAGATCGATACGGATACGCAGTCGAATAGATAGATATGGATAGACAGACAGACAGGGATGGATGGATGGAGATAGATGATAGAGACAGACAGATGGAGATAGACAGTCTTTTAATATTATGAGTTTATATTACACGTATGAAAACTTGTGGAGGATGTACGTATATATTTTGTCACATTTTGACACACATGTTATCTGTGACTGTCTTCAGGTGTGGCGGTGTACACAGGGATGGAGTCCAAAATGGCCCTGAACTACAAATGCAAATCCCAGAAGCGCTCTGCTGTAGAGAAGTATGGATTACTCTAGCTTACCCTTATACTGCCATGTTATTGATCTCCGTTTCTCCGTGTAGATCTATGAACACCTTCCTCCTCATCTACTTGGGCATTTTGCTGATTGAAGCCATCCTCAGCACAGTTTTGAAGTACGCCTGGCAAGCTGATGACAACTGGAACGAGCCTTTTTACAACCAAAAGACAAATCAGGAGAGAAACAGCAGTCAGGTCGGAATTTAGTAATGTATACTGACATGGTCCCCAACCCCCGGTCCGTGGGCCGATACTGGGCCGCCGAACAATGGTATCAGATTAGTTGCAAAGATATCAAACTTAAAGACATTTATTGAAAAAAAAAATTATTCACATTTTCACATTTGTTTTTTAGTATCATTTGTTTCTAAGCCGTAGAACTTTCCACAAGTCTAAGCTACAAAGTATAACCGAGTAAATATGATCAAGTCTAATTTTAAAAAGGTGTCTGAAATTTTAAAACAAAAAAGTTTAAACAATATATATGAAACAAATATAAAACAAAAAAGAAAAATGCAATTTTTCAATTTTTTTATATAATAAGAAACTTCAAATATAAAATAAAAATGTTCAAATAGAAAAGTACCATGTTAAAACACTTAAATAAATAACACTATGCTTTATATTATTGGTCTTTTGGTATAACAGTTTTTTTTTTTTTTTTTTCATTTTATTTTGAGTGCATGTTTAAATACTAATGCGTGTATGTTAAATACTACGTTTCCACGGTAAAATGATCAATCATTTGAATGACCGGTCTGTGAAGACAAAAAGTTTGGTTACCACTGATATACTGTATTTACGCAAATATAAACACTCTTATTATCCAATTTTAGAAGCTCGAAAACTTGGTGGGTGCTTATGTGCATGTCACAGAAATGGATATAAACATAGACAGAGACGATAAGCCAAATAGCTGAGGAGATGTAGTTCCAATCACTATTTTTTTTTTAATTCTATTCAAGTAAAATGGCATTAAAGTGATACGAGTCACGAGTTAAGCTTGTTAAAATAAGAAAAAAAAGTATTTTAAAAGAAGTATTTAGCCTTCTTTAGGATTTTTTTTTCTCCCAAAATTAGGGCGGTGCTTATAAACACGCCAAATCTATGGTTTGATTTATTAAACTAAAAAAAAAAGAAGGAAAAGTAAAGCATTAACGGATTTCAATTCTCTTCGACAGATTTTGAAATTCATTTCCGACTTTCTGGCTTTCCTGGTGTTGTACAACTTCATTATCCCCATCTCACTGTATGTGACTGTGGAGCTGCAGAAGTTTCTGGGCTCTTTCTTCATCGGCTGGGACTTGGATCTCTACCATGAAGAAAGCAACCAGCGAGCACAAGTCAACACCTCGGACCTCAATGAAGAGCTGGGCCAGGTACTTCCATCAAGTATATACTTGCTTATAGACTTTAGTATAGCTGCACACAGCAATGATGGGGTTGGAGCCTTTTATGATGTGTGTTGAAAACCAAAGGCTAAGATTATACAAAAGCCAATTTTTTTTTTAATAGTCCAATTGAAAAAATATTGTAATAGGATGCGCAATTCCCATATCGCAAACAGTTACAAATATTGCAATAGCGGATCAATGCAAAAGTGGTTTATTTGCAATAAACAAACATGGCTGGATATGTTTAAAAAATATCCGACATTAACTATTGTATGTCGGTTATTTTATTTTATTTAAAAAAAAAAAAAGACAAGGCGAGAACACATTTCGTTTAAAAGATGCTAATTTTAAGACAGTCTTGGTGATTGTACGCTTATAAGGCCCGAACACTTTGTTTAATATTTTGCATTATTTATTAGTATTTAAAAGCAGGAAAGGCAAGGACACATTTTGTTTAAAGGATGCTCATCTTGATCTTGATGATTGTACGTTTATACTATATGTGAATAAAATGTAATGTTTGAGAGCAATGCGTTTTATCTTTGCAAGTCTATTGGTAATAATTATAAATCAATATTTCTGCTGAGGTTTTTAGTCTTAATGTTTGCCTCCTACTAGACACTTTTTAGTCCAAATTAAGCTAAATTTGATGAAAAACATATTGCCTGTTTATTTTAGTATAATTTTAGTCATCAGTAGTTTTACTTTTCAGATAGTTTTGTAGCAATATTCAACAGCAATATACACATCGCATATCACACAAATATTGTGCAGCCCTAGTACTGTACCAACACATTTGTGATCGAAAAGTCAACTACTTTTGTAGACAAATAAAGAATATACCATAAACCTCTAATAGAACGCCATGGCGGTGTAATTTTGAACTCTTTTATCACACTATGAAATACTACTTTACTATACTTCCACTATAATTTCCTTAAAACATTCCTCATAACAATTAGCATAAATCAGATACTGAGTGAGAACAACGTTTGATATATTGTGAGGGCCACCTATACTTTTCGGCTTCTGTTTCGGCCAAAAGTGTAGTTGTATTTTAGGTTTCAATCCGGTTTGGGCCAAAATTGAATTATGGATTTTTTTTTTATATATATATATATAGGAATTGTTTTTTCTATTTGAAAAATCAAGGTGGTGCTAAGTAAATACTTTCCGTCGAACTCTAGAACTGAGCAATAACACGGAGGATCACCTCAGCACTAAGTATTGATCGTTGTGTTTTGTGTAGGTTGAGTACGTGTTTACAGACAAGACGGGAACGTTAACCGAGAATGAGATGCAGTTCAGGGAGTGCTCTATAAACGGGATTAAATATCAGGAGATTAACGGGAAGCTGATTCCTGAAGGAATGACGGAAGACCTGTCGGATGATTCAATGCCTAGTTTGGTAAGACAAGCATTTCTTCACATTCCACAGAATTTACTTGTTGGTCGATTAGATTAGATTACTTTAGATTAGATTATCGTAAATTACATTACTGTAGATTGTATTAGATTGCAGTAGAATACTGTCGATTATATTACATTAAATTAGCGTAGATTAGATAATATTACCGTAGATTGCAATAATGTAGTAGATTATAGTGGATTACAGTAGAATGCATTACTGTCGATTACATTAAATTACCGTTGACTAGACTAGATTAGATTAGATTAAATTAGATTAGACTACATTAGATTAGATTAGTCTCGATTGGATTGGATTACGTAGATTAGACGTTCTTCAACGTGACAACAAAATGCAGTTATAACCAGAAGTGCAGATAGTAGCAGGTGGCCAACTATAACTTTTATTATAAATGTAAAATAGACTATAAATAACAGATATAAAATAAAGTTTCTGTAAAATGCAAACATTGCGGAAAAGAGTTAGTAAAAAGCGAAATGCTGAAAAAAAGTCAAAGTGTGTCTAGTGACTTAATTTGCACTCTAGCCCATAGCAGCATAAGCGTAATGTAATAACAAGGTTAATAATCGTTTTATAACCTGCTGCCGTTTGTGAAATACTATAGTTATAGAGAAAATACAAAAACAATTAAAGTATTTCTTTTTGAATACAAAAGGTAAAAAAAACTTACTAAATAGTTTCATTTTTAGATAACTAAAAATATATTGAATTATATTTGTGAACTAAAAACAATGTATTGTCCCATGCTGTGTCCGCAAATGTTGTCTAAAATGTCTAAAAAATAAAGAATTCCAAATTTAAAGCGTGCGCACGCACACACACTCACCCACACATATTTTTATATATATATATATATATATATATATATATATATATATATATATATATATATATATATATACATTTTTTTGTGTATTTATTTTATTTATTTATTTTTTCCGTTAGCTGGATCTGATGGTAGTGTGTGTTTCCTTCAGAACAAGGAAGAGGTGCTGTTTCTGAAAGCCGTGTCGCTGTGTCACACTGTTCAGATCAGTTACGATCAGAGCGGTGCTCTCGGAGACCCTTTCGCACTCAACAACGGCTTTGCTCCTCAAATGGAGTATTACGCCTCCTCGCCGGATGAAAAGGCTCTCGTGGAAGCCACCAGAAGGTGATCTACAGCTCACGTGTTTGCTGCGTATGACTGCGTATGTCATTTAAAAAGTGGTTAATTGGAATTATAAATATTACGCATCTGAATGATAAGTTAAGTGAAACGATTGATTGCTTATTGATAGTTGTTTTTTGTTTTTTTAACACCTTATTTATAACTGATATTATATTTACATGTTATATTTATAACATATTAAATGATATGCTTATTACTTGTGATAGTACGCCTAAACACAACAAAAGCATTGTCTTTTTTTGTTGTTTTACATGTTTTTTATATTAATTTTATACTATATGTATCTGATTTAAATGATAAATTAAGTGAAATATTTGATATGCTTTTTGTTATGACAAAGTTTTATATACGTTTTAAAAACTCTAGGTGTTGTTTAAAACTAATGTTATATTTAAAAACATTATATTCATAACATATTAGATATAAATGCTTATTATTTATAATAATAAGCGTAAAGAAAGCAAAAACATTGTTTTATAATACATTTTATATGAATCATAAAAATGTTGTATCTAATTTAATTGATGAATTAAGTGAAATTATTGATTTGCTTATTGTTATGACAATGTTTTATATTTTCTATATGTTTTCAATAATAGGTGTTTTTTAAAACTGTTATATTTATATACGTTAACACGTATAGAATACGTATATGTGTTATATGTAATTTGCTTATTTATATTAATAAGCGTAGACAAAGCAAAATGTGGTGTATTTATTGTTTTTTACATTTATCTTTTATATTGGTAACCGACTTTGTTTTTGATTTAATTGATGAATTAAGTGAAATGATTGATGTGCTTATTGTTATGACATTGTCTTATACAGTATATCCTTTATGTGTTTTAAATAATAGGCGTATTTACATTACATTTATAATATCATATTATGCCTTGAGCTACAACTATACATTAACATGCCTATTATTTGTAATAATCATCGCAAGCAAAAGATATTTTTATCAGAAGAAAACAATTTCCAATAAACTAATATATAAATATGTATGTTTTAAAGTAGCTCATTTTTAATTTACAATTTGTATTTGAATACAATTGTATTTTATAATAACAGATGTGTTTTTTTTGACTGCAGGATTGGCGTAGCATTTACAGGAAGTGCTGGCGAAAACATGGAGATCAAAAGCTTTGGGAAATCGGAAAGGTACGGCCGTCTTTGGGATTGAATGAACAAGCCGAGAGTTAAAAGTCAAGTTGTTGTTTGACTGAAAAGTGATTTCCTTTTTCCTGTAGGTACAAACTCCTCCATGTTCTGGAGTTTGACGCGAACCGCAGAAGGATGAGCGTGATTCTGCAGACGCCTTCAGGCAAGCGCTGCTCAACACGCTCGTCTTTCTTACTCTCCTCTGATGAGACGTCTTCCTTTCTTTAGGGGAGAAGGTGATGTTCACTAAAGGTGCCGAGTCGGCCATTTTCCCTAACAGCACAATGGGAGAGTTGGAAAAAACCCGGATTCATGTGGACGAGTTTGCCATGGTGAGCAGTTTAGCCAATTTGTTTTATTACCATTTTTAAACCATTTGATATTACTGTTTGATATTAATCCCATAAATTACTGCCATTGAACAAGCAAAGAATCTCAGTATGCAAATAAAAGGTTTTGCAAAAATGAATAAAACTATGGTCAATTTAGTTTTGTTTTATTTGATAATTTAGTAATCAAATAAAAAAAATATTCAAATAATAATTAAAATAATTAGTATTTTTATTATAATTATTATTATTGTTAGTGGACGTACAATCTTTCCACCGACTTTCGTCCTAGATCTGGAATTCTTAACCTTTTTGACCTCATGCCCCAAGTTATGTCCTATAGAACAATAATACTGAGTAACATAATGTGTCACCGTGAAAATTTAGTCCCGACTTACGAAATATTGTCGCGTCTTTTTCTTACCGCTAGCATGCATGGAGATGAAAGAGTCCAGATGTGTAAAAAAAAAACCCCGCAAAAACACTAGTTAGTTTCAAAGATCTTGCTTCCAGAATCTAAATTAAGCTTGTCTTCTCCCCGAAAGGCGACTTTTGTTTAGTTCTCTTTCGTCTGCGTCACAAGTGTTGCCAAATATAGCCGCCCTCTTGATTATTCAATTTAATTATTAATGATTATGGAAATCTCAGGGGTTTTGCGTGACATCATTTCAAGATGGCGGTAATCGTTCATGTGAGATTGTCGGCTGTATCATTATATACTGTACTTTTAATATATTATTTTATTATATTATTATATAAACACCTGCCAAAGGGCAAACTAAACAACTGCTATATAACATGTTTTCATTTATTAATAATATCATTTATAAAAAATAAAAACATTTGGTGAATTTAGAAGTAATGAGACGAATTAGATGGTTTTCCTGTAAAATGCGGCTTAGCTAACAAACTTTTCGCCCAACGAAATGACTCTCAGTGCAAATAAATTTGTAATTGTAATGCGACTATAGCCATGATTAACCAGCTGATTAAGATCTGGAGCTCTGGAGTATTTTATGAAATAAAATTCAAGGAATTTTATTAGAATGAAATTCAAGGAATTTTATGAGCATAGTGTGTGTATGTGCGTGTGTGTGTGTGTGTTGAATATGAAATTAAACCCTACAAGTGTCCTTTGCCATTGTCTTTGTGTGTGTGTGTGTGTTTGTAGAAAGGCTTGCGGACATTAGTTATAGCTTGCAGACATTTTTCTGCGGACGAGTATTGTGACATCGATAGGCGGCTGCACGAGGCTAAAGTGGCGTTGCAGCAGAGAGAAGAACGACTCGCAGAAGTGTTCAACTTCATCGAGAAAGATCTGGAACTGCTGGGAGCCACTGGTGTGGAAGACAAGTGAGTACAGCACAGACCACAACAAATGACCACACGGGGGAAAGATTCTTTATGTTTTAAACACTTTAATATATTACAAATCCTTTTTTTTTTATTTTCCAGTCAGTTACTTTGAGTAATGTAATGAGTACATTTTAATTACATTTTAATTGGGCTTGTAGATGGAGATAGATGTATGGATGGATAGAATGGTAGATGAATGAATGGATGGGTAGATCAACGATAGGTGATGAATAGTCGATGGATGAATTGATGGATGGCAAAATGTATTGATACATAGATTGATTGATGGATGGATAGATAAATACATTTATGGATGGATGGATGGATAAATGGATAGCAAGATGGATTGATAGATGAATGGATAGATGGATGGATGGATGGATAGATTGATGGATTGATAGATAAATAAATTGATGGATTGATGGATGGTAAGATGTATGGATGGATGGACAGATGGATGAATGAATGGATGGGTAGATCAATGATAGATGGATAGGTGATGAATATATGATAGATGGATGGCGAGATGGATTGATAGATAGACTGATGGATGGATTGAATTGATGGATGGATGGATGGATAGATAAATACATTTATGGATGGATGAATGGATGGGTTGACGGATAGAACGATAGAAAGATAGCGAGATGGATTGAAAGATGGATTGATTGATTGATAGATATATTGATTGATGGATTGATAGATAAATAAACTGATGGATGGATGGATGGATGGATGGAAAGATGGATGGATGGATGAATGAATGAATGAATGAATGGATGAGTAGATCAACGTTAGATGGATAGGTGATGGATTGATGATAGATGGATGAATTGACAAATGGCGAGATGGATAGATAGATAGATAGATTTATGGATGGATGGATGGATAGATAAACAATAGTTGGGTAGATCAACGATAGATGGACGATTGATAGATGGTTGATGGATAGATAGATGGACGGACAGACGGATGGATGGATGGATAGATAGATAGATAGATGGGTAAATGGATGGATGGATGGATAGATAGATAGATAGATAGATAGATAGATAGATAGATAGATAGATAGATAGATAGATAGATAGATAGATAGATAGATAGATAGATAGATAGATAGATAGATAGATAGATAGATAGATAGATAGATAGATAGATAGATAAAACCTTTATTTACATGTTACAGCAGCAACAACAAAAGCAAGTAAAGAACACACAATGGTAAACAATAAATACAGAGATAAAAAGTAAGAATAGGCAAGAGTCAAGCGTGCGTTTACCGTGTGTGACTAGACTGCAGGATAAAGTCCAGGAGACTATTGAAGCGCTGCGATTGGCCGGGATCAAGGTGTGGGTGTTGACCGGAGACAAGCACGAGACGGCGGTGAGCGTGAGCCTGAGCTGTGGACACTTCCACCGCACCATGAACATCCTGGAGCTTCTACAGCAGAAGTCAGACAACGAGTGTTTCGAGCAGCTGCGCAGACTAGCCAGAAGGTAAATCACTCAACTCCACTCCACTTTATTTATCAAGCACCTTCATTTCAAAAGTTACAAAAATCAAAGTTGGCCAAAGCGCTGCACACACACAACAGTCAAACTTATAACAACAATAAGATATAATAAAACAGATATGAAACAAAGATAAATGCCAAGGATAAATTGTGTGTTTTTAAAAGAGATTTAAAAGACAGAAGACAGTCTGCCATATATTACCAATTTTTAAATTTGCTCCAGACTTGAAATTCGGGTAAAGGATTGCTTGAATTTGCATACCTAATTGAAATATGTGAATATAAGCACCCCGCTATCAAAGACAATATATTTTGATTTATTTTATTTGCTCCTGACTTGAAATTTGGGGAAAGGGTTACTTATGTGTAATATATATATATATATATATATATATATATATATATATATATACACTAAAATAATATTGATAATTATATACTAATATAATCAAACCCAAAGTTTTGGAGCTTAGGGTTTAAAATTACTGAACAAATATGTATTTGCGTAAATACGATATGTGTGCTGTTCAATATTTAATTTTAAGTTGGACTTAACATTTCTAAAATGGGTGCTGTTTGTGTGTGCGTTCATCAAAATATATATAATTATTCATTAGGATGTATTATATTAATATTGTTTTTATATTACAGGTTTATGTAATTCTTATTTTATTATTTCTAACTAAACCTTTATGCTAGTCACACTAACTTAACCTTACATTAAAAAGGCACAAAGGGTTGTTTTTTTTATAGTAATAAAACGTTTATTTAAAAGAGTAAAAAATAAAGCGTATTCAACAGGGTTGAAGCAAAATGTGCAAACCGTTGTAAAATACTGGTTGCGTTTGTCTGAAGACCGTTTTTGATTGGGTGTGCAGGATCAAAGAGGATCATGTGATCCAGCACGGACTGGTTGTGGACGGTGCCAGTCTCTCTCTGGCGCTGCGGGAGCACGAGAAGCTGTTTCTGGACGTGTGTAGGAACTGCTCGGCCGTTCTCTGCTGCCGGATGGCGCCGCTCCAGAAAGCCAAGGTGGAATTCCTCATCCCGACCGTCTCATCCGCTCGCCAGGTTTCGCTATTCCGACGCTGTTTGTGTGGCAGGTCGTCCGACTGTTGAAGATTTCCCCGGAGAAGCCCATCACGCTAGCCATCGGGGACGGCGCCAATGATGTCAGCATGATCCAGGAAGCTCACATTGGTATCGGTAGGTATCTCTGTTTCTCAACCCTGACATGGTGGCGCTCTATCACAGGCGGCCTTCAAATAGAGCAGGGGTGGGCAAACTACGGCCCGTTGAATGTTTTAATGCGGCCCGCCGAACTTGTAGAAATTAAACGAAAGTCTTTTTTTTATGTAAATCCGGTAAATCTGTTATGAAGGGTTTTTTTTTATTTTATGTAACACACTTTAAAAAGCTAAAAAATGTACTTGTATATATTTAACTTTTATTTTTATACTGTCAGTTAATGGAATCAGATTTCAAAAATATCTAAACATACATTTCTAAGAAATAATAAAACAATATTCAAACAATATTCACGTTTTGGTTTGAAACTTTTTTTCCGCTTCAGTTTTTTTCCTCCCATACATTTTTTTTTCTAGTTTGGACTTCAGGCACAAGTCTCACTTATGGGCGGCCCTAACTCTGATTGGCCAGTGTGAATGTGATTGACAGCCGCTTGACCTGGAAGCCCGGTCCGGTCCCTTTGTCAGATGATAGAACCCAATGTGGCCCGCGAATCAAAAAGTTTTGATATAGAGGTTTTTAGAAGTTATATAGAAGTTTTGATATAGAGGTTTTTAGAAGTTATATAGAAGTTTTGATATACACCCTGAAATAGAGGGTGGCGCTGTATTTTTCCTCTAGCTGGTTATAATTTTATGCAAATCAAATAACTTTTATTGCCGAAAAGCTTAGGTGCAAGCTCAAGACAGTACAGTGCAGACGTAAAACCGGGCAAAATACTTACAAGGCAAGACACTGCAGTAATATTAATATGTTCAAAGATTTAAGTGTTTTAAATTAAGTTATTAATTGCTCAGCATCCTTATTTCAGCATTATTTATTCAGAAATTCAACAATTTCATAGATAATTTAGAATTTATGATTACTGGTGATTTATGATTACTGGTGATTAATCGCACTGAAAATCAATGTCATTATTAAATATGTAAATATCAAATTTTCAGTCCTTTCCACTAGGTGGCAGTCTAAAAGGATTTCAAGTACAGTGATACCCCGACTTACGAATGTCCTAGGAGAAGATTATCCCGAGGAACGGAATGTCTTGCCGAGTTCCGAAATATTATCGCTATTTGAAAGGAGCGTGTCTTTTTCTTACCACTAGCATGCAGGGAGACGAGAGTCCAGACGGGTTTAAAACAGTTGTTTAATCTCGTAAAACAAACAAAAAGCTACAAAATACTAGTTTCTAAGATCTTGCTTCCGAAATATAAAATAAGCTTGTCTTCTCCCAGAATGACAATGGTTTTTTTTTTCTGTCCCGTAGAGCCGCCATCTTGAAATGACATACCTGATTTTTCCCTAATCTCGCGAGAACAATGACCAAGCGAGACTACGGAAATCTCGTCATTTCAAAATGGCGGTAATCATTCATATGAGCTTGTTCGCTGTATTTGTACATGACTTGCAATTGATCTATTTTCAGGAATCATGGGTAAAGAAGGAAGACAGGCGGTCAGAAACAGCGACTATGCGGTTGCCAGATTCAAATTCCTCGCTAAATTGCTGCTGGTTCATGGTCACTTCTACTACATTAGAATAGCAACCCTGGTGCAATATTTTTTCTACAAGGTAAGTGCTGCTCTTTTTTTGGGGGGGCTGCCATTGTACGTTGGTGTTTCATAATTTATTTATTTTATTTTATTTTTTGCTTTGTAGAATGTGTGCTTCATTACGCCGCAGTTTTTATATCAGTTCTTCTGTTTGTTCTCGCAGCAGGTAAGTGTGTCGAACTGTTGTTTCCTATGTGATTGTTGATTAATCCAGTTTGATTAATGTTGATTAATCCAGTTTACCGTACATTGTTACATTTCATGTCCGAAGATCATCACCAATATTTTTTAATTGGTCATTTTATTGGGATGTGTGTATCATCCAACAAGGTTCTGAAAACACTTTCCGCAATTTTGGTTCATATTTGGTTCTGGTGCCTTTGTCATTCTAATTCACAGCAGAAATTAAAACTCATCATAGAAGAGTTTTTCAATCTTCTATTGTTCTATTTTGCTGAGCCGGTGTGAATTGTAGCCTCAGTTTGCTGTTGTTAGCTGACAGGAGCGGCACCCAGTGTGGACTTCTGCTTCCGTAGCGTTTAGTGTTTAGTGTTGTGTGTTCAGAGAAGTTTTTCTGCAGATCTCAGTTGTAGCATCTGTGGTTATTTGAGTTTGTGTCTTTTTTTAGTTTTAATACCGTGTCAGCTGTGACCGATCTGGCCGTTCTCTTCTGACCTCCATGAAGTGGATTTATTAAATGACATTTTAAAATGTAATATATTTCTCAAGCGGAAGTGTAAATTAGTTTCACAGTGTTTAAAGTATAAATACAATGAACATCTTAAAAAAAATAAATAAACACTTTTTTAAAATTTACTTTGATACATGGTTATTTGAAGTAACTAGTGGAATCCACTAAAATAAAAAATGTACAAAAGAAAAAAAAATCAATGATCTACTATAATTTATTTGTTATTAGGAAATGATTTAATCATATTGTCTATTCTTTTTCTTTATTTACTTTCTCATGCAAATTCTCACTATGCATGAGAATTGAAACGCCAGGATTTTGCACAACATGAACATTTTTGTAAATCGTAAATGTATTGATTTTACACTATGGTTGCTCACTTCCCATTGCGATTGGTTATCTTGTCACCTACATCGTGAGTAAATGTTCTTCCAGAGGTCTGTGTAATAAAGGTTCCGTTTATAGAATAACCTGAAAGTTTAATCATGGATTTTTCATTCAATTGTGCTTTTGCATCCATGGACACTGACGCTCTCCTCCCTTTCACAGACTCTTTATGACAGTGTGTATCTGACGCTGTATAATATCTGCTTCACTTCTCTACCCATCCTGGTCTACAGTCTGTTTGAGCAGCTCGTGCATCCTCATGTGCTGCAGAGCAAACCAACGCTTTACAGGTACAGTAAACTCTCACACACCATCCATCTGCTTTTATAGGTAGATAGATAGACAGATAAATAGACACGAATAGACAGATAAACACAGCTAGATAGATAGACAGATAGACAGATGAACACGGATAGACAGAAAAACACAGCTAGATAGATAGACAGATAGACAGATGAACACGAATAGACAGAAAAAAACAGATAGATCCCACTAGGGGATTTTTTGTGTGTACAGCAGCAGCACAATGTTATTAACAGAAACGAATGAGGACATTTTAAAAGACAACAGTAAAGGCAAAAATGCAAACAGCAAAGAGAAAAAAAGAAAAAGAAACAGCAATAAATAGGTTGCGCAAAAACAGTGGTGCAGTTGTGACAAGATAAGATATTTAATTATTTTATTAATTTTAATAAGATTTTTGTGTAGTTTGAAGCGGTTTGATGATCATAGAAATGTTTCTTTTCATTTCCAGAGACATTAGCAAAAACTCTCGTCTTTCCTTCAAAACCTTTTTGTACTGGACTCTACTGGGCTTCTGTCACGCTTTCGTCTTCTTCTTCGGCTCTTACATCCTTATGGGAGAAGACACCACACTGATGAGGAACGGACAGGTCGGTGTCTGATGTGTAGATCTATACATTCATTGTTTTTTTTGTGACTGGTGATTGACGTTGATTTATTTATTTGATTTGTTTAAAATGTATTGATTTGTTTGATAATTTTAACAATTTTTGTATTCAATTTGTAAGGTCAAGTTTATTTATATAGCGCTTTTCTTAGTCCCGGACCAACGCAAAGTCGCTAATCGGAATTAGGAAAGAAAACAAAAAGTATTCATTTTTTTAGTATTCCTTTTTTGAAATAGTATTCAATTTATAACAACATAGATTTGAGAATACGGATTGATGAAGCGTCAACACACATCTTTTTGTCACTTTATAGAACAAAAGCATTTTTGAATACAGTAAAAAACCATGAATGCCTATAGTATACACAGTGTATATATATAAAAAAAAAATATATATATATATATATATTTATATATATATATATATATTTATATATATATATATATATATATATATATATATATATATATATATATATATTAGAGTATATAAATTGTGGTTTAGGTTGTCTGGTTTAAGTTTCTAGTAAACTAGTTTCTAGTAAACACTGCAATTTGCCGCTCCTGTTTGAATACGTTATAGGTGTGCAAGAGTTTTGCCTGGCAAATTGTTTCTGTTTTCATTTTTTGTTGCACGTTTTTTTTATTTGGGTTTTTTTGTGGTAAGACAAACTTAACTTCACACATCATTTTTTAAAAATTGTGTTATGCATCGACGTAAACGGCTCTAAAAAGCAAGACAAATCCTGAAGGAAACCGGATGTGCTGAACATCTCAGATAAATGTGCACAAAGGTAAAATATGATAATTAGCCGTTTACCTGACCAGATGAAGCTGATGAAAACATGTAAAAAAAACACTGTATAGTAAGAAGATTAATTCATAGATGTAACGTCCGTCTGTAATGAAATATTCACAAAGCTTCCGTATCAATCGGTAGCAAAGACCGATCAAAAAAAAAAAAAAACTTTATCAACATTGGCACCAGAGAAACGACTTGAAATGCTCTGTACCGGAAATTGGACAAATAGCTTGACGTTTTGACGCAACCTGAGGCTCAATAGGCTTCGTGGAACTTTCTAGTCTGAGTTTTCTGTGTCTCTTTCACTTTTCTTGTTCTTCCATAAATATTTGTTCACATTGACTTGCGAGAATCTACACTCCTGCAAGAAAACAGTGAGCGCTCTACTGCCACCTAGTGCATTTACACTGTATAGAGTCTCATTGCAAAAAACAAATAGTATTTGATCTTTCTGACTCTTTTTAGCTTACGATTTGTCTGAAGGTCAAACTGACCAGAACACTTTTTTGTAGCAAAAACATGTAGCGGGTGTTACAAATATGTAAACCGAACCATTTATTGTTTATATGTAGATTACAGTACTTTTAACACAGGTCAATTTGACCTGAACAGTATCTTTGTGAACTGATTTGTTATGTTTTTTATATGATAATTACACCAAATAACCCAAGTAGAAGTTTCAAAGTGGAAAAAATACTTTTAAGTATTTTTACAATTAATTTTAAACTTTTATCATGGGTCAATTTGACCCGAACATAACAGGAGAGTTTACTCAGCAGAAGAATAGTGCGAAACCCTCCTCGTCCTCACTAGGTCTTTATTTATGTCTCTGTTGGTGGTAGTTTCTGCCTTTAATCTCTCCTTCTCTGTACTTCCTGTGCTCATCTCCTTCTCTTTCTGCCGCACATGCTCACAGATCTTGAGATCAAACAGGCAGTTGGTAAGAGCTGGTTGAATTCCAAATAATCCATGTGTCCGTTTGTCCCTGTAGTTTAACACTCGATGCATGAGTCTTCTCCAGAGTGAACTAATCCAGATTAAGACAGATTGAGCCTGGATTACTGACAGTTCACTAGGCAGTTTTCATTTTGAGATGTGTTGGATTTTTTTGCTTCATTTCTTAACCATTTGACGTTCACCATTTAACCAGGTTAATGATGGCCACGTTGAGAAAAGCTCTAGCCGTTCCTCTAAACGTTCTCTTCTCTTGCAGATGTTTGGAAACTGGACCTTTGGCACTTTAGTGTTCACTGTAATGGTCATTACTGTCACTCTGAAGGTAAGTTCCGGCTGTACAGTGGTTCACCGGCTTACTAAGCTAATTCATGCCTGTTTTATAAGGCCTAGATTTTGTGAATCGGGACGCAATTAACATGTAGATGACCTAATCCGTGCCAAGCGCTCGTAAATTCAGACAATTTTAAAAAATAATTTGATTATTATTAACGTGAAAACCGGTGTTGAGTTGTGCCACGATATGGATTTTGCATCACCGTGGAAACCGTGACACATTCATGAATTAGATTTTTATGCATGTATATAAACATGTATTATAATGGCTACAGGGCTACTACTTTTATTTAATTACTTACAATTAACTTTTATTTTTAATACAGTATTTAAAGACATACTGTATTAAAAAATGCCAGAAGCTTATCCAGGTTACTGCCTGCATCTAATTTCCTTAAATAAAGCCACAATACTGATTTTATGTACAAATAGTGTAATTAAGGTCTACTTAAATGTAATGCCCCATCCCCCGATACTGTGATGACCAATACTGTCTCAGACACTAGAAGATATCGTCATATAAATTTTCACTCCTATCACCCACCTCTAGAATATTGTAATAACAGTAATAAAAAAATCATGTTCCGTTAGTTATTGAAAAAAAACTTTGAAAGTTTTTAGTACTATGGTACTAGACAAACGATTGAAAATAAGTTTATTTACCTTTCCGGCTTTGCGTCTGAGCAGTGTTGCCAGATTGGTAGTTTTTTTTCAATGAGGTCTGTCGGTTTTTCTATGACTTTAGTGCTGGAAAAAGTGTCTCTTTCTGGCAACACTATAACTGTCAAAAAAAAACAGCGCCATTTGCGAACAAGATTAACTTATTTTGTGTTTTGGAAGCAAATCTCTGAAACAAAAGTGTTTTTGTAGTTTTTTTGTTTATTTGACGCGCGTGAAGACCGTTTTTCACACGTCTGGACTCTCTCGTCTCCCTGCATTCTAGCGATAAGAAAAAAACTCGCTCTTTGTGTATGTTTAAAAAAACGTCATAACTCTGAACGAAATTTCTCCGAGGCGCGTAATTCCAAATTTAATTAGCTGAGACGTTCGTAAGCCAGGGTACCACTGTACTAGAGTTGTGTTTGACCACGTGGACTTGTGTGTCGGCAGCTGGCCTTGGAGACGCACTTCTGGACATGGATGAATCACTTTGTCACATGGGGCTCCATTGCTTTCTACTTCATCTTCTCCTTGTTTTATGGTGGCATTATCTGGTACTGTATACCTGTGACTTCACAGTGTTATACCTTGTTGTTTTTTTTTGTTGTTGGATTTGTAACATCAGAATTGTGTCAAAGTGATGTTCTCCGTTTTGGTTACGTTCATCCATTTTGTCATTTATTGCCTTTTCTGACTGCACAATCCAAGGCTCTATTGGTTAATTCATCCATTTTCCACCATCAGGCCATTCCTTCATACACAGGACATGTATTTCGTCTTCATTCAGCTTCTCTCCAGTGGCTCTGCTTGGTTTGCAATTGTTATAATCATCATCACTTGCCTCTTTCCGGATGTCATTAAGAAAGTATTTTACAGACACCTACAGCCAACCAGCACACAGAAGTGTCAGGTGAGTGGCCAAGCACAGACACGACGAACAATTATTTATTAAAGTACAAGGAATACACTGCATCAACAAAAACACCATGTTGATCTGATACAATTTAACACACACTGTGATTTTTGTGAAGTCTTTGTAATCACTACATTTGAATATCAAGCCTGACTTGCTAACACAGATGCAGCTATGAAGCTGCCGGGGTTGCTTTAGGGAAAATGTTTTTTTTTTTTTATTGGGAGAAGCTTTCCAATGGAAACCTCAAAAAAGACCAAAGATATTTACACTTAAAGTACACTTAAGTGTCACTTAAAGAAGTTCTTTATGCGGACAATGTTTGTTTGCTACAATTAGAGATGAATTAATGTAGGACAATTACATTAGAATAGTTTCAAAATAACAATGAGAGAAATCTAGGTTCACAAAATTAGGGTGTGTGTGTGTGTGTGTGTGTTTTAATAAATAGCTGAATCGGGTCTTTTTGGTTATTTACAATTTTGAAAATGAATCTGTGTTCAGTTCACATCTGTGTAGATGAAAAATGAATTATCTTTTATTGAAAAAGACTGTAGTTTCCTTTTTAGACACACCGGTTGTTTACCGTTTTAGTTAATTGTAGCTAAGGGGTCGATTGTAACAATAGTTGTTTACGTATATTTAAACATGATCGTAAGCAAAAGTAAGCAGTACATACCTTGATCCATAAAATTAAAACAGTTTCTCGTATTTGTTTATGTTTTATTTTACGCACACGAGCAAATATGTTTTCTCAGTACATTTTTATACTAATGAATAAAAAGCAACAATCCTCTTTCATGTTCACATGTGTGCTTTGAGACAGTTAAAGCTGTGAAAAACCTTACAAATGCTCAGAACTTGAACTTGAACACAATTTTGTAATTTCACAACTCTACCCAAAGCGTTGGTTTCACTATGAAGAAAAGCTCTTCTAGACGGTCTCCATGACCGTGTGTGGTGATTCAGAAAGCCAGGGTTCTCTGTCTCACGTCTGCAATGTACGTATAAAACCACATGGTCTGTGTGTGTGTGTGTGTGTGTGTGTGTGTGTGTGTGCGTACATACGAGCGTAATGACACATTTCAAAAAAGATTTTGGTGGATTCTTCTTATGCCGTTTTCTAGCTTGCTTCTAATGTTCCTCATGAGAAAATATAATTTTTTATTATACTGAAAATGCATTAAAATTATTATTTTTATTATTCCAACTAGTAAATTATCTAGTGTGATTTATTATAATCACAAATGCAAAACACTATTTGTAAGTTAGCAATATTATTTTGCAGAATTTAAATAAAAACAAATGCATGTAAGCATAAGTTTACTTCCTGTAGCAATTTCTTTGTTGTATTGCAAGTGTAATCATGCACAAATGAGCAGGATTAGGTTCCACGGGTATTTCTTAAATATAAATGCAGTTTTAAAAAATAAAAAAAAAATTTATATAAAGTTTTTTTGTTTTGTTTTTATAGACATATTTGCCACAACATGTTCTTAATCTCATTAATTAATCGTTCATAATTTTTTTATAATGGCACTGTTGGTTTTATAACAAAACTTTTTTTTACAAAACTTCATAGTGTATTACCTTTTATTTTATATTTATATATAATACGCTGTATTTATCCTGTTTGTCATGCCACACTGTGAATGATTAATGATTGTTCTTGTTCTTCACATTTCTAAGCATAACCACCTTAATGGTTCCAGTCGTGTGTAAAGTGGTATTGGACAGTTTGCTCGTCGGTTTATTTCATTTGGATACGCTTTGCATTTTTGTAAATAACTGTTTGTGGGTCAGCTTATAACCAGAAATCTGATCAGAAACCAGATTACAGCGTGCTCCTCATCAAAACTTCAGTATTTGCTTTTCTATACTGTTATTAATTCAATATTATACAG
>MU204413.1:7831676-7847613 GCA_017309775.1 Paedocypris sp. Pulau Singkep
TTTTTTTTTTTTTTTTTTTTTTTTTTTTTTAAACGTCAGAAAAACTGTACTAATAACATGTTAAAAAAATGTTTATACATAAAAAAAAAAGTTCAAAACGTACAAATTTGTTTCGTAGGGCTAAAACGAATAATAAAAATACAAATAAATAAAAAATGTTTCTTTCGGATCAAGCAAATAACAATATGGCAAGCGTCTAAAAAAAAAACATTTTGAATGTTAAATCTGATAGGAATATGATGAAGCGGAAAATACACATACACACACACACATACACACACACACACAAGCTTGAGGAAAACAGAAAAGAGAAGTGTCATTCGGAACATGATTAACTTTGTTTTTGGAAGCAAGATCTCAGTAACCAACAACACGTTTTTTACACGCCTGGGCTCACACACACACACGAAACCCATCTACCTGCATGCTAGCGCAAGGAAAAGATTAGCTTAATCTTGTTGCTACAACATTTAGCCTTTCGTATCTTGAAACATTTTGTAACTGGAGCAATATTTTTCTCAAAGACGCACTTCGTAACCTGAAACGTTTCTTAGTAGAGCCATTTGTAAGATGAGGTACCACTGTACTATACTATACTGTGCTATTGTTACAGTCCTGCTCTATGTCTCCACCTAGTGGCTGTCTGAGTGAGTGGCAGGCTCGTTATAAACGCCTGGACAATCATCTCCTAGCTGCACCTGAACCCTATTGGGGCTGTGTATTTCAGGTGCAGCTAGGAGATGATTGTCCAGGTGTTTATAACAAGCCTGTCACTCACTCAGGCAGCCACTAGGTGGAGTATACTGTGCTAAGCTATTCTGTTCTATGCTATACTCTGCTATACTTTACTATATTTGTGTATACTTGTGTTTGTGTAGAAAACAAAATATAAATAGTTGAATAGCATGAGATATTTCTTAAAAAAAAAAAAAAAAAAAATATCTGTCAGTATTAATGTTTCTATCCTGCGGAGGATGGCTTTTTTTCTGATCTAAAAACATGTTAAAACATGTTAAAAAACGTTTTTACATAAAAGTAAAAAACGTACAAATTTGTTTTGTGGGACTAAAGCGAAGAATAAAAATACAAATAAATGAAAAAAAAATGTAAACGTTTCCTTTCGGATCAAGCAGATAACAATATGGCAAGCGCTATTGTTAAAAAAAAAAACATTTTTAATTAAAATGAATTAAAACACAATATAAATAGTTGAATATCATGAGATATTACTTAAAAAAAAAAACGTTCACCTCAATATCTGTCAGTATTAATGGTTCTGTCCTAAGGAGGATGGCTTTCTTTTCTTCTGGTGCTTCTTTTTTTCTTTTTCATGAGTGCTTACTGTGTGTGAGAGTGGATGGTGTGTGTGTGTGTGTGTGTGTGTGTGTGTGCTCACTTTGTGTGTGTGTAACTGTACATCTCTATTTTCCTCCTGTTTACTGTCTCTCTGTGTGTTCTGTAGATGTACAGCAACCATGTGGCTATAGGTGACGACTTCGCACTTCAGCCTCTGTCCAGAACCAAGAATCAGCTGGGCAAGATTAGGTAGAGTAGGAGAGACGCTTTCACATTTTACCCAGTGTAGAAACCTGCATGTGAAAGTGAAAGTAGTAGTAGAAGCCTAGTCAGTTGGCGATGTAAATCTGGCAATTTTGCTTGCGCAACTTTGTACAACTTCCACAAGGGTTCTCGGTCTTAAGACTCAGAAAATTGCTTCTGAACATCTGGACAGAATGCATGATAAAATGATTTCCTATTTGCTTACAACTTTAAAGTGAGAACTTCAAATATGCCGTTTGTCAATTTCAATAATTAGTGATTATATATTTAATCAATAATAAGTGATAATAATTGTGAAACTGTGCCTTCTATATTTAGTACAGTTATTCCCAACCCCCCGAGATACGTTAATATGGAGCTGGAATTTTTTAATATTACGACTTGGTGATATGCAAGCGCTGATGACACACACTGCAGATCCCAGAATGCAGTGCTCCAGCTGCCTTGCCTTGTTTAAACATTGTACATTTTGTGATTATACATCATCATGCTTTTTTTTTTTTTGAGCACGTTTATTTTTCTAATTTGTATCGTTTTTACGTGATGCATTTTATTATTATAAGGATATTATTATATTATATTATATATTATATTATAAATGTCAAGTTATTTTCAGTTCAAATTTCTTTTTTCCATAATAATGCTTCTATCAGTTTGTTTCCATATTTATATTTATGTTTCCAAATATTTACTTGTCTTGTACTGTGTTATAGATACTACTAATATTCGTTTTGCCTTTTCGTTGGATATGTTTAGGTGTAATGTGAACTTTACGCATTATTAGAGATTCATAATAATCTCAGTAAATTATTACATCTGTAGTGGGTTCTCTTACAAGCAGCTAAATATTTTCTGACTTAAGCCACCAGAGAGAAAAAAACCTCCAGGACTAGGGATGAAACTTCCAGATGAGCTGAACAGATTCCACACACAATTTGATGAACTGTGACTGTGAGGAAGACCATCTCTTCTTTACCCACCTCTTGAATTTAACACAATCATTACCCAGCATCTGCTGGTCTTGAGCTTTTCCCTATGTAACTGGATGCTGGATGTCCAGACTGGGAGAGCTCCGTCTTTGCGGATCATCATCAACAACACCTTCAAGATCACATCTCTGTAAGACAGAACTCCACAGGCTTGGACTAAATCCACTGCTGGTCACTTACTGAAGACTGTGCTCCAACACCCCTACAAATCACAGAAAGACACGACTAGGATGGCACTGATCAAGACGAATTGGCATAAGGAGAGGTTGGTGCAGAACCAACATCTCATGCTCAGGAGATCACAGAGTGACCCTTATCAACGGATCATCACAAGCACCAAATTCCTTGCTGGAATCTCAGCCACAACACCACGTCTATCACTAAAAATATTTCAACTTCACATCTTCTACAGAGGAACCATCAGAGCAAGCATCTTGGGCTGAACCACTTCCTGATGTGGAAATTGCACAGTGACGACTTGCAGGTTCAAATCGGTCTAATAGCTTTTACAAGGTCTTCTTGACAAACTCACGACACCGACCAAATGACCTCAAGAGCAAAGCCACAACTCACCCAAGAGGTCCCAGACCCCTCAACAATGTCCAAAGAATTAAGGTCTATCTGCTGATCATCATGCTGATCCCCTTTTGAGGAGATGCCAAAGTTCCATGGATAGTGTGTCTCCCATTTTGTGTGCCATGAAAGTAACCCAGCGTTCCAGAAAAAGACCATCATACCAACAGTAAATCATGGTGGTGGAGGTGTAATGGTCCGGGGCTGTTTTGCTGCTTCCGGTTGCTGTGAATGTCCGGCTGAAGCAAACCTGGGTTCTGCTGCAGGACAGTAACCCAAAGCACACCAGCAGGTCCACTTCTGAATGGCCGAAGTAAGACTATATCAAGACTTTGGGGTGTCCTACACCTGAATCCATTTGAGATGCTGCGGCATGACCCTAAAAAAGCCTTTTCTTTCTCTAATTATATCGTCAATTACAACGATTCTGCCAAGATAATTCGGCCAAAGTTCTTTCACTGCTACAGCTCAAACATTTATTACGCTATTTTTATACAGGATTATGCAATTTTTGATCTCCTTTAATAATAAACATATTATTTGGCGCCCTGTGTTATTAAAATATATATTAAAAATAAGTGTTATTTTTGACTTTGACAGTACTTTTTATTGGTGGTAAACCAGAAAAGGTAAATGGTGGTACATTTAGAAAAGGTAAACACTTTTTAAGTCACTGTACATTGCACAAACCCACGAGAAAATTGAACGAGTGGACGCTTCCAGATACCTGGTTGTGCATCTTAACAGTAAAACGGACAGGACTGGAAGGGCTACTCCTGAGAAGACTGGTCTTTTTGGAGTGAAGGAGACATCCTGAAGACCTACAACACAGCTCTGTAGTGGCACCAACCAACCTCTCTAGCTCTGATGAAAGGGCAGCATCACTCAGGGTCAGGAGGACACCAGTCAAGGTCATCAGGAGGTCCTGCTTGTGCTCTGAGGTGGGTGATGCTGGACCACGGGTCTCACCCACTACAGAAGGCACGTTCTGTTCAGGAGAACCGCTTCAGGAACGGACTGATCCACTCTCGCTGTCAGAAGAGAAGATTCCGCTGATGGATCCTCCCATCCACAGTCAGATTCCACAAACAAAACACGTGTGGAATCTCCAAATGTGGAATGTTTCCTTTGCAACTCACCAAGTCATCTTAACGTTTAGTTATACTTGTTGAATTTGTGGGTTTCATAATATACCGTTTTAAAATTGTAGTTAATATTTTCGATCATGCACTCATAGTAGCTTATTTTAAAAAAATTTAATTGCTGCATATGTTTTATAGTACAGCATTTACACTAATATAAGCACCTAATTCCTATCTATTTTTAGATGCTCAAAAATTGGGGGATGCGGGCGTAAATGTTCCATTTTTCCACATTTCAAGTCAGACGCATCACAATTAAATGAATATGTCGTCTTTATGCAGCGGTGGCTTCTGTGTTGTGTTGTCATTTTGTTCTTTAAATAATGGTTCCGTAGGCAGACATGTGTATATAATTTTATATTTTTTACTGGAATAAAAACTAATTAAATTCAATTCAACAATATGGGAAACTGCTGCCACCTATAAAACTTGAATACACCCATATATGGACAAAGCAAGTGGAATCATAGCACCCCCTACTGGAGATATACTCTACTACGTTTATAAATAATATTTGAAGTTGCTGTTTTTTGTCATTCAAGTAAAAGAGTCACAAGTTATGTTTGTAAAAAGAACTATTTTGTCAGAATGTTAGGTTTCTGGAAAATCAGAACACCAAGAAAGTAATGAGTTTATGTTCGTCTATTAATAGAATTTGTATTTGGGGTGCTTATATTAAATACAATATTTCTTTCTTCTTTTTTTAATGATCAGTTTACTATGTAACGTTAGATTGTCGACCGACTCCTGTGAAAGTTAAACTAACTGCTGTTCATGTCGGTAAAATTGAATTTGTTTTGAATTCGCGCACATGTCTTTTAAAACCAGGTCTTCAGGAACATATGCATCATGTCTATGCTTTGTATTTTAATATGTACAATTTTTTTATATTCTTTTTTATCTTAGTGTACATTTTTATATTTTGATTTTTATTCCTTGTACTTTTATCCCTTGTAGCGATCTCAATTTCATCGTAAACCTGCGATACAATGACAATAACTACGTTCTTATTCTACAACGAACTTGAAAATTCAATTCAGTGAACTGTTTTTTTTAACCGCTGTTGATTTTAAAAGTGCGCTGTTGATTTTACAAATGAGTATATTGTAACTAAACTAGTTTCATCAAATTAAAATATAGAACCGTTACTCAATATGTATAATGTTTTACTCAATGGTCTTAATTGTCTAATTAGGGTGTTATTAATCCAAATTCATGCCAATGAAATTGTCTTGTACTGTAGTTGTGTTATTGATACGGTCATAGAGCTCGTCACTTTTCCTTTTCACTATATAAATCTGGAGCTTTTATCTTTATCTGGTTTTATCTCTTCAGCTTATTGAGCCCTACAAGGGCATCCGATGCTTGGACTCCGTGTGCTGTTACCCACAAGGACAATATCTTTGGTCACGGCTGGTCCAGCTGGTGGAGCGAATGACGGGCCGATGCGACTCTACGCAAAACACCAGGTGGCGTCTATTTTCCGTTTTACAGTTCATTATTATGCGTTTGAGCAAATCCACCTGTACGTTTACAGAAATATGTTTTCTGGAGTATGAAATCATTACTACTGTTGCTTTAAGGGCCACGTTCAACTAGCCCCTTTATAATGTGCTTAGTAGTGTGCTTATAAAATGTTCTTTATATTCCAAGATTATGGAATATACCAGGTTGTGTGTTCATCATAAGTGTGTGTGTGTGTGTGTTTTGATATTGATTTTTTTCTTTACATTGATGATGGCGGGAACTTCTATTAACATGCGGCATGATTTGCGATTGCTTTGTGTTGTAAATCTCATGTACCATGTGTTAGACGCACAATACCTGTACACGACACAGATCACTTGTGAATTATGAGACTTTTTACAAGTGTTTTACAAAAAAAATCAAACAAAAAAATGATTTACATGTAAAAGTAACAGTTACTTTGCCCTCAAACTGACCCCATTCCTGTACTTTACCGTAAAGTAACTGTTACGTCCTCTTCACACTGACACTGTACCTTACTGAAACAGTAAAAGCTTTTTGAGTAATATTAGAATTACTAGCACTATTTATTAATAATAAATTATTTAAAATAGTAATAATACATTATTATTGTCATTACTAGTGTTACTATTAGTATTATTATTATTATTTATGTAGTTTATCATACTAGCACTATTGTTATTTATATTGATTTCTATTATTACTAGCACTGTTATTATTTTTATTGTTTATGACCATTACTAGCACTTTTTATTTATATTTTTATTGTTATTACTACCTCTATTGATATTTATATTTCTTATTATTAGAAGTAGTAGCGCTATTATTATTTTGTTTATTATTATCTCTATTAAAGTTGTTGATTATTGTTATCAGACTCCTATAAGCTCAACTAGCAAAGCAAATTTGAAAAAGAATATACTTATATAGACAATGTAAGATCTATGCACGGCAAGGGTCTGATTGATGAAATTGGATTTTTCAAGAAAACATTTCTCACACTTAAGCAGCAGAGGGCGCCAAATTGCATAGTTTATAGAATTGTGAGGAAATTGTAATGATTTGAAATTATTTTGGTCATACTTTAACCAAATGTATTTTATATGAATACATTATGAGCCGATTTAAGGTCAATTTTAGTTTCAGAGTAAAAAAAATAACTACCGTACTTGATGTATTACTAACCAAATGTATTTTATATTAATATATTTTGAACTGATTTAACATACATTTTTGCTCAAGTAAAAAAATACCGTACTTATACTGTATGTTTAATAACTACTGCCCCCTGGTGTAAGATCTAACATTTTAGTGTTATTTAATAATCCAGTCCCAAGAAATGCCATGTGTATACGCAGAATTGTTCAGGATTCGTTGAAACGGCGAATGCAGTTTTGAATATTGGAACAAAAATAAAAAAGTAAAATGGTTTCCTTTCAGATTGTGGAGCGGCTCTGACATCTTCCACTCCAACGACCGGACCGTCCTGCCCTTCGCCCCCATGGAAGTCTCGCACTGCTAACGCCACGCCCATCCACAAGCATCGGGTCGAGTCGAAAGAATAGACTGGAAGCTAAAAAACAAAACAAAACAAAACTCAGTCACCCGGGTCCAAATGTCGTGGCAGCGGACAAACATTGGTTTATTTTCGCAGCTCGTCCGTGTGTCTGCTGCTTGCGGTTTTCCGATCTAAAGGCTAAAGGCTAAAGGGCTAGCGCGGTGTTTGCCGCCATATTGCCCTCATTTACTGGCCTGGTCTTCAGGAGCACTGTGTAACGCCGGCTTAAACAAATGTAGCACTATTACAGACGTACGTAAGATTAGCGGAAGATATCCTCATATCAGTGGCCCCGCCCACCTCGCAATATCCAGTCAAGCAATTGGTTGAGTTTTTCCCCTGTTTGTCGTGTCTACGCATGTGCTTTTTATATTTTTGGTGTGTACGAATCAAACAGGCTTTGGGTTTCCAGACTAGCGCTACGTAGTGGGGTTTTTTGTCGGTACGGACCGGAGCATAAAGCCATTTATTTATGTTGGGTTTTTTTAAGTGTGTGTCTGAACGTGTAGGTTTCTAGCGCCTGGAAGCTGGAATCTTAAATGTGCCTGTAGAGGAGTCAAAAAAGAAAACGGTCTTGGGATTTCACGCCGTTGATGCGGAAACGGAGTCCGTGTGCCTCGATTCGTGGAAAAAAACACTCCGTATTCAGACCCTAGAATGAGCGATTGAGAGCAGGAATTATGATCCCGTTGAGGTTCTTTTGCTGGAATTTTTCCTTTGACATTCAAAGGCCGATTAATGTACAAATCCAGCAATACACTCCGTTGCTGAAAAAAAACTCGGGAGGACTTTTGGAAGGTTTCGATATTTTGCTACGTTCCGTTGTACGTCCATCAGTTTGATTGTTTGTTTGTTTGTTTGGCAACAAAGACATATTTTATGATTTTAAATGCATATGGTGTATCGTGAATACTTGAACCAGCTCTGTCTCCTGTCCATTTAGTGCGGTTTTTCTTTCTTGCTTTCTTTGTTTTTCTCCTCGGCTCCTGGAATTTATGAAAGATCTATTTACTGAATAAAACCTTTAAAAAACCATGTGGGCAATAGTTTTCCATTTCAAGTAGTGAAGCAACTACACCAGATGTGTGGACTCGAGACTCGACTTAACAAAATATAAAAACACTTGCGACTCAACTTGGACTTTAACATAAAAAACTTGGACTTGTGCCTGTTGACTTGTAAAGACGCTTGAAAAGCAGTGTAAGGTACTTGAGTAAATGTACTTAGATACTTTACTTAAGTATGTGTTTGGCTACTTCGTACTGGTACTGAGTATACAAGAATATAAGCAACTTTTACTCTCTACTTCACTGCATTTCTGATTGAGTAACTGTACTTTTTACTCCACCACATTTGAATTTACACTTGCTGTTTCTCGTTACACTTTTATTGTGCGCGACAAACCATCATTGATTATCGCGGTTAATTTCTTGGGCGAACTAGGCGATTTTGCCATCTGTAGTTCTGCTGAAGATGCTGGAAGCTGATTGTGAATTCGATACTACATGAACGTGAATGTTTACCAGGATTTTAACTATTGTGACATGGGTGATGCCATTGATGAAGCAGAAGCTCTAGCACGGATCATCATTCACGGTTTTAGTTGAAAAAAACGTTGCAGAAAAACAGAACGACTTTTACAAGACGCAGTGTCTGCTTTGTTTAGTGCGGAGAACTTTAAATATGAGCTTTTATAAAATCACCGTCAAATATGAGGAAACAGAAAGAGGTAAGTATATTTAACGTTAATTTAAAGTGAATTCAATGTTAAGGTAAACTATACAGATCTTCCCTGATTTAAAAACCTAACATGGCAAAAACCACTGTGACATGACTATATTTTAGCTTCATTTTTTGTGTGCAATGTGAATAAATGTAATGTCAATTTGTAGGCAAAAAAACTGAGAGATCACTGAGAATCACATCAAAGTCAGCTCGGAATTCTATTCATTTTTTTTTTGCATATTTGAGTTTGAATAAGACTGACTTTTTGTTATTTAATTTGTTTTACCATTTTTGAATCATGGAAGTGTTAAATTTCGTTTCTGTGTTAGAAAATAAAATTTCATGAATAGAGTTTTTTCCACATTTCTTTGTTTTATTTTAGCCTAAAATAGAGTAAAATACTCAAGTTGTTTTAAAATTCGACACGTTGCTACTTTGACTCAAGTCTTTTTTATAGTGATAACTTTTACTTATATAGGAGTAACTCGTACAGCTCGTATCCGTATTTTACTCAAGTATGGTTGTGTGGTACTCTACAACTGTTGAAAAGTCGCTACTTCTGTTTTCGTTTCAATGCGCGTGCGTGTATGTGACAGAGCATGCGCGCGCATTCGGCACGACGTCCAATCAAAATCCCGGTTGATTCGACCGCGCCGTTTACAAAATGATGCCACAGATAGTTTCGTTTGGCTATAAGGATGAAGAGGTGGGCAACAGCAACAACAAGTTGCAGTATGTAAAACGTGCAAGTCGAATATTGCAGACGGAGACGCCACAACTTTGTTCGACACCTGAAGCTGCACAAAGGTACGTTTTTAATGAATGTCCAGACTAGCTTATTTGCTCAAACATACTAGCTGCGTGTTTAAAGGACTGTACATTTCCTCAGCATCGTCTTTCAAACTCTCTCATTTCGTTCGAAACGCACAAATGTTTTATATGACTCGGGATGAACGACAGAACGAGTCTCTCAGAGAACAATTATTGTTTGGTGACGTCAGCGGAGGCGCACGTTGATCGTGTGTTAAACTATGGCAAGCGGAATTAACATTTATCCCCTCGTGGCGACTCGTCGTAAAACATTTATGACTAGTCACAATTCATTTCAAGATATCTTCAAATGTATTTTGACTAGTCACAAATCGAATTAGAGATATCTTCAATTCAATTGTGACTAGTCATAAATGGCATTCGAGATATCTCTAAATACATTCTGACTAGTCACAATTCAACTGAAGATATCTTCAAATACGTCACCGACTACGTCACTAAACGCGTCACATATCCACAAACATATTTAGAGATATCTACAATTGCATTTTGACTAGTCACAATTACATTTCAAGATATCTTGAATTATCGGCGCTGACGTAAAAAATGGGGTGGGAACAATGTGTTTCGCGTCAGAAAAGGGGTGGGTATACTGGGTTAAATGTGAAAACGAGGTATTGGTAATAGAGGTTTTGGCAAAATCATGGCGGCTTCTGTACTCGACAAAATAGGCAGAAAATGTCGCAGCATCGAAAGAGCTCGAATGCAGGGAAGTTGTAGCGAGCGGGAACTTCGTGCAATTGACACGTGTTTGTTAAATGCTCATAGAGTTAGACATGTGTTTTCTCCGGAAATATTTGAAGGACTTGACCAAAGTTTGAGAAGTGTTCGTACAATGATCTGTTCGCATTTGCAACGCGAGGAACACCGAGCTTTCACTGTCCCGAGAAATAGATCAGGTGAGATTCCATGTTCAAGCTACTCTTAAATATTATTAAATAAACCAATAATGTAAGGAAATAAGCGAATGGTGAATTATTGCTTTATAATTAATTATTATTGTATTTGTTATTTATATATATATATATATATATATATATATATATATATACATATATATATCATATATGTGTGACAAATCAAATCTGAATTACTGTGAAATGTTACCGCAGCATAGACCTAAAGTATTATTAGTACTGTACTATTTGACTACTAGAAATCAACTAACATTACAAAATGTTTTTATTTTTAAATTTCAGGAAGGAGTGGCAGACCAGCTATTCACATAACCTTCGACCAAATTGAATTTTTAATGAATCAAGGGCATACAGTAAAACGAATGGCAAAAATTCTTGGGTGTTCCTCTTCGTTTCTTTACAAGAGGTCCAAGGTTCTTGGAATACCGATCAGAAGCAGAATGTCAGAGCTGAACGACGAGGAGCTTGAAAATGTGGTGAGACGACTTCACAGCGAGTATGGAAATTCTGGGAATGAGGTAGTATTTGTTGTCTCAAAAGGCAAATCACATTCTTCCAACAGTCTTCTTTATACCACCTAAATCAATGTATTTATATGAAATGTTTTTAGATGATGCGCGGATTACTCGTTGCTGAAGGCCTAAGGGTTTCACGGCAAAGGGTACGCGAAATGTTAGGTCGGATTAACCCAGCAGCTGCTGCTAGAAGATGGAGCAGCACAGTGAATAGAAGGGTTTATCATGTACCGTACCCCAACAGTCTGTGGCACATTGATGGCAATATGCGCCTCATAAGGTAAGTGTTAATGTTGATGTATTGTTAATGTATAGCCTGAGCTATATAACACAAAGCCATATCAGCCAACACAAATTACAAATTTAATTACAAAAGTTTTTTTTTTTTTTGCATGGAAATGCAAACCAAAGTTGTGACAATGAAGGATCAAAATGGTTAAATGTTGAAATACAGTAAATATTAAAGAGGTTTCACATCTTCATTAAGCTGTTTTCATTATGTACGCCTTTTAATTTGATTTGTCATTCAGTTTGCCATGCTTAGCCTAGCAACTACAAAACACATTACAACTTGTATTCTGATATTGTGAGTTGTCAATTAAACTCAAATAGTGTGTTGTGCTGAGTTTGACCTTTCCTTTTGTATAAAAACGTTACATTTTATTATCATGTTATGTTTATTTTATTATTTGTTCACCTTTTAGGTGGGGATTTGTAATCCATGGTGCAATTGATGGACATTCACGCCTCATCACATACCTGAACTGCAATACTGACAACTGCTCCAGAACCGTTCTATCACAGTTCATACAAGCCACATGCGTTTATGGTTTTCCCTCCAGGGTCAGGTCTGATCATGGTGGTGAGAATGTACAAGTTGCACTTTTAATGAACCTTGTACTTGGATTGGATCGTCGGAGTCACATAACTGGAGAATCGGTCCACAATCAAAGAATAGAACGTCTGTGGAGGGATGTGTTTTTACATGTTTTGCAACCTTTTTACAGCTTGTTTTACTCTCTAGAGGACTCTGAAGTTCTGGAATTAAGCAACGACATTCACAGGGTTTCACTCAGGCTGACGTTTCTTCCAGAGATTCAAGCAAAACTACAGACATTTAAAGAGGCATGGAATCACCATTCCATTCGCACGGTAAACAATAAAACTCCAACTCAGATGTGGACGGAAGGAATGTTATCAGGGATGGGAACCGTAAGCACAGCCATTTGCAATGTTTTTGGAGAAAGCGTTTACACACCTGAACATTTCGATACAGTTCTAGCTCAGCATGGCATCGAGTCTATACCAGAAGATGAAGAAATCCCAGCTGTGGTAGTAGAACAACCTGGGATAAACCTCGCTCAGCAACAAGTGGAAATTGTTTCCAATGCAATTAAACACATTTCAGATTTACAGATGAAGTTTCGGGCATGCTGTTCCGAAGTTACCAATATTTTGAGAAATTAATATTTTCTAAATACTGCACTGTATTTTGTACACTTACTGTAATAATGTGTATTTGAAGCAAAAAATGTTTTTTTTTTCTTCTCAATATGTCTTGATTTAGTTCAAGCTACAATTATTTTTTTTCAATTGATCTTTGGAACTTGGTGTTTAAATTCTTTGCGGTAGAATAATTGTATTGCCTTTCGGTGTCTTGGCCAGTTGATTTGTGCAGTTTTTCAATAAAAACACAAACTGGAATAGCATTTTTTGGAGTTTATTGTTTTCTTTTTTTGGCCAAAACGTCAGTTACTTCATAGAACATTTTAATTTGACTATTTTTTTGTCCGTCTTTTTTTTTTTTTTTTTCTCCCAAACACTGTTTTTGAGGCAGATCTTGCAAACTTGTTTTTTGCCTGAATTCCTAGTTACTATTATGCAATTTACTATAAGCCCCTATTTACAAGAACATGTAAAAAAACATTTAAATAACACCAAATCGTGTGTCTTTTAAACACATCATAGTCTCTCTGAATGGGAAGCCACAGAACAATATTGACAATATTTTTGTCTCTTTTTCACACTAAAATGTACAGAATACCCAACCCAGACACACAGTTAAAGAACACTGTGTATTTGGGGCAGATCTTGCAAACTTGTTTTTTGTTGCCTGAATTCCTATTTACAATTATGCAAATTACTATAAGCCCCATTTTATAAGAACATGTAAAAAAACATTTAAATAACACCAAATGTGGGGCTTTGAACAATTCCTTCAATCATGTGTCTTTTAAACACATCATAGTCTCTGTGAATGGGAAGCCAGAGGACAATGAGGCAGGTATTTGCCTCAGGGAAGATTTTTCCACCCTCATGGAGAAACTCTATTTGTGGGCTGTGGGGGAAACCCAGTGGTGGTTCTGCAGAAGCTCCTGTGGCAAACTCCATAATCATCTCCAGGGTCACTGGATCACTGTCTCCTTCTGTAATCAAAGGCACATTTCAGTAAGTCAGATGTCCTCACATTTGTCATATCGTTAGCAAGCAATCTAATCGTTAACAAGCAATCCCTTTTATGTGAATGCAATTTCTATTATTCATGTGTGTAATCCTGGTGTGAGTTTGAGTTGGGTTTGCAGGTTATTTCATTGCTTGCATAGGGTTTCCCTCACAGTCGAAGTGTCTTTTCAGGAGAATTGGAATTCGGTAGAATTGTCCATAAGTGTGAGAGGGAGTGTGAACTTAAGGGTCTGTGTCCTGCTCTGTGATTGTGCCCTGTGGGTGTCTTGCGTACGTATAAATAAAGTGCATCTTTAACACTGGACCCGATAATTTCCTAATGACAGACATATACAGTTTAGCTTAGGCAGGTAAAGCAGCACATTCTTTACCATAAACAAGACATACCTTCAACATCAATCAGCCAGTCCCTCCAGTAACAAATGATCTCATTCTCCACGGTCCTTCGATTGCTGCCTTGTGGAGAGAAATTTGTTTTAAAAAGACCCCCGATGTCCTTCGCCTGCAGAGGTTTCTCTCCACAGACAAACAAATCGTGAAAAAGTGAAGGGTGCCTTTCCATTGCTTTCTGTAGACCGAGGGTTTGTAACCCTTCAATGAACCTGTACAATAATTGGAAAGTAAATTGAATGAGAGGCCTTGTCTATTTGAACCATACTTGGAATTTGGGATCTGTTTTTAACCTCTAATGCTAACATAACACTAAAGACATCAGCGGTGTATTCCAGCGGGCCGGTTCAGAGTTCAGTTACCGAGTCTGTAAGTAGTGCACCTCGAATTTCTGTTCCGCAGGAGGAGTTCAGGTTTGGTCACTAAAAAGTGATTAGAAAGTCACAAGAAATTTGGTTTCTAGAAATTTGGAAAGTCACTAGAAAGTCACTTTGGTTTTAGTCACTAAAAGTGATCCTGATCGCTAATGGGCTCACTTTTTCATAGGATCGCTTCTGAGCACGCAGTGTTCGTTCGATCTCATAAGGCGACGCAGATTACATTTCTCCTTTGTGAGGTTATAAAGCCACATAGAGATATTTCATCATTCTCTTATTGTGTTCTTGTTGTAGTATTATATATATATATATATATATATATATATATATATATACACGTATATATACTGTACTTTATATTCTAAATTCCGCAGAAAACTGTAAATCTGTATTGTGTGTAACAGCTCCCTGTCAAAAATGTGTGTTTTACAGGAAGGAAAAAAAAATCAAGGTTTGACATTTCTATGAAACATATTTTAACATGAACGTATAAAAAAAATCACTTTTTTGTCACTAGATTCTGCAGGTTTAGGTTTCGGCCAGCTGGAACACACCCGAGGAGACACTTTGGTGTGCCCACTGGAACAGGAATCAAACCTACAACACTAGGGTGGCAGGTCCAACTCCCCACCACTGGAGCACACCTGTCCAATAAAAATAATAATAATAATAAAAACAACAACAACACCAACAACTTACTGGTCTAAGGCAACTTTCAGTCTTCCATCCACAAAAAAATCAGCAGCCGACTGGACCAAATTGTCCCTTTCGTCTAAGTCAGAGACAAATCGTAAGGCCCCTAAAATGTTCAAGCTGTCTGCTGCTTTTCCAATAGCAGCGTTTGCCTCCTCTTTAGTTGTTGCTTCATGGATCTAAAACAGAAATTATAACATTCATGTTTTTGTTAAATGGTTTATATAATAATGATGTTATGAAGTAAAAGGCCATCATTTCATTCTATTTCCTCACCTTTATTAGTTGTTCTCGAAAACTCGGATCTTCAACGTCTTCTAGAGAGACAGGCGATATTTTTAAACCGCAGACTTGGCTGAAAAGCCTGTTCGAAAAGAAGTGTGGGCCAACTCCTCCATGGACAACACACACAGCAATCATTTGTCCCAGAAATGAGTAAAGCCTTGTGTTTAAAGCTAAAAAAAAAAAAAAAAAAAAAGTTAAGTTAGAGCAGGGGTCCTCAATTATAAACTTGAAGGGTCCACTTACGAAATTTCCGTTCAGTCCGAGGTCCGGAAAAATATCGGTCAAGTTGCAAATATGAATCGATATGTGAATGGCACGTCATCCGTATAGAAACAACATGCTTCAGGTCAATCTCTCATTCTCTAAGAATCTGTATCACTACTTCATAAATTAAAAAATTAAAAATTAAAATTTTTTTTTTTTTTTTTTTT
>MU204413.1:7861704-7880178 GCA_017309775.1 Paedocypris sp. Pulau Singkep
TAATGGACAGAAACCTCATCGCCTGAGCCAATGAAAGCAGACACACACACACACACACACACACACACACACAAGAAACACACAACCCGGTGTGAAGTACTTGAGTAAATGAATTTTGCTACTTTACTTTTTAGTATTTTTGGCTACTTTGTACTTGTACAAACTTTTTCTCTCTACTTGACTACTCTCTCTACTTGACGTGATTGAGTATCTGTATTCTTTACTCCACTTCATTTGAACTACATACAGTTACTTGTCAAATTGTGTGTCGGATTCTTTTTCTACCGCGGTTAATTTCTTGGGCGGATGAGGTGATATCGCCATCTGCAGGACGCTGAAGGTACTGGATGCTGTTTATCATTATGTTAAATAATGTAAGCGTGAATTAACGGTTGCACTTTTTTGCTCATTTCAGTTTGACTGTCTGACTTTGTTCTTTTTTTAAAACTATTTTGTTCTGCCATTTTGAAAAATCGGGGAGTTAAATTTAAATTCTATTTTAGGAAATAAAGCCCCTTAACTAAGGGGTTTCTTGAATTTCTTGTTTTTTATTTATTTCAGTATGAGGCAAATACTTAAGTTCTTATAAAATTGTACACTTTACGACTTTCACTCAAGTCGTCTTGGAATTTTTACAGTAAGGTATTCGTACTTTTACTCAAGTCTTCTTGGAATTGGTGAATTATAATGGAGCAATTTTTACAGTAAGGTATCAGTACTTTTACTCAAGTATTGTTTGCAGCTACTCTTCACACCTCTGACACAAACAGACATGTAAACATGCTCTTCTAATCACACAACCTTCTCGGACGCCCGTCTCTATCCGTGTGCAGTCGTTTCCCTGAGGGGTCGACAGGTGAAGCAGTGGCCCTGCTTCGGGAAGGAAGTCGTTCTGGGGGTTTTCAGCATATATTCTGGCTTCAAACGAATGACCGGACAGAGCAATCTCCTCCTGACTCAGCGGCAACTTCTCACCCCCGGCTACCTGCAAGCAAACGCAATTTGTGAAAAGCCATAATTAAATTGTTTGGAAATACATGAAGATTAGTGTTTGCCCTAGACAACACACACACACACACACACACACACACACGGAGCAGTGATGACCAACCTGCGGCCCACGGGCCATATTCGGCCCTGGAAAGTATTAAACACGGTCCATGCTTTTATACTTAGTGAGATGTTCACCATGTATAAAATTATAGTATTAGTGAGTTATATTTTAACTTGGTGAGTTATTCACTACATCATGACTGTCGACATTGAGACAAAAACCTTTTCCAGAGTTTTATGCTGAACTGTCACCAACCATCGAATGACAAATCCGCCAATTATTTAGTAATATTTAAAAATTTTCAATCTCCGTTTTTACATTTAACTGGGAAATGGGGAAGAAAGATAAGCCTAAAAGTGGAATTATTAAGACACAAAAGTAATACATTTAAAACATTTTTAAATGGGCTTACGTGTTCGTGATAAGAAAAAAAATATTTTTAATAAATACAGTAGATAAAATAGATAAATAGGTATTTCCTTCATGCAGAAATATTGCAGGAAATATTATATCAGTATTACTAGTACTAAAAGAGTGTGTTCGGAGTCTTACCCGTAACTGCCACTCCACCAGGTCTGTTCCAGTGATCATCTCTGAGACCGGATGCTCTACCTGCAGACGCGTGTTCATCTCCATGAAGTAGAAATTGTGCTGGGCGTCCATGATGAACTCGACAGTGCCTGGAAAGAGATTAGACCGCTGTTTCCCATCCCTTTACAGCAGTGCTCCCCTTTCCGTATAGAAAGGCTGCCTAGTCTAGTTGCCAGGAACCGAAACACACCAGCACCTAAGACTGTCAAAATCTTTAATTATGACACTTAACATCTTCTTGATAATGTGTTTAGGTGGAGGGATGGAAATTTTTTTTTTTTTTACGTTTTTTTTGCTTGCTCACTGGTCATAATCATAGAAATTATCTAACACCGACGAACAATGAAGCAAATGCAACAATCTTCTATTTCAGCCGCTTTGTGACAGTTGTAACGGAAAAAAGCGCCTTAGAAAAATGCACTGAAAGTCGGGGACCAACAGCAGGAGAAGAAACAAAAAAACGATTTGCCATTCTATTTTGATTGATGTTTCTAATGATGCAGGTGTTTATTTCACTGCAAATCGTTCAAAAGCAACATTTGAATGAAGCTTCAAAATATATTCATACCGTTTATGGTATGAATAAGATTCATACCATAAACTTTAAGATATTCATAAATCATAAACTTTAAGATACTGTAAAACCTCTAGTTTTCCCAATTCTTCTGCCATGGTGGCGCTCTATCAGAGGTGGCCTTCTAATAGAGGTTTTACTGCCTATTTGAGATGGAGTAAGCGGTAAATGTTTAAAAAATATATATTTAACATTTTCTTGTCCGTTCTCTCCACTTTTACCGTAACCTATAATCCACACTACGGAGACGCTCACCTGCTCCAACATAGTTGACGGCTTTAGCGGCGCGCACTGCTGCTTCTCCCAGCTTTCTTCTGACCTCGGGACTAATGCCTGGCTGAACAACCAAACAAAGCATATTATAAATCACCAGAATCATCCAAGATAGAGCATGCATCTGTTTTCAGTGCGGACTCTGTAGCAATGTTTGTTTTTCTCATTAACTTGGAATTACTGTATAAGCAACCACGCTGATCTTTTTTTTTTCACATTTCTGGTTAAATTTTTCCTAAAAATATATTTTTTTTCTTTATTTACAACTCTAACTTGAGACTTGTATCACTTTGATGTCGTTTTACTTGAATAATAGATAAAAAAAAAAAAGTAATCTATTCTAGCGATCAGAACTACATCTCCCAGAATTCATAGTGTATCAAGAGACCCTTTACGCTTCAGTCAGGGCATGTCTCCATTATCAGCACTCTTTATAACAGACGCTGTGTGAAGATGATTGTAGCAAATTATTGCGTTTCTCTGTGTATCCGACCGAGCGTTTTGATTGTGTCTTTTCCTTGGATTTTTTTACTCCTTGCTTGTGTTCTTCATTTACGACTGTTCTCTTTCTGCGATGATTCTCTAAACATTTGTGAGCTACCTGAATGTGATTTGTAGCCTTTTTGTAATTTAATTGATTGTATTTAGTTTAATCCTAATTCTTCCAGTGTTATTAACCCTGTTAAGTGTTGCATCGTGGCTAATGTTTCTTTATTTCTATTATCGAGTCAATAAAAGCATATAAGCACGTCAAGAAAAGACAACACAACACAAGCCCGTGCCTGCATAAAGACGACGTGTTTGCATTTATCTGTGATTGTTCCTGACTTAAATTGTGGGAAAATGGGCGCTTAGATGTATGTGCATTTTTAAAATCGCCGATTATAAAGCACCCTTCACAATTTAGAGCTTCTACAATTATAAAAAAAGGTGCTTAGATTCTCGTAAATACAGTTAAAATTACATTTTATCATTTATTTAAACGTTCCATATTATTAATTAATGCAACATTTATAATAGATTAATTATAAACATAAATAAAAGAATTGCACAAATCAATAAAATAATGAATCAACAAAATTAAAGAATGATTAAGCACAATTACACTAATTCCTATTATTATTTGTTTTACTATAATTTAGCATGAATCAACTAACCCTGATCACAGATTATAGTTTAAGGCAAAGAAAACACCAAACACCGTGCAGAAGGTTGGATCTTACGCCTGGCGCTTCCTCTATGATCTTCTGGTGTCGTCTCTGCACGCTACAGTCCCGCTCAAACAGGTACACAGCATTACCGTACTGGTCACCAAAAATCTGCACTTCTATGTGCCTGAAGTAAAAAAAAAAACACACATGCTCAATCCGTGCATCACACCACCCGCAAACGCAGAAAGCACCTGGGGTTCTCCACAAACTTCTCGATTAGCATGACGTCGTCGTTAAATGACTTGAAGGCTTCTCTTCGCGCAGACTCCAGCTGCTCGTGGAATTCCGACTCCGTGTGAGCGATGCGCATTCCCTGAGAGCGGGAGACACGGGTGAATAATCTGTGATCCTTACTTTAGGATTATTTCGCCTTACTTTTCCTCCACCGCCGCGCACGGCTTTGATCATCACAGGGTAGCCAATCCTAGCCGCTTCTCTTTGGAGGGTGGCATCTGATTGGTCCTCTCCGTGGTAGCCCTCGATGATTGGCACGCCAGCAGCAGACATGATATATTTAGATGTGCTATAAAGTGATAACAGATTATTCGTTTGGAAAATGAGCTCCTGACTTCATTATCCATCGTTGATCCAACAATATTAAACTTTCATTGATCCCTCAACTATTCAATTGCATCACTTTTGCACCATGTTATATTTGTCTATAAAACTTTTAATGGGAGTTTCAACTCTAGGCTATCATCCATATTTTTTCCGAACAACTGATCTTTCTCAAATATCTCAAATGCCTCAATATTTATATTCGGGAGAACTGCGTGTTTTGCGTGACGCCTAAATATCGCTTGATTCCGAGGCTGAGGACATGCAAATGTTCGTAAAATGCGTTTGACCCAAAAACAAATTAGTCTGTGGTTTTTCGGCTTTTTAAAATGAAACCATTTTCAGATCAAACTACGAAAATGTATTTCAAAAAGTAAGTTTTATAAAATTCCATACCTTTTGATTCCCATATCTCGAATAGCTGACGACGGCGGACCGATAAAGATGATGCCCTCTTGCTTGCAAAGTTCTGCAAATTCAGTGTTCTCTGACAGAAAACCATATCCAGGGTGGATAGCCTGAGCACAACACGGTGTCATTCACCACTTTTTTAATATTAGTACACAATAAACTGTGAATTAAGTGTTATTTTTGCACAAAATTGCCAAGTTATTGTGGTGGCAGACTACTTCGGAATATAGTTATAGTGTAGTATTATAATATAATATACTATAATAATGTAGTATTATAGTAGACATTATTCTTCACCTTATGTATTATGAAACTGTATGTGCAGAAGTCCAGATAGGCGCCTTACAAATCGAATGTATTATTACAGTAATATTGATGTTATTACTATTATTACTAGTATTAATAATTATGAAAATAATGAACTATAAACGAACAAAAAAAAAAATTTGGAATCGGAAAAAAAAAATTCAAAAGGAAAACGTGAAGATGGCAAGCGTAAAAAAAAAAAAACTAAACATGAATGTGAAGCATTTTGGTTTGTTTCTTAGAAATTTACGTTTGATGTTTTCTGATTCTAATCTGATTCTACAGCTTTGTGTGACATTCACTTTACTCATAGCGGGAATAGATAATAGGCTTATTATACAGTATCTATTACACTGTATATATAATATATTAGGTTTTGCGATTTTTATCATTAATAGCCAAGTATGTCACCGTGTAGACACCATCAGGTTTAAAACACTTTAACGTACCTGTGCCGAGGATTTTTTAGCCACATCGAGTATTTTGTTCATAGACAGGTAGCTTTGTTGAGAAGCTGCTGGTCCGATATGATACGCCTCGTCTGCCTGTTATAAAACAGAAACCATACATGTGACAACTGCAAAATAATGAAGCGGTTTCACACATGACTTTAGTAGCAACTATTGCTAACAAACTTTGGGCTTTTGAAAACGTTATCCCCATTATTTACTTTACAGTCATTTAGCAGACACTTTTATCCAAAGAGACTTACATTTCATTACAATTGTTACAATTCAACAAATTCCTGCTTTCCCTGGGAATCGAACCCATGATCCAGTGTTTTTAGTGCTCTACGGGCTGAGCTACTGGGAAGCATTATTATCAGAGGTGTCAAGTAACAAAGTAAAAATACTTTACTAGGGCTTAATTTTTGTAATAACGTATGGCAACATTTTATTATTTTGGCTTAATTTTTGTAATTACATACATAATTGTTTTTTGTAATTACATACGTAAAAAATGTTTTGTAATTACTTAATATGTTGTATTACATATTACAATATAGTCCTGTACTTTTACTTTCGTGCTTACTGAACAAACCCATCCAATGTATAGTACCACCATTATGTACATATATACGTACTGTATATACAAATAGATCTCTAATGTATATATTTTTAAAATGTATATATTACGCAAAAAAAGTGCAATATCATACAACTACTTTTGCACTGTTCATTGTATGTCATTTTTTACTGTAATTGTCTTTTGCATGTTGCACTGAATAAAAGACGTTCGTAATTTCACGGTGCATATGTATAATCCACATCATATATGTGCGCTTGTATTTATGTATGCATTTATATTTCAAATATTACTCAAACCAGTACTTTTACTCAAGTAAAAAGGTTGAGTTGACACTTAACTCTAGTATCTGTACTTCAGCGACTTTTTTTGCGAGTTTGTCTCGAACTAAGAAAAGCGCTATATAAATAAACTTTAACTTCTTCTTGAGTAATGAACGTGACTACTTTTAACGTCCACCTTCAAACTTAAACTATCAGGATTTTAAACAGCTGTTGTTTTTTATACCATGGACACATGCATGGCGTGTCGGTCTGGATCGCTGTAGACGGCCACAGAGCGAACCCCCATCTTCTTAGCGGTCCGCATCACTCGGCAAGCGATCTCTCCTCGGTTGGCCACCAGAACCTTTTCAATATTGCCTGGAGATGTTAAGACGAAAGAATATTAATTAACTGAACATAATCTAAATCATTTAAACCACGCAAACTGTAAACTCACCCAGAGAAGCATGTCTGACATTGGTCCACATCAGCGGACTGCGGTGAAGAAAAGTCACATTTATATTTGATTATATTAATATTATAAAATTTGATAATACGTAATACATACATTTGATCATCATACATTTGATTATACGAATTTATATTGTATAGATTTATAAAATATGTGATTTGCGTAGACATTCATTCATGTATTCATACATTTGTTCGTTTGTTGTCCAGATTTCACTTCAAACATGAACACAGAGAAGACCAAACTATGGATCGGTTTTATTCTAGTTGCTTCAGGCTTTATTCTGGTTCTCTTTGACTTTGACTAAATTTTTTCACAGTCTTTCAATTCTCTGACACTGTTTGATATTTCTTCTGGCAAGTTTAATTTCTTCCTTTTCAGTAAGTACCTTGCTTTGCTAAAAATGGCTTCAGGGTATGTGTCCAGTGGTGTAAAGTACTTGAGTAAATAGACTTTGTTACTTTAAGCATTTTTGGCTACGTTGTACTTAGTATCAAAAATAAACTTAGTTGAAGTACAAATATAAAACTTTTACTCTTTACTTGACCACATTTGTGATTGAGCATCTGTACTCTTTACTCCACTATATTTGATTGGACACTGACCGTTACTTGTTACATTGTGATTGTGCACGACAAGCCGACATCTTTTTTTACTTATTTTTATCGCCATTTGCAGGATGCTGAATGTACTGGATGCCATTTATCAGCTAAACCATGTGAATGTGTGGTGGCACTTTTTTGCACTTTTGACTTTAACTGAAACTGACTTTTTGTTCTCTTTGTATTTATTTTGTGTTACATTTCATTACTATATTAGGAAATAAAACATCACGATTAAATAATTTCTTGTTTTTCACATTACTGGGTGGTTCTGATCCTGAATTTAGTACAAGTAAAATATTAAGTTCTTTAAATATTAAGATATTTTAAAAGGAAACGACTTTCACTCAAGTGTCCTTGGAATTGGTGACGTGTGACTGGTAATGGAGTCATTTTTACAATAAAATAGCAGTACTTTTACTCTTTGGTATAGTACTCTTTACACTTCTAGATATATGAATGAAATATGCCATGAAACGGAAAAGCAGATAGTACTCTAACTAATAAATACAACATATGACAGTCCAAACGTCAACATTGTTCTCGTGTTCTTGTGATTTGAATCTCAACCAAACCGTCCCGTATTTACGTGACAATACTGTCAAATTCAAGAACAAAGGAAAAAATGATAGTCTAACAATTTTCTCACTATTAAAACACGCAATTGTGCTGAAATGCACATGACGTGGTGTGTAACTTACAGCGTGCGCTTGTGGAAGAAAAACATTGCAGCCATGATCCGTGTGTCAGTGTGTCCAGCAACCGACTCTCCTGAGACTTGCGGCGGCTTCCAGACGAGACCAGCTCATCTAAGAAGTTCAGCTTTCCTTCTCAATCTTCTTTACGTTTACAAGATGCGAATTACGTATTCTGGCGAACAGAAAAACATCAAGGTAGTTCTGTCCTCTAGTACGAAACGCCTCTCTCTGTTCTTCTGGATTATTCGGTCGGGTGACAATTCCAGGTGTGGGGTCGGTAGCGCCATCGCGTGGCCAAAAGTATAATTTGGGCATTAAAATAATTCACGTATTTATACGCAACCAACGTTGATTCGCTAGTTATTCTTTTCATGTCTGTTTGTGTACTTGATCTCGGTCTTATATATAATTTACATACGTTCACTGGTTATTTGAGAGTCGGTAATCTCACGCCTCCAATCTGAGATCGATTTATCCTGGCTTTTGAAATATTTAGTCTACGCGGCGAATCTAGATGCCCAGCACACCGACCATTTACTAATGAAATGCCATCTAATAACCTAATATGTCATTTGTTAGTTATATGTGACTTATATGATTGCGTTATTTGACGGCTAAAAGTACAGTAGTTGTTCGCATCTACAGTACACAGATCGTCACAGACAGCGCCTCCCCCTCCCTCCGCGCATGCGCAGTGTTAGGCTCTGAAATCCCTGTTTCTTTTCCGTGCCTGATTTTTGTTTGGATTTGCTACATTCTACTGAGGTAAGTTTGCTCAGTTTTGCACTTTATTCGCCAATCTGCTGCCAATTACATCGCTCGCTTTTAGCTGCTAGTTGTTTCGGGTGAGTTACGCGATTTCTACATCCACCTGCGCAACTATCAATTAATTGCGCACTTTTCCGTCACACGTACTGTATACGTCAACAGTCTCTGCTGTACATCGCGCTGTACAGTACCGTGTTTTGTGGCGGACGCGATCTTTAGCAGCGATGTTTATTTCTAATCGTCGTAATTTAAATGCATTCGTTTCCTTCAAGGCCTCGTTTCCTTATCCGTTCTTGACGGTTTATGACGTTAAATGTGTTTATGACGTTCGTCTATATGTTCAAACGGCTCCGACGCACCTGCTTGTCGGTTTAAATCATATGTAGGTTACGTGACGGAACGGCGTTGTGCGGCTATCGATTACCGATCGACTCGATCGGGATCAATCAAGTGGTTGTGATTGATTACGCGGGTTAATTAGTGATGTGGAAATGCACAGCGACGTGTGAGTTGTCACGTATGATGGTGCACATCATTTACTAAACGGCCCGATATCTGTAACATGAACAGATGGACGGACACACTTGGATTAAACGTCACAAACCCCTGTTCTGTATTACGCAGCCCATCCAACTTCATTTTACATAAATTTTACTTTAACTTATAAAAATGGTCATCTGTGCCTCCCACAGTGCGAAAACAATTGGGAATGGAAAATTGATCTAAGCGAGTGTGTGTCCTGCTCTGTGATTGGTTGGCCACCAATCTAGAGGGTGTGTCTAGCCTCTGGCCCGGAGTTGCTGAGATTGTCTCCACCGCCCCTTGACCCAGAAATGGAATAAAATACTGTTTCTTAAAATGGATGCAAGTGTGTGATTAATTTAATTTTAGTTCATTTCATTAGCTTTCTACGACTAATGTGCCGACTACATCAACAGAAGTTGTTTAAAGTGTAATTTTACTAGAGGTGGGAATGGGTTTTTATTATTATTATTAATATATATATATATTTTTTCTGTACACTAAATGTTCACTGTTTCCTTTTACTTTGTCATTGTTCCTAGTGACTGTTCCTCCAATTCAATTTCCACGCTGTGGGATCAATAAAGTTTATTCGTTTATTCATTCATTTGTTTTTTAAACTAGATTAATCTCATTGTAATCTTGATTTATGTAATTAGTCTCTAATCGTAGCAAATAGACAGTTTGAGCGTTAGTTAAGTGATTTTATGTGTTCTATGTGTGGAGAAAGTATCACTATATAATTTATATTGTATTCATTATATAAAAACATTTCTATACGAAATATTGCTTATTCATTAGGTTTGTTTTCGTAGAATTGTGAGAATTAGTCATTATTCTGGCTTAGTTACTCGCAAAAAATGTTGCAATACTTTTTATTTTCTGTTTTTGTGTTTAAGTCTTGAAAATGTGTTTCTCCTCTGAATATTAAACACCATACGCGACAGGTACAAGAAGTTATCGTGTACATACGCACTGAAATCTATAGGCACTAAAATAACATCAATATTTTATTTTATTGTGTCATAAGAGCCGCAATAATGGCCGACCACTACGTTTTCCTGGTGTTGCATGAGTAGATGTTAATCGTTTTAACCTTACATTCCGTTTTAACAGGAGAATTGTGAAGTATTTACAGCTGAACTGCCGGGTCATTGCGGTTTAAAAGTATTATAACACACATAAGACCACACCAACCATTCATTGCTGTCACAGAAGAATTGAGACCCTCCAAAAATATTCCAACATCATTTGCATATTTGTTTTATTTCTCCCACGAGCTTCACTTTTTGACATTTAATTGCAGTTTGATAGGAAACACGTGACAGAAAAGATTACCATTCACACCTTTTGACCAGTGCTTTATTATATTTCACTTTTTACCAGCATCACGCAGTGTTAATTTTGGAAAAAATTATACTGAAGTTATAATAAAAAGATGTTTTTTTTTAGTTTCAGTCATAGTCTTTTGACTAAAACTCCAATTTAGTCATCTTAATTTTTTTTTTTTTTTGGTCTAATTTTAGTCTACAAATACCACAACATTTTAGTTGACTAAATTACAGTATAGATTTAGTCAACAATAATATAGGTGCTATATACGTATTGTAAATATTTACTTTATTGTATGTTATTGTAAAAGTTGCTATGTCTAAGAAATCTGAATACGTAGTTAACTATGAACATAATAACAAATCACTTATTTGGAAAAACGTTTATTTTTCTTCAACTTGTTTTTTTGAACTTTTCTTTCAATCCAAAATAAATATATTCTCATAAATAAAGCTCAACAAAGAGGAAATGAAATACAATAAAATAAGTGCTTTCGTTCGCCTATTAATATACATTTTATTTTGTGCCTGAAAAATCAGAGGGTGATTATATTTGCATAAATGCTCTATTGGATATCAATTTAGTTTTCAAATGTTGAAAATTCTTTTTTTTATTTTTCAGCTGGTTGGCACAATGGCTCTGATCTCCATTGATGATCTGGATGGTTTGGAGGACGAGCCGGTGGACGACGTCATTGAGGATGTGGGTTCGGAGCCGATGGATGAGGAAGAGCAGGACCGGATGTACGCGCACTGGCAGGCTGTGGGCCGGACTCATCAGGTTTCTGTTCCTCGAGGTGTGAGGTCACCACACATTTCACCACGGATGATGTCATACTTCACGTGAAATACTGCTAGCGATTATTTGTAATGCTCGATAAATCTTGACTATTTTCTTTATACGGTCAATAATCATTGATATCATTAATATTATTATATATAATATTATTTAATTGTTTCAGCGCTACAAAATTACAAAGTCAGAATCGAGAGCGGCTATTAGATTTTCAGATTATTTTGGGGGTTTTTTTTCAAACAGGTAGCTAGTAACTTCCTACAATTCCATATTGTGTTATGCAAATGTGAGGATCAGATGATTAATTGTTTTGCAGCTTTATATGGGGAAAATGGTCAATAAAAATGAGTAAAAATCTCTGTAATTCAGCACACGTCATGTAACCAAAGAATAATCATAATAAACCATATAATCCAGAAGAATTAGAGATCAATCTGTGTAGATGAACACGTAATTACCTGTGGCTTCTGTTCAGAGATGAGAGGACCGATTGAGGAGATGACGCGGAGGAACCAAGCCTCGCATCAGCATCAAGTCCCTTTTGTCACCGTCTCTCGGCACGAGAAGGTAAATCCAGGATTAATAATCCAGACTATGGTTATTTCACTTTGCCATGGGATTGTTTTGTCCGTTACCTTTTAGTTTGAATTACTGCTTTTTTAGACTTGATATTTATTTAATCTGTCCCTTCAGTGTTTGTTCATTCCTCAATGGATGAATAATCTTTAAAATCCTTTCGCAATCCTACTTAATGTGTCATTTAACCACAAAATTTGCAATTAAAGCCTTAAATGTAAAAAACGTAAATCAAATGAAATCAAATAATTATAGTGTTAGTAATAACAAAAACAATTATAAACGATGTGAGTAATAATAGTGCTAGTAATAAACAGTATAAATAATGTTAAATAAAAAAATCTTTATATTCTGAATTCTATTGTTGTGGTTAAATCAGTGGCTTTTTGCAAGTTAAAGTGATTCATAAGTTCACATTTTTAAAGGTTGTACTATCATAAACTGTTCAAAAGCAAGATTTGTGGTGTGCACATACACATTTTATATATTGTACAGCATATTAAACAACAATATTTGTTTAATATTAACACGACACGTGCACTGACATTCCCTTCAGAATATCTTAATAAAGACATTTTTTTGTAGAACTGATATTTTCCAAATATGTCTTTAAATATAGTCCAAATATGTCCAAATAAGTACAAATATGTCTTTAAAAATGTCTTTAAATTTGTGGTGTGCACATACACAATTTATATATTGTACAGTATATTAAACAACAATATTTGTTAAATATTAACACGACACGTGCACTGACATTCACCTCAGAATATCTTAATAAAGACATTTTTTTGTAGAACTGATATTTTCCAAATATGTCTTTAAATATAGTCCAAATATGTCCAAATAAGTCCAAATATGTCTTTAAAAATGTCTTTAAATAATAAAGACATTTTTATTACGACACGTGTGTGTGTGTGTGTGTGTGTGTGTGTTTTGCCGCAGCTGGGTGAAGTGCTGTACGAGGAGAGAGTTTATCCGCCGGGGAAGTGGGCTTGTGTCAGTAAAGCCGACCCTCTGTACGAGCAAAGCATCTCCAACGCCTTCATGAAAATCATGCGCTTCATCTGCAAAGAGAATTCCACCGGTGAACAGTCTCACGTCTCCTCATTTTACTGTGCTCATCATTTTATAGCCATTTATCATGGAGTCATTCTGATCTTACTGTAGCGTCCCCACAACATTACGGAAACCCCACCATGCGTCTCTGACGTTCTTTCGCTCTGTAAGACCCTCACACTGCGTCTTAATACAATCCCACTCACTAATTCTACTGTATTTTTCGCTCATTATCACTGATTTGTGCAGAAACATTTTTTAATTAAGCGTAAGGGATTGGATGTGATATTAGTCGACAATTTTATTCAGAAAATCTTTTAACAGGGGCTTTTAGGAATTTCACCATGAAGGGTTTTACATCTTTAATAAGCCAAAATGCAAGATTTGATTGTATTTCTAGAAGTTAGGTTGACATTTTGTGTGTCATGTTATGACAGTTTGTGGCTACTTGTTGGATACGTGTTATCGTCGTTTTTTTTTTGTTTTTTTTTTTACTGTTCTGAAATGTAAAATTGTAATTGGATGTTTATCTGTTGAGGCCTTTCAAAATCTTTGAAAAACTTTCAAAACCTTTGTTGAAACAAATTGCTTCACAGATAAAAACATATAAAAGCCCATTTCAAACAAGACAAAAATCAAGCACATAAATCAATTTCCTAGTTAAAATGTAGAATAGCCAGATAGACAGTGTTGAAAGCCAAAATGTGAACAACGATAATCATATTGCCATTAATATGTGCATTGAGATGGCGTAAAAAAAATTAGTTCAACTTAACAACATTAAATTTAAAGAGTGGATAAAGGTGTAAAGAAGAAAACCTAAAACTTAAAGTGCGGACACCTGACTGGAATAATGACTCCACTACAAGCTACAAGTCACCAATTCCGAGAAGACTTGTTAAGCAGGATATGCGTGTCATATTTATTAATCCGCCGACTCTTTCACTACAACCTCTCTAATCGTTTGCCCAGGATGCTACTTGGGCATGTCGGTGCCCGTCATCAGCGAGTTTAGGATGGAAGACGACGGTTCCAACTTCATGAAAGACGTCCTGACTGCTTACTATTTGCCTGATGCGTACCAGGCCAGACCACCGGAGCCCACCGACCCAGACATCGCCATCGTGGACAGGGATCCGCTCAGGGTGACGGCCAGGTAGAGTCACGCCGCTGTCAAAAAATACAGTATTCTGCTTTGCTTACTGTGTATTACCGCATTTACGCTAATATGGGGGGCTCATCTCATTTTTTTCAATTATAGGTGCTCAAAAACTGGGGAGGGGCTTATAATTATATATTATAACATTCACATTTTAATATTATTAAAATATAAGCACACATTTTTTCATATTTCTAGTGAGGAGCAAACACAAATAAATGGAGCGGTGGCTTCTGCGTTGTTTCTGTGCCGACACTTGGCAGTAGCTTAAAAAAAGTGTTAGGAGCAAAAATAGACGTATTAATCGATATTGGAAAACAGAGACGACAAACCAAATGGCTGGCGTGAGTCGGTACTAATTGCTAGACATTAAGTCCGAAGGCAGGCGAAAAACAGTCAAACACGAAACACAAGCAAGGAGTCAGAACCAGGGAACAAACACAATCAAAACGCTCGGTCTGCTGCACAGGGATAAACAATACTTTTTTGCTGAAAATGACGGCAGCTGTGCAGACTGTGGTGCAAAGGCTCATGGGAGGTGACCAGCTGGGGTTTCTGGGAGGTGGAGTTTAGATCACACGAATAGATTATTTTTTTAGAGTAGAGTTTAGCCTGAAATTACAGGGTTCTTAGCCGAAAGAGTGAGAAAAGTGAAGAGCTGAAAGAGTGAGAATAGTGAAGAGCTGAAAGAGTGAGAATAGTGAAGAGCTGAAAGAGTGAGAATAGTGAAGAGCTGATGGGTGGAGAATAGTGAAAACCTGGTAGAGTGAGAATAGTGAAAACCTGAAAGAGTGAGAATAGTGAAAACCTGAAAGAGTGAAGCTGAAAGTGTGAGAATAGCAAATGGATGAAAGAGTGAGAATAGAGAATGGCTGAAAGGTTTAGAATAGTGAAGAGACAAAAGACTGAAAATAGTGAAGAGCTGATTGATGGAGAATAGTGAAAACCTGATGGAGTGAAGCTGAAAAACTGAGAATAGTGAAGAGCCAAATGAGTGAGAATAGTGAAGAGCTGAAAGAAAGAGAATAGTGAAGAGCTGATGGATGGAGAATAGTGAAAACCTGATGGAGTGAAGCTGAAAAACTGAGAATAGTGAAGAGCCAAATGAGTGAGATTAGTGAAGAGCTGAAAGAAAGAGAATAGTGAAGAGCTGATGGATGGAGAATAGTGAAGAACCAAAAGAGTGAGAATAGTGAGAATAGTCAGGAGCTGAAAGAGTGAAGCTGAAAGAGTGAGAATAGTGAATTGCTGAAAAAGAATAGTTAGAAGCTGAAAAAAAGTGAGAAAAGTGAAGAGCTGATGGAGTGAGAACAGTGAAGAGCCGAAAGAGTGTGAACAGTAAGGAGCTGAAAGAAAGAGAACAGTGAAGAGCTGAAAAATAGTGAGAATAGTGAAGGGCCGAACAAGAGAAAATCTGAGAGAGTGAGAAAAGTGAAGAACTGATGGGGTGAGAACAGCGAAGGGCCGAGAGAGAGACGAGAAGAGCTGAAAATCTACAAGTGTGAGAATTGTGAATAGCTGATGGAATGACAATAGCGAAGAGCCGAAAGAGTGCGAGGAGTGCTTTATGTAACAATGCCTTTTCACTCACATACTTGAATTGTAATGTACAGTATTGAGCTTATAGTAAATAATAATAATAATAATAATAATAATAATAATAATAATAATAATGAGTATTTGTAGGGCGCTTTTCACAGTTTTAACTGTCTCAAAGCGCACAAATCAAACAACCATCTCTATTCCCTGTGTTGTAGAGTTTTCTACGGCACCACGACGGAGGAGACGATCTCCCGGCAGATCAGCGTCCTCTGGGAGCTTCTGGGAAACTCGGAGGACATCCAGCGAGACCGATACGTGGTGGCGGTGTACGAGAACCCCGGTGTTCCTCAGCGCAGGAACGAGATCTGGTTCCTTCACCGCAGTCCTTGAGCCTCACGTCACCTCCAGTCTGTTCCTCTTCTTGTCTCTCGCTCCTCCGTGTGTTTCTAACCATCACGCTTCTTAAAACGATCGCACGTTTGGTTTCCGCCACAACTTCTGGTGATTGGTGATTGCGGCATTAAAGACTCGTCTTTTTCAAAATGGCTTTGCTGTAAAGATGAATTTATAAAGATTTATGTCATTGATGTTGACGGTGTTTCTATTTTCCGTGTCTGGTCATTTTAACGGATTTTATAACTTGAAGCTTTTGGCCGCGTACGATCAATCTGAAGTGCGTGGCTAGATATAAATGTGCACAGTTTTGTCCGACGTCTCTATGCTGTGAAGATGTTACGTAGATGTTCTGCTGAGACGGACCATGAGAAGATCACGGCTTTCACTTTCCCCCAGAAGTGTTTGATTCAACTAATAAAGCAAAACTGACTGAAACCTTTATTGATGTCCCTGTGTTTTTAATTATCTTGCACAAAAAGTTTCTGGCTATCAAGTTTGGGGTTTTTTTTTTTAACGTTTTATTAAGCAGCATTTTAATGAGCAGCAACACACACGACAGTGGCTAGGAAAACAAAAGTCTTGGAAAAAAAAAAAAACCTTGAACTGAGATTTGCATGTTAACAAGTTTTTGTGAAAGTGGTTCCGGAACAGTGGAGTCAGAGGGAAAAAAAAAAGACCCAAACCTCAAGCAAAATGTGTTTCTAAGTAGAAAACCGCCTAATAAAAATTTTGAATATGCGTATATCTTAAAAATACACATACATTGATACAATGATGATATTAATAAGCGGTTTATTACTGTAAAATCAGTAATTAACTGAAAAGTATTCAAAACCCGGGAGTCATTGAATACTATTTATGTATTTATACTTGTTAAAAAAAAAATTCGATTTTACTTTTTTTTTTTTTTTTTAGAATAAAAGTCGTTAATCCAGTTAAACAACTTTTTTCCCCTCGTGATCTTGTGTAATTTGATCAACATCCTGTCATTATTTTTAACGGCCAAAACAAAAAATTCAATCTCAAACCCTGCAGTGAAATTGAGCATATATACAGGAAACTGTGAAAAAATATTTTTTTACTGTTAATTTGTTTCTGGCTAACGGGAAGATGAACTTCAGATGTATTTCAGATATAATATGAATACTGTTTATATTTTACATTGATATCTGTGATAGAATTGAGAAACTAACACAGAAACTAATGCAATTAATAAAAAAAAAAACATAAACGCCTTTATTGTACTTTTGTTTGTATTTTAGTACGTACTGTATTTAAATTTCCGTTACCTATTCTTGCACTACGACTACCGGCCGCTTAGTGGCGCTCTGGTTCGTTCGCCGCCGTTTACGGCCTTGTTAGTGCTCACTAGTTTACACATAAAATTACAAAAAGGGTAGTAATACTACATAAAGATTTAACTGTGAACTAAAACATTATATGTAAAAAAAGAATACATTATATGTATTAGGATGTGTATTAGGCGTGCCTTTTACCCAATCAATAATACATACGTCATCGAGAGGCGTGGCTTCACGCAGTCAGTAACGCAGGCGCTTTCCTTTTTGGACTTTAGCGGGAGTTTCAGCAAACCTGTTTATAATTTCTCTTCATTTCAGATCAGATTTTGAAAGCATTATTTGATGCTGATTGGCGATCTACTACACACCCTTCCTCCTTCTTGGTAGGTTCATATGTTGTTTGGACTTGCGTGTTTGGCAGAAGTTTTGCAGTTAGCAATATTAGCTTGTTGTGAAATAAATAGTACGTGTTTTGCTTATTCTGTATCTCTTTCATGTTTCATGTACATGCGTTTATGTAAATAGCCGTATTACCATACTTGGAATTTTAGGCAATATTAATAGCCTGTGGTAATAAAACCTTACGAATAATAAAATTATCTCTACTTTTGATGTTTATGTTTATAATACAGCACATGTACAATATACGTTTGCATGTATATTTAATATAAACTTCAAGATAGATAGATAGATAGATAGATAGATAGATAGATAGATAGATAGATAGATAGATAGATAGACACATACAGAGATTGAGTGAGTGAGTGAGAGAGAGAGATGATATATCTGCTTTGCACATCCCTACCTGCCCTGTCCTCTCACCACTGCACTATTAATCAGCATCTGCACAATCCATTGCACTAGCCTGTAAATACTCGTGTAAATTCTTATACAGTGTATATAGTCTGTGTATACAGTGTAAATTCTGCTCATGCATCTGTAAATAAGATTTATATCTTTTCCTGCATAGATGGCTCATAGTATC
>MU204413.1:7880278-7897634 GCA_017309775.1 Paedocypris sp. Pulau Singkep
ACCGATTCTGTACATTCTGTATATTTTAGCTTATAACCGATATTCAGCACTTACTGCTCTAGCACTTCTGGTTAGACATAAACTGCATTTCGTTGCCTTGTACCTGTACATGTGTAATGACAATAAAGTTGAATCTAATCTAATCTAATATATATATATATATATATATATATATATATATATATATATATATATATATATATATATATATATATATAGAGAGAGAGAGAGAGAGAGAGAGAGAGAGAGAGAGAGAGAGAGAGAGAGAGAGAGAGAGAGAGAGAGAGAGAGAGGGAGAGGGACAGAATAGGGATATAACGACATACAGAGAGAGATGATAGAGAGATGGATAGACGGGAAGCCATGGATGGATAGATATGCAGACAGACAGACAGACAGACAGATAGATAGATTGATTGATTGATTGATTGATTAGATTAGGAAGTGCAGACAGAAATAATGACATTTTTACCTTATTGGAATATGTATGTGTGTCTTGATCGGTTTTATTGTTTGAGAGTTGTCAAATCTTTAAAAAGTAAAGATCTTGTCTGATCTCAAGAGGAAGAGGCTGGAAGATGGAAGAGATGGAGGTGGAGCCACCGGTGGGACCCGGACAATCAGACGTGATTTCAGTGCGGGGGTCCGACAGCGACACTGACGTTGAGGAGTCTTCTATGCCTCCTGACAGGGGCGTGTCCTTTCCTGCTCGCTGTGTGAGGAGACAGATCACTGGGTAGGTGGAAGAAGAAACGCCTTTAAATGACCTTCAGAAGGGACGAATCAGAAGGGAGGAAAGTCAGAGTTTAATCACATATCGATTATTCCGTCCCGACCTGAAAGATGAAAAACCGATTTGTATCTATACTTTAGACACACAGTTTAAATACCTATCATGTAGCATGTTAAATTACACATATTACCAATATTTTATCACTTATTTAAACATTTTGTCTGAATATACGAATCCTCGTAACAGATTAGACCAGGGGTGTCAAACTTAAGGCCCGTGGGCCAGAACCGGCCCCCAAGGAACTTTAATCTGGCCCGCAGAATAATTTTAAAGTGGATAAAAATGCATAAAAGACTAATTAATATTTTTAATTAGCGGCAATGCATCAATTATCCGCTGTTTTCTTCAGAGTAGAACGGTGTATCACTGAGACTGTCGAGTAGTGTAGAATTTTCAAAGAAAAATGAACGTCCGTAGCATCTGTTAATAGTATTTATATCTTCTCCTCTCTCCATCCTGTTTATTTCTGCTAACTTATCTGATATCTTGCACTTGCCTCAAACGCTCAAAGAATGAAGAATTACGTGTTAAATGCGGCTCAGCTGACGAAATTTTCACCGAAACATATTTATAAAAGTTTTTAAAGATTAAATTTGTAAGTCGGCGTAACACTGTGTATACATTCTGTATTTAACCTGGTAAAAGAGGGTCTACAGTACACTTGAGCCCGCAAGCTCTAGCGCAGAAAACAACATGCTCACTACTGCCACCTAGTGCATTTACACTGCCAATAAAAAAGAAGCAGTCCGGATGTTGAATAGACAGTCTTTAAACAGAATTGTTTCTGTGTCTGTGTTCCTCACCATCTTCTCATCCTTTTTTGATAATATGAATCAATAAAATAAATTCTACGGGCATGTTACTACGAGGCAGAAACCAGCGTTAGAGTTTAACGTACAATATTGTCTTAGGTAAATTACAAATGGAATTCATACAAATGTCAGGAAATTCAGGATTTCTCAGTAAGGCAGGAGTCAAGAATAACAATTCGCTTTAAGAAGATCAAGCAATATCTAAAAATATTAGGATATTGAAAACATAGATTTGAGTACAAATTGATTCTAACAAGTTTGAATAAAATTGGGTAAAATCTCATAATGTCATTGGATTGGGGATTATAGATGATTATATGACCTACTTGTGGATTTACTTTTTATTTTTTATTTAAGGTCACAAGCTCGAGGCTCTTCGCAGGACGACACGACACCCAGGCAGGAAGATCTTCTCCAGCGAACAAATTCACAAGGTGCTTATATTCACAGGGTTATTTTATTTATGAGGTGCTCATATTCGTTGGGTACATAATTTCACAGGGTGCTTATATTTGCGAAGTGCTTATATTCAAGAGGGGGTTATATTCACGGGGTGCTTATATTTAAGAGGGGGTTATATTATCAGTGTGCTTGTATTTGCTTAAACAGGAAAACTACCCATCCTAAACTCTGCACTGTTAGTAAGACAGTCAGAGGGAAATGTGCATTATTAATTGAATTGTCTGCTGTTTATGTCGCATAATATCACGTTTTTTTTTTTTTTGCGTTTTTGTTTCCGCGCCGAAGTGTTTGATCACTGAGTTTGTGTGTGCGTGAAGCAGGTGCCGGTGCCCACCAAGCTCCAGTAGAACAACACCAGCAGCCCGCACCCCAAGTCAAGGTGATTTATTTACCATTTATTATTATATAACTGCTAAAAGTTGGTTTCAATTCATGAATTGGATTCATCATAGGGCGCGTCCGATTCGACAAACCCAGTGGACGGTGAGGGAGACGGCGGCGAGGGTGAGACATGTTCCATCTGCTTCGAGCCCTGGACCACCTCAGGAGACCACCGACTGGCCGCTCTCCGCTGCGGACATCTTTTCGGCTACGTTTGCATCTCCCGCTGGTTGATGAGTGGAGCCAACAAATGTCCGCAGGTTGGTTTCGGTTGACGTGTGTCGCTGGTTCTACACAGGAAGTGTTTGTCATCTTTATTGTCTAGTGTAGGGGCTGCAGCGATTCATCGACATGAATGATGATAATCCACATCTGAAATAATCATTGTGATTACCGTCATCGATTCATTGTGGCGTCCAAAAAAAGTTACAACCGAAAAAACAAAAACAAAAAGACTTCAAAAAAAAAACGTTAAACTGATCAGACGTTAATGGAATTATATTCTGGACAAAATTGAATGTTATTTGTATATTGGAGTATTCATGCGTTGAGTTCTTCAAAGCTCTGTACAATTAAGTTCTGGTTAAATAATGGCATTTTATTAATTGTGTTATTTATTTTTATTTATGATTATTTTAAAGGCAAAAATAATAAATTAAGAGGCGATTAGGAGCAGAAACAGACTCTGAAAAGAGAGAGTACTCAACTTGATGACTTGATAAAACCCATTAATTCATGACTACTGGTAGAAAAAATATTATTAATTAAAAAAACTTAACAAAATTTTTTTTTCTTCTTCATCAGTATTATAAAGTAAAGTATCTAACTGTAAACGTGCTTATGTGTGTTCCATTTGGAAAAAAAAATAGACCCCCCGATTAATCGATTAGGGAGTAATCGACCAAATAATCGATTGCTAAAATAATCGATATCTGTCTAGTGTAAAAGAACCAGGATGTGGAGATTGTATCTTTAGTTCTATAATGACTATTGACTCTATGTTCTTTCAGTGTAATAAAATGGCGAAACGTGGACACATCATTTTTCTCTACGCGCGGAAACTGCAAGCAATGGACAACTCTGAGGAGGAGCGGTTGAAGAGGTGCTCATTCTACCGTCTTTGACTATTTTTTATTTGTGTGATTTTTTTTTTTTTTTATTTGATTTTTTTTTTTCTCTCAATGTGTATTTTTTTACATTTCTTTAATTTCCTCTTGTCCATGTTGTTCAGAACGTTGGAAGGGGAGCAGAGATCTCGCAGGATGGAACAACTGGAAGTGGCTAACTGTCGCCAACGGATACAAATGTTGACGGATGAAAATTCGAGACTGCGCTCAGAGCTGGAGGTTTGTGTGTGTGTGTAGATAGTATTTTAGAATGAGTTACTAAAATCAATTAATTTGAGTTAAATTGAGAGATTCATTTTAAATCATTTAGTTTTATCATTACAGTGAGATTAATCTAGATTTTATTTTCCAGACAAGGAAAAAAACAAGAAACCCATAAGTTTTTTTTTTTTTTCCAGAATTTGTATTATGGTGCTGTGAGTCTACATTCACACACGTTCACAGAATCTAGACAATTGTTTGTAGAGTTTGTGAACGTAGACTCACAGTGCCATAATAAAAATCACAAAGTCTTTCACAAGACCAGGATTTATAATCTGAAATCAAAACATTTTCGAGTGAGTAAACACAACGGTAAAGTAAGTCTGCTATCAGCTCGGACATTTCATTACCTAAAAAAGGATTTTATTCTGAAGTGTGTGTGTGTGTGTGTGTGTGTGTTTACTGCGGTTTCAAACCAGAAGAGGACACTCAGCAAACCACATCAACAAGTTGAGGACAAAATGATTTCAAAAAGCATTTCCAAGTCTTGTGAAACGTTTCTGCTAACACTCAAAGTTTGAAATATATCATTATACAATCCCAAAGGGTCATTGCAAGCGTGTGTTTCTCTGATTCTGAAGGACCTGAGGAAGTGGAAAGGATCTTCTCAGAGCGCTGGTCTGTCCTCGTCTCAGAGGCCGGAGGCGTCCAGCAGAGGGCAGTACGTCTTCTCCAAAGCCGTGCTGGTGTCTCAGTCGGGCTGCAGTCGCGTGCTGTCCTTCTGCGAGCCTCTGGGCTGCTTGCTGGCCTCACAGCCGTCTCCTCACGCCACGCTGGTGCCAGGCTTCGGGGTGAAGAAGATCAGCGCCGCCAGCCTCAAACCCAGCCAGTACCTGCCCATCCACACCAAACAGATCAGAGGCCTGGCCTTCAGCCGCCAGCAGGACAGTCTGCTCCTGTCTGCCGCTCTGGATAACACACTCAAGCTTACCAGGTAAGATAAGATACGATGAGATACGATGAGATAAGTCCTTTATTCGTCCCACAGTGGGGAAATTTAGCTTTCCCAGTAGCTCAGTAAAGTAAAGTGAAGAAGTAAAGTAATTTCTGCAACAAAGTAATGTTGCAACAAACTCTTATTTTTCAAGGAGATATTGGAAAGATTAAACGCACAAATGAAATGTAACACCTCAGTGTTTCAAAAGAGCAGAATAAAATAGATGAAAATAAAACGATAAACGGCAACCTCAACATCACCTCGTCCGCCCAAGAAATTAACCGTGGTAGAAAAAGATGTCGACTTGTCACAGTGTCCATTCAAATGTAGTGGAGTAAAGAGTACAGACACTCGGCCACTAATGTAGTCAAGTAAAGAGTAAAAGTTGTTTACATTTTGGGTACTCAGTACAAGTACAAAGTAGCCCAAACTACTCAAGTAACAAAATCCATTTACTCAAGTGCTTCACACACAAACCAGGAGCAGTGGGCAGTCTTAAGTCGCGGTGTTGAGGGGCTTGATCAAAGACACTGATTTATCAAACCATCCGGACTGGGGATTGGAACCTGTCGAACCTCCTGCTAACTGAATTCTCCTATAATAATCTGCCGTTCCAGTTTAATGACCAACACGGTGGTCCAGGCGTACAACACGGGCAAGCCGGTGTGGAGCTGCTCCTGGTGCCATGACAACAACAACTACATATACGCTGGTCTGAGTAACGGCTCCGTGCTGGTCTACGACACGCGGGACACTAGTACCTACGTGCAGGAGCTGGCACCGCTGCGGTCCAGGTGAGCTGCTTAAAATTCATACCACGGTATTTTTATTATTACGGTACTGGTGTTATTTCACGGTATTGGTGTGTGGGGTGGGCTGGGCTTAAATAAAGAAAAAATTTGTATTTTTAAGAAGAAATTAAAGTACTTGAACCAGAAATGTAAAAAAACAATTTTATATACCGTATTTTTTTGTGCCGGAGAATATACAGTATGTGTAGTAGTGAAATGATCCGGTAGTCGGGTTACGGGGTGTGAGATTATTTTTTTTTGCTCGACCGAAAAAAAGACATCAGACCTTAATTACATTATTTGTACACAAAATCTGTAACCAACTTTATTTAAGTAACCTTGATAAGCGTCTGCCATTTTTATTCCGTATAGTATTGAGAGAGAGAGAGAGAGAGGGAGGGAGGGAGAGGGGGGGGGGGGCGGAGAAAGACAGAAAAATAGAAACAGAGAGAGAGTTTGAGAGAGAGAGAGAGAGAGAAACAGACAGAGAAAGAGAGAGGGGGAAAGAAAGAGGGAAAGAGAGGATGAGATAGAGTGGGGGACGAGGGAGAAAGACAGAAAAATAGAAACAGATGGAGATTAAGAGAGAGTCTGGGAGAGAAGGAGAGACAGACAGATAGAGAAAGATAGAGAGAGGGAAAGAGAGAGAGAGAGAGAGAGAAAAGAGGGAGAGGGAGAGCTTTCTTTCCTGCTCTCTCTCTCGCGTGCGTAACGGAGCGTTCAACTTTGATTAAAAAAATTAAAGTTTACCCTTCGCTCTTTACCCACTAAAACAAACGTGTTATAGCGTATTCGAGTGTTTATATACGTGCATAAAAATTAAATTCATGAATGTGTGACGGTATCCACAGTATTGCAAAATCCATACCGTGGCACAACTCAACACCAGTTTTCACGTTAATACTGATTTATCGCCCTAATTAATTGTGTACATGTAAATCAAAGCTTGAGTGATTCACCCGGTGTGTTGCAGCTGTCCAGTGGTCTCCCTGTCCTACATACCCCGCGCAGAGTCCAGCACGTTCCCCTGTGGAGGTCTCATCGCCGGGACGCTGGAGGGCGGCTGCTTCTGGGAGCACGTGGAGGGAACCACATACACGCCTCACGTTCTTCCCCTGGAGTCCGGAAACTGCACGGACATACAAGTGGAGCCGGAGAGCAGGCAGTGTCTGGTGACGTACAGGCCAGGTGGGTCCTAGTGGGAACAGAAATACAGTGGCACCCCGACTTACCAGTGTCCTTACTAACGAAAAACGCAAGTAACGAAATGCATCGCTGCAAAAAATCATCTAAAGTAAAATTATCCGCCAATGGGGTTAGAACTTGGTAAGGCAGTTTGAAATAAGACCTATTTTCTTGAAACAAGCAAATTAATCTTTTGCTCTTAATTCTAAGCTAGTCTGAAGAACAAGATTTTTTGTGTGTCATTTTGAGATCTTTTGGCTTGTCAAGAATTCATTTTTTGCAGTGTAGAAGTCTGGACGGCTCCACCAGGCCAGAAGGGACGTGTAGGGTCGGCAAAGTAGCGAAGGAATCTGTGCGTTGTGTTTAACCATCCAGTGAAGTGACACGCTCCAACCCGGAGCAGTGGGCAGTATTTAAGTCGTGGTTCAGTGACTGGATCAAGGACACTCGGTTGGAAAACCAGCAAGAGCAGGATTCAAACCTGCAACTCCTACTGCGGCTGGACCACAACTGCCAAAAGTGGTAGTAGTAGTAGTTGGGGACGAATAGTAGTGGAAGTTATGGATGAACAGTAGGGGTTAGGGACATATAGTAGTAGTTGTAGTTAGGGACAAGTAGTAGTATTAAGAGATGAGTAGTGGTGATTAGGAACAAACAGTGCTACTTAGTGACGAGTAGTAGTGATTAGGGGTGAACAGTGGTTGTTAGGGACGAGTAGTAGTGATTAGGGGTGAACAGTGGTTGTTAGGGACGAGTAGTAGTGATTAGGGGTGAACAGTGGTTGTTAGGGACGAGTAGTAGTGATTAGGGGTGAACAGTGGTAGTTAGGGACGAGTAGTAGTGATTAGGGGTGAACAGTGGTTGTTAGGGACAAGTAGTAGTGATTAGGGGTGAACAGTGGTAGTTAGGGAGGAGTAGTGTTGATTAGGGTTGAACAGTAATAGTTAGGGATGAACAGTATTAGTTATTGATGAAAAGTAGTAGTTATGGATGAACAGTAGGAGTTAGAGACGAATAGTAGTAGTAGTAGTTAGGGACGAGTAGTAGTGATTAGAGATGAACAGTGGTAGTTAGGGACAAGTAGTAGTGATTAGGGATGAACAGTAGTAGTTAGTAACAAGTAGTAGTAGTTAGGGACATGTAGTAGTTAAGAGAAGTGTAGTAGTAGTTGGGGTTGAGTAGATGGCGCTACTGTGTGCTAAAAAGATTCGAGAACCAAAAATGTGGTGAGAAGTTCCCTAATGGTTAGAGCTGTAAACAATAGAATGGGGACAATGGGTTTACACACAGCTGATAGGGGGTGGGGGGGGGCAGACAGATGGATGGAGCGATAGAAAGACAGACATATATGTGAACGTACTGTTGTGTGTTTGACATGTGCAGGTCGTGCTAATCCTTCTCTTCGCTGCGTCCTGATGGGGCTGAGCTTGTCTCCGCCTCCTGACCCCGCCCAGCCGCCCGTGTGCTCCTGCTCCTCCATCCAGACCTTCAGCGCTGGACCTTCCTGCAAGTTACTCACCAAGAACGCCGTCTTCAAGAGTCCCGCGGCGGGAGGATCCACGCTAGTGTGCGCGGGAGATGAAGGAACCAACTCCACCATGGTGAGGAGCATGTGTGAAGTACTTGAGTAAAAAAAATCGACTTCGTTACTTGGATATTTTGGGGCTACTTTGTACTTGTATGTACTTTACTACTTTGTACTGAGTATCAAAACATATATGTAACTTTTAGTTCCTAGTTTACTCTCTACTTGACTACATTTGTGATTGAGTATCTGTACCATTTACTCACTAGTTTACTCTCTACTTGACTACATTTGTGATTGAGTATCTGTACTCTGTACTCCACTACATTTCATTTTAATGAACACTTTTGTAATTTTACTACATTTTTACTAACTTTTTGTTCTTTTTATCTATTTTGTTCTTCCATTGTGAAACATTGAGGTGTTTCATTTCATTTCTATATTAGGAAACCTCTTAAATTAAGAATTATTTTTCACATTTCTTGCTGTTTTTGAGTTAAATATTTAAGTTCTTTTCAAATTGGATACTTTACTACAGTACTTTTACGCAAGTCTTGTTGTAGTAAGGAGTCGTTTTTACTGTACTTTTACTCAAATATGGTTTTCAGGTACTCTTTACTCCTCTGGCACCACTTAGATTAATTAAATACTAGACAATATTAATTAAATACTTGGACCAATTAAGACTAAAATGTATGTAAAGCTACAATTAAAATGCACATTTGATGATGATGATGATGATGATGATGATGATTTGTTATTTATGTTTCATACATTTGATGTCATTGTTTTTCTTTTGTTTTTTTCTTTTATTTATATATTTATGTTAATATATGCAAAATAGAGGGAAAAGGCAGAGTCAGACGTAGCTCAATTCCTTGTTGTCCCTTGCAACTTGGCCAATAAAGTTGATTCTGATGATGTTATTCTGTGGTTTCTCCAGGTTTGGGACGCAGGAACTGGTTCTCTGCTCCAGAAACTGCCGGCAGATCTTCCCGTGTTGGACATCTGCCCGTTTGAAGTGAACCAGGAAAGCTACCTGGCGTCTCTCACGGAGAAGATGCTGAAGATCTATAAGTGGGAGTAAAATCCAGATGGATTCGAACGCTCAGTTGCCTGTGACTTTTGCAGCATTTTGTTTGTATCGAGTGTAAAAATTATATATTTTTGTGCTACGGGTGGTCATTTTTACGTGTACATATATTTTGGGGTTTTGTGCATTATTTTCAATGCCTCCATCAGTTGTAATTATAGTTTTGTGAAATTGTCAGTCATTTTATATTTTTACCAAAATAAAAGATATAAAAGCATGGCCTCAAAGGAAAAACAAGCGCTTAAATGAATTTAATTCAGTTTAATTTCCTTGTAATTTTCACGTTGTCTGTGACTCATTTGATGCTGAGGTGTAAAGTGTAGCTGAAAACATAGTTGAGTAAAAGTACAGATACATTATTGTAAAAATGACTTCATTACATAAGACTTGAGCTCTTTTTAAATTGGATACTTTACAACTTCTACTCAAGTATTTTACACATACTGAGTTTGGGATTAGCAATTAACTGCTCCATTGCTTTTCCACAGCAGTGACCACTAGGGGAGCCGCTCCACATTTTGAAAATTTGATTTTTTTCAGATATTTATAAAAAACTAGTTTTTGAGGTCTAGGTGGGAGAACAGTAAAAGTTTTGCTGAAATTTCTAAGAGAAGGGTTGTCTGGTGGGTTGCTAGAATATGGCGTGGTATTTTTTTGTGATTGAAATGTTAGTGATTTTGTGATTGAAATGCCAGCAGTAAAGGGTTAAGTAAAGTAACGAAGTGCATTTACACAAGTACTTTACACTGATGCCATGATGAAATAACCACATGTCCGGACGTACTGAACAGCGCGAAGCGACGTCAGCGCGCGCTGCTTAATATTCATGAGGCGCGCGACACGCACGGCGCGGCTCGTAATTTCCTCCAGAGCGAAGATGGCGGCCTGTAGACGTGTGCAGCGGCAGCTGGTGCTGTTGCTGCTGCTTTTCAGCTCCGGCTTCATTTCGTCCTCTCGCGGGGGCAAACCTCACACCGCGGAGAACGACAACCCCGCGGACGTGTCTGAGCGGGGCAAGAGTAAAGCGGCTGAGGGGAAGGCGGCGGCGGCGGCGGATGGGGCCTCCGTCACCCGGCGCAGCGGCGGCTGGAAGCTCGCGGAGGAGGCGGCCTGTCGGGAGGACGTGAGCCGGATCTGCCCCAAACACTCCTGGAACAACAACCTGGCCGTGCTCGAGTGTCTGCAGGACCGCAAAGAAGTACGTAGACGAGCCTGTCGGAGCGCGTTCGGTCAGTCGCCAAACCCGCCAAAGTTTGCGTCACCGCTCGGCCACGGATTTGGGAATTCTGTGTAAATGTGTCAGGCTTCGCGCGATTAACGCTCGATTACGCGCGATTTGGCATTCAATTCGTCACAGACACCTCGAATTGAAGGTGTGAAGATGCTGAGGAGGCGTTTGACTGAGCCCGTCACGCTGATAGTTAAAAATCACGCGCCGTTTGACAACAAGGCCCGAACGAGCACACACGACTTCCAATGTTGGCGATATCGTCTAATAACAAAACAGTAATATTCTTCTTGTTTAAAAAAAAAATAAAGTCATTACACATTCAGCCACACAGGTAAAGTGTTCTTGACGGGCTTCGTGTAAAGTTTCCTGAACTTTTTCGTCTTATTGCAATTAAACTCGTTTAATTGATTACCATATAATGGTTTTAAGACACGTCTTTTATTTGGCGCCAACATGTCATGGTTTCTAAAGGTAAACGGCGTCTGCTTTTATTCCTTTACGTGGACGCGCTGACGTCACTAGCGCGAGGTCCAGTACCCCCCGCCCCCCAAAAGACGTCACCTCACTTAATTAATGCATACGTTACGTCCGTACCTAAACTGTAATGTTCATCATTCGGTTTATTCAGAAGTCGTTTGTTGCGGAGCTTAAACTTAAATAGTGGCATGTTAGGCATGTGTTTTTCACAGCTGATCACGTGGTGAAATATGTGGTTATATAGCTTTTTGAGCGCTGTTGACTTGTGGCTTTACCGTGTGCACAGTAAATACAGCAGACGCGGATGTTGTATGTGTGAACCAGGAAGATTCCAGACGTTGCAAGCCGTCGTGTTTGTTTTAAAGGATGTCGTTAACCGGCCAATCAGCACGCTTGATTCATGTATTTGTACAGTTATATCAAAAGAAATAACATACTCTGTTTTTTTTTTCTTCATACCGTTGTTTCAGGAGACGGAGATTGCGGCAGATTGCAATCACGTAAGTTCACACACTTGATCTTGAAATTTAGTCTGTCTTGATTGGGAGTTTTTTTCTTTTAAATTTTTCCGGATAGGAGCATTTTTTTTTTTTGTATTAAGTTCCCGCGCTTCTGCTTTTCAGCTGCTCTGGAACTACAAGCTGAACCTGACGACGGATCCGAAGTTTGAGTCAGTGGCGGTGGAGGTGTGCAAGAGCACCATCGGTGGGGTGAGTTCAAGTTCAGGTTTATTCATCATACCACTTTTCTCCGCTGTCCGAAATCAGGAAGAATAATGTACAGATTGTTTGTTGGTGTTATGACCAGTGAGCAAGCAACAAATAGGACACGGTCTAGGAAAACAAAACCCCAAAAGACTCACTGGTGCCATTAGAAGTTAGAAGTGGCGACATAACGGGTCTTGTTTGTTTGTTTTATGAGAAGCATATCGTCCAAGTACCATATTTACACGGATATATCATTTTTCCCCATTTTAGATGCACAAAAACTGAGGGAGGGTGCTTATGTGTACTGTATATAACAATAGTTATATTGTTGTAAAATGCACGTAAAGCGCCCATTTTCCCCCATTTTAAGTCAGGAGCAATCACAAAAAATAGATATATGTCACTTATGCAGCAGTTTATTTTAACATTTGGGGTACTTTTTTGCCCTCTTTGTATACTGGAGATACTATTTATATTTCATCTTGGTGTGTATGGAGTAGACAATCATTCTTAATTTCATTGTAACCATGTGACACAATGCAATAAAGGCATTCTGTTCTACGTTTATTCTATTGTTTCATTGTTGCAAAGAGACATAGTGTCTTTCTGACTCTTTTTAGCTCCCGTTCTATCTTTGTAAGAAAAACATGTAGCAGGCGTTACAAATGTCAACTGAACCAGTTCTTGTTAAAATGTAGGTTACACTAACTAAGACAAGCAGAAGAAGTTTCAAAGTGGAAAAAAAATACTTGCGTTATTTTTTTTATTTTTAAACTTAAACACGATAGCTACGGTACCTCATGTGCAACCAAATTATAATCATATAAATAACAAATTTACCTGAATAGAAATATTTAAAAAAAAAACTTTATCCACGGGGCAAATCTTAGCAGTGGTTAAATAACACTGGAAGAAATAATAAAAAAAAAAATGGAGAATAAATACACTAACATGGAGAACTCTTGTTTGTAAAGCACACCTGTAAATGGACATATCAAGTGGAATCCTAGCACCCCCTACTGGAGATATACCAATACTACATTTAGAAATATTTAACGTTCTGTTTTCTAACTATTATTAAAGTCTAGTAAACTATTAGAGTCACAAGTTAGGTTTGTTAAGAGGAGTAGCCAGATTGTTAGCTTTAAGAAAGTAATGAGGGGCGTGTGTTCGCATATTAATAGAACTTTTGTTTTGTGCCTATGTTCGCGTCAATATGGTATGTCATTTTCTATTACAGATTAAAGAATGCGCCGGCGAGGAGCGCGGGAAAGGTTACCTGGTGTCGTGTTTGGTGGATCACCGTAGTAACATATCGGAGTACCAGTGTAACCAGTACATCACCAAGATGACCAGCATCATCTTCAGCGATTACCGTCTGGTTTGTGGCTTCATGGCCAGTTGCAAGGACGACATCAACAGGCTGCTGTGTGGAAGCGTCAGCATGGGCGAGAAGGTGAGACGCCGATTATTATTAGTGTTAATAGTGTTATTATTAGGTTATTATTGGTATCAAGGACCGGGACGATATCAAGCACTGATGCCGTAGAAACTACAGCTCCCATAATGCAGTTCTCTAGCATTCGTGCCCTGTATAAATTGTAATTATGCCATTTGTAACATTTACTGAAAAGCACATTTTTTTTTGTTCATTGTTGCACATATAATCAACATGAAAACAAAATGTAAAATTATGATTATAATGTTAAATTATGATTATAATATAATGACAATATAATTATTTATATACCGTATTTACTCGAGTATAAATCGAGTATTTTCCACAAATATTTTGTGAATTCTCTAGCATCCGTGCCTTGTCTAAACTATAGTGAAATTTGTAACATTTACTGAAAAGCAAATTTTATTTTTGTTTATTGTTGCACATGTAATTATGTTTTTTGAACGTGAAAACAAAATGACTTTAATAGAGTGTTTTAGTCTATAAAGTTGATTTATTCTTGATTGACACCCCAGTCTGTTCTAAAATCCATATGTTGCTTAGTTTTGGTGTGTTTTGCCAATGCTAATCCCCCGACTTAAAGTGATGTGACTGATCAACTAAATAAATAAAAACTTTTTTTTTTTTTTTTTTAATTTCACTTTCTTAAATCCTGTTAGGGGAATTTTTGTCCCAACAGGAAAACAACACCAAGGCTTGATTCAGTTCTTTGGGGTTTGTTGTAATACGCAGTTATTCTGATAAACCAGTGCTCCGGTTAACCAGACTGGACTGTTAAGTTAACACGTTCCCCAGTATTATTATCATCGTGTTCCTGTTATTTAGTCCTGTTTCCGTGTCCCACAGGATCTCCACTCTCAGGGGGAAGTGATCGCGTGTCTGGAGAAAGGCCTGGTGGCCGAAGCCGAAGAGCAGACGGGGAAATACGCCATCAAGGAGGAGTGCAAGAAGGCCATCATGGGCGTGGCCGAGCTCTCCTCCGACGACTTCCACCTGGACCGACATCTGTTCTTCGCCTGTCGGGAAGATCGCGAGCGATTCTGCGAGAACGTAAGGTTTACGTTTGTCCGACTGCGCGGCGTTTTTCAACTAGGGTCGATCGTTATTGGTTCTATAGTCGATGTCTATGTTGATTTCAGAGGTCAGAGTTGGTCGATATGTGATGTCGAGTTTTTTCGGGAGGCCGATATCTTTTAAGTTTTTCTTTTTATTTGCATGCTAAAATGTCACGCTAAAAAAAAGAAGAAAAAAATTAGGTTACAGTAGGTACATGAATCGAAGTAGTTTGTAGTTAGGGTCTCACACACACACACACACACACACACACACACACACACACACTTAGGGTGCTTTCACATATAGTTCATTTTAAACAAAAGAAACTCGGTTAATTCTCTCTCCTGTGATGTGTTTTGCCCCTTTCTAGTACGTTTTTTCAATACTTTAACGCGGCATTGGTTCCGTTAATAATAAGAAGTCTTTGATGTATTAAGAATAAAAAAAAAAAAAATATATATATATATATATATATAATCAATATATGAGTCGACCCCTAGTCGATATACTAAAAAAATGACAAATCAACTCAATATATGGACCGGTCAATATATGAGTCAACCCCTAGTTGATATACTAAAAAAATGACAAATCAACTCAATATATGGACCGGTCAATATATGAGTCAACCCCTAGTTGATATACTAAAAAAATGACAAATCAACTCAATATATGGACCGGTCAATATATGAGTCGACCCCTAGTTGATATACTAAAAAAAAACAAAAATTGACTCCATATGGACCGGTCAATTAATCAGGTGACCCCTAGTCGATATACAAAAAAAAATGACGAATTGACTCCATATGGACCGGTCAATATATCAGTCGAACCCTAGTTAATGTACAAAAAAAATGGCGAATTGTCTCCATATGGACCGGTCAATATATCAGTCGACCCCTAGTTAATATACTAAAAAAGGACAAAAATTGACTTTATATGGACCGGTCAATATATCGGTCAAACCCTGTTTTGAACTCGCGCTCTTTCTGCTTCCAGACTCCGGCTGGCGAAGGCAAGGTCTACAAGTGTCTGTTCAACCACAAGTTTGAAGAAAGCATGTCTGATAAAGTACGAGTCCCTCACCTGACGAGAGAATCACGTTGACGTTGAGACTCATGGGTTTGTTTTTGTTGTCAGTGTAAGGACGCTCTCTCCACCCGGCAGAAGCTCATCGCTCAGGACTACAAGGTGAGCTACTCGCTAGCCAAGGCCTGCAAGCCCGACCTGCGCAAATATCGCTGCAACATGGACACGGCCATGCCACGAGCCCGAGAAGCCAAGCTCTCCTACCTGCTGCTGTGTCTGGAGTCGGCCCTGCACCGCGGTAAGTGTCGGGACACTCGGTGTGAGCTAGACACTTTTTTTTTTTTTTTTTTTTAAATCAAAGGTGTTTGTTTCACGAGACGATAGATTAAGACTCACGCACTCACTCTGTCACTTTATCTCTCTTTTACGCTCTGTCTCGCTTTCTCTCCTCTCGCTCGCTCTCTATTTAAAGTGAAAATGTAATTTGTTTCAAAAAAATGTTTCTAAATAAATAAAGCTCTTCTGGGTTTTTTCTTCTTTTTTTCCTTCACATTCTTTAGTCCCATTAGGCGGAATATATGTCTTATACGCATTTGTCGTAATACGCAATTATTCTGATAAACCAGTGCTCCGGTTAACCAGACTGGACTTCCCAGTATTCCCAGTTCCCCAGTATTATTATGGTATTCCCGTTGGTTAGTTGTGACTCTTGCGTTCTCTTCCCAGGTCAAACAGTGACGGGCGAGTGTCAGGGCGAGATGCTGGACTACAGGCGCATGCTGATGGAGGATTACTCTCTGAGTCCCGAGATCGTCCTGCACTGCCGAGGGGAGATCGACACGCACTGCTCCGGCCTGCACCACAAGGGCCGCACCCTGCACTGCCTCATGAGGGTGTCCCGGGACAAGGGCGCATTAGAGACCCACTGTCAGAAAGCTGTGAGTCTAAACTAATCATCGCTAAAAGATCGCAATCTCAGCGGCGCGCGTCTGCGTCAGTATATATTGTACAGTGGTGGCCAAAAGTTTTGAGAATGACACAAATATTAGTTTTCACAAAGTTTGCTGCCAAACGGCTTTAAAATCTTTGTTTCATTTGTTTCTGGGGTGTACTGAAATAGAATTACAAGCGCTTTATATGTTTCAAAGGCTTTTTTTGACAATAACATACAAAGATTCAGTATTTGAAGTGTTGGCCCTTCTTTTTCTGGACCTCTGCATTTCGACTGGGCCGCTCTCAATCAACTTCTGGGCCAAATCCTGACTGATAGCAACCCATTCTTTCATAATCACTGCTTGGAGTTTGTCAGAATTAGTGGGTCTTTGTTTGTCCACTCGCCTCTTGAGGATTGACCACAAGTTCTCAATGGGATTAAGTTCTGGGGAGTTTCCAGGCCATGGACCCAAAATTTCAATGGTCTCAGGATGCTTTACTGTTGGCATGACACAGGACTGATGGTAGCGCTCACCTTTTCTCAGGACAAGCCTTTTTCCAGATGCCCCAAACAATCGGAAAGGGGCTTCATCGGTGAACACGACTTTGCCCCAGTCCTCAGCAGTACATTTGCCGTACATTTTGCAGAAGATCATTCTGTCTCTAATGTTTTTTTTAGAGACAAGTGGCTTCTTTGTTGCCCTTCTCGACACCAAGCCTTCCAAAAGTCTGTTTACTGTATAAGCGTTTATTAGCTCAATAACAGAAATAATGTAATGTACTTTAATTTATCCCTTTAACACAATAGAAGTTGTTGCAAAGTGCTGTACAGTAAGATAGATTAAAACATTTGTGATAAAACAGAATGTTATATAAGAAACAGCAGGTAATAAAAGACACATCAAGAGCAAAATCACACAAACTATTTGGAAAAACGGAAACATTAGGCAGGCAGCGACACAGCAGAAACACGATAACACTGGAAGAAGTAAGATTAAACTAAATACAGTACAATAATTTATATTACAACAAACAGAGACTACAAACCACGACCGGTTTAGGTTAGCTTAGCTTAGCGCAACCGGCTACAAACG
>MU204413.1:7901913-7911977 GCA_017309775.1 Paedocypris sp. Pulau Singkep
GTTACAACTTGAACACCAGAGTCAAACCCCATCAAATGGCTTAGTCTGCTGCACAGAGCAAAACAATACTGTTCTGATATCTACGTCTAACAAAAACCCAGCTCGGTCCGCTTTAGTCTGCAGTGAGCCGCAAAGGATTATGGGAGGTGTGGTTCCGATCGCTAGAATTGATCGTTTTTTAAATTTTGTAGTAAAATGACATTGAAGTGATGCTAATCACTAATTGGTTAAATTTGTTTAAAAAAAAAAAAAAGGAATGAATTGTGTTTTAAAGAGGATAATTAACGTAATTTAGCCAGAAAAAACTTTTTTTTAATTTAAATTTTGTGCCTGGAAAATCAGGGAGGTGCTTTTATTCACGTAAATATGGTAATACATTCGTAATATTGAGATTAAAATATATATTAATAAATTATTTATATTCATAATGTATTGTTGTGATTTTTTTTTTTTTTTTTTTTCATGTCATAAGTTTACACAGAAACAGTCATAATTATAAACAAACTTTTGAGAATTGTTTAGCAATATAAAACAGTGGTGAATTTTTTTTCTGCTCTGTGATTGGTTGACCAACATTTTAGAGTGTGTGTTTGGCCAGCTCCCTGTGACCCAGAAATGAAATAAGCAGCGCTGTGTGTGTATTGACATTAGATTCCCATGTTTCTGCCGGTTGCGTTGGTGTCTTCAGTGACAGAATCTTGAATTTAAAAAGAATGAAGTGGGTTTTTTTTCACCATCTGTTGTGGTTATTGAAACCGGAAGCAGTTATATAGGATAGTGGCCTTTTTTCTGAATGCGTTTGGGTTTTTATCAAACTTTAGTATCTGTGTGTCGTTATTTAACTATTTTTGGGGTTTTTTTCCCCTCTCCAATCTGTTGTTCTGTGTTGTTCTGTGTAGTTGTCTCGGGACTGTAAAACGGAGGTTCAGAGGATTCTCCACCAGAGGGCGCTGGATGTGAAGCTGGACCCAGAACTGCAGCAGCGATGCATGACGGACCTCGGGAAATGGTGCAGCGAAAAGACGGATCCCGGACAGGTCAGAGCGAATACGAATGTCTGGCCGACGATCGATCGTGTGGAAGTGAGATTTTCGCGCAAGAAAAATACATTTGTGTGACCGAAGTTCTTGATGTAATTTCAGGAGCTGGAATGTTTGCAAGACCACATGGAGGATCTGCTCTTGATCTGCAGGGACTTTGTCGGAAACATCACGGAATTGGAATCTGAGGTAAAAATAAAAAGATTTATGTTTATAAATCTCCATATCGATGTTTCTCCGCATAAATTAGCATATTTGTGCTTCTGCGTTGTGTCCTCTTTTTTTTCTTTAAATAATAGTTCCGGATGTGCTTTATTGGCTCAATAACAGGAATAAAGAAACATTGACGCAGTGACACTTAGTCATATTCATAGTAATAATCCTAGCAATTTTCTTAACACCAACGTCTAATGAATAAAAAGCAACAATCCTCTTACATTTAAACACGTGCGCATGGAGACAGTTAAAATTGTGAAAAGCGCCTTACAAATGCCCTGAACTTGGAAATCAGAACACCAAAAAAGTAAAGAGGTGCTTATTTTCGACTGTTATTTGGTTGTTTTTGTTTTGTTTTTTTTGTTGAAATACCAGGGTGTGATTTATATTTGCGTAAATGTGGTAGTTTGGTGTGACCAGAGCGTGTGCTGTTCTAGGACATTCAGATCGAGGCGCTGTTGATCCGAGCGTGTGAGCCTGTCATCCAGTCCTACTGCCACGTGAGTACATCGCCCCTCTCTTTTGTTTTTTTTCTTTGGTGTCCGCGGATCCTTAAGTCTTAAATTTCATAATATAAAAATAATGCCTTAAAAAGTATTAAATTGGGTTAAATTTACATTTCAACGGTCTAAAAAATGAAATGTAACCGACTTTGTAAAGGGGACTTTACTTTTTGTTTTGAAATGCATTTGAAATCTTTTCGTTTGTCACGCAGAACAAACTATTGTAGGTGGAACCATGTTCAACCAACTGTGTCCGCGGGGGTTTGTTAATACAGGTCTTAATTCAGGGTTTGCTACTTTACAAAAAATGTAACTACTTAATTTAGCTAAATTTAACAAAAACTGGTTACATAATCCTAATTTTGCTCCGTGGTTTAAACCAGTCAGAGGAAATGTTCAAAGTCTGCAAAAAAACATTTTAAACTTGCAAACCAGGTCTTAGATTTCATTTTGAATCATATTAAAAGGTCTTAAAAACTCTTAGATACCCTGCAGATACCCTGTTTTCACACCGTGTCGTGGGACTCATGCTCTGTTTTGTCGTTTAAGGAGGTGGCTGATAATCAGATTGACACGGGAGACCTGATGGAGTGTCTCGTCGCCAACAAGCACCAGAAGGAGATGAACGAGAAGTGTACTGTGGGAGTCACACACTTCCAGCTGGTACGGCTCATGCTCCACAGTCTTAACTGTCGTTTAACCACACAAAGAAAACCAATCAAATTACCGTACTTGTGCCAATATAAGCACCCCCAGTTTCCCTTTTTATTCTAGAAGCTCTGATGGGTGCTTATATGCGCAGATTTAAAATAGAAGCGCCCACTTTTCCATATTTCATATTTTCTTCTCGGGAGCGATCACAAAAATGTATAAAAATTCACACCTTTTTTCTTTCTTTAAATAATGATTCCGGAGGCAGACCCGTCATATATGACTTATTTGGCGCAATAATTGAAATAAAGAAGCGTTAGACACGATGAGACGCTTGGCAGTGGCGAAGCAACAATCTGCTCTTCTACTTCACATCACGTGCAACTGAATTTAAAATATGTAAACAAAATTTACCTGAATAGCAGGAAAACGAAACATTATCCACACAGCGACACTAAGCAGTGGCTAAAAAATTCTTTTGGTATTTAGCCAAAAGAACAAAAATCGAAGTTTTTAATATTGTAAACGAGTGTTTTTGTTTTTTTTGGGTGAATTTGTTGTGTACTGATGTTGTGCGTCTAACATACGGCACACGTGAATTACAACATATGAAACAAATTACAGACGCCAAAAAATTGCAAATTCTTGTAGAGACTCATTTTGTTTGTGTGAACAGCGTCATCACTTAACACTTTTTTTTTTTTCTCAGATTCAGATGAAGGATTTCCGTTTCTCATACAAGTTCAAAATGGCTTGCAAGGAGGACGTGCTGAAGCTCTGCCCTAACATCAAAAAGAAGTGAGGGAGAGCGTCATCACACACCGGCCTTCGTGGAAAGTGTTGGTCATCCGAGCTGATTGTGTGTGTGTGTGTGTGTGTGTGTGTGTGTGTTCAGGGTGGATGTCGTGATCTGTCTGAGCACCACCGTGAGAAACGACACCTTACAGGAAGTCAAAGAGCAGCGCGTCTCCATGAAGTGCCGCAAACAACTCAGAGTCGAGGAGCTGGAAATGGTCAGTTGTGTGTGTGTGTGTGTGTGTGTGTGTACGTGCCATGGTGTCACTTCCTGATTTTGTTTTTTGTTTTTTTTAGATCATCCAAAAATAAAAGAACACTCAAAAATGTATTGATGTATTCTATTGGATAAAAATAATCGCTTTAGATTTATATCACTATATAAGTCACTTTTGTATTTGTGGTTTTTAGCACTTGACACTGCTTTGATATATATATTTTACTATAAATATGTACTAGATTTAGTATACCAGTATGCGTTTCCGAGTAAGCGGATTATGAAGCAAAAAGTTCAAATGCAAACTTTATGAAACTTACATTAAAACAACTCGCTTTATTTTATTAACATATTTTCTTAACATTGTACCAATCATTAATATTAATCATCCATATTGATTAGTACAATTAACCAAAAATCTGTATAAAAAAACTATTTTCAATAATTGAAACAATACCCACAATAACTAGTAGAAAAAGTTGTAAATCTGTTCATCTGACTCTTAGTCTCTTGACAATACTATAATAAATTTTACTGGAATAATGAGATAATCAAAACAACAGCTCATACTTTTTCATGTCACAATTTGTCTCGTTCTTGTTTAATTCTCGTTTCGTTTTTTTACCTCTTTTCATCTTGCCACTCAGTTCTGGATTCAGTTGAAAATGAAGTTATTGTCGATTAAATTAGCATAAATATTATTGTAATATTGATCATATGGCCAGAATGATTGTAAAAGAATTATTTAACGTCTCCAGGTTGATGTTTACTTAATTAAACAATCTACGCAACAATTTTAAAAACAAAGATACAATACAGATGTTCAAACGTCAACCTCAGTAGCTTGAATGTTTCTTTGTCTTGATGTTAATTACAAGCGAAATAACAAAATATCTAATCAATACTTTATGCCCTGTAACTTTACTAATAGGGTTTTTGGTGTTATAAAGTTTTGGACATTTGGTCATGTTTTACCATTAAGCTATTCCAGTAACAGTTTGGTTCTGTAACTTTCCTCACTTTCCAGTTACCGTATTTTTTGGACTATATGGTGACTTTGTATTTTTTTTAATCAACTTATAGTCCAAAAAAGACTGGTGATGGAATGAGAAGCAGTTAAGCAGTGACGTTGATGTGTTTTTGTCCTGCAGTCCGAGGACATTCGCCTTGAGCCGGATCTGTACGAAAGCTGTCGGCAGGACATCAAGCAGCACTGTCAGAATGTGGTGTTTGGGAATGCCCAGGTAAATCCCACTCCACCCTCTTCCTGTCACGCTCCATCAGACGCTCAGTCGTCTTCTGATGTCTCAGGTCATCGAGTGCTTGAAGGACAACAAGAAGCTGCTGACCCAGCACTGCCATCAGAAGGTCTTCCGCCTGCAAGAAACCGAAATGATGGACCCAGAACTGGACTTCCAGCTCATGAGAGTCTGCAAGCAGATGATCCGGGTGCGGGACAATTTCAGTTTTATTTGTCATACACTGCAAAAAATACATATATATTTATGGATGAATACATATACAGTGGGTCCTCGACTTACGAATGGCTCTACTCTACGCTCTAAAAATCGTCTCTAGTTACAAAATTTGCTTCAAGAAACGACGGCGCTTACGAATGCCTTTACTAACGAAGGTTTTGAGTTAAGATGCTCGTCTTTGAGAAAAATCGTCTCTAGTTACAAAATGTGCTTCAAGAAACTAAAGGCCAATTAAGAAGACTGCGTTAACAAATCACTCTACTAACGAAAGTTTCTCGTTAAGAAGCACATCTTCGAGAAAAATCGAAGAAAAAAGAAAAAAAAAGGCCAAATGTTGTAGAGACAAGATTAAGCAAGTCTTTTTTTTTTTTTTTTTGTACTGCTGGCATGCACGGAGATGAAACATGAAAGAGTTCAGACGTGTTAAAAAAACAAAAAACGTTAAAAAAAAAAGTAGTGTTAAAAAACGTTGTTTAATCTTGGTAAATAAGCAGTTTCTCTTTTACACAAAGCCGGGTAGGTGCGAAAATGCTGCGTCCGATCTGCTCTGCCATTGGCTGTCTGCCAGCATCTTCCTGGCATCCCATTGGCTAAGAGAACGCTGCACAGTCCTCTCATTCCATAATTTCATAGTCTCAGGCTGGTGGAATCCAACATTGCACAGTGTTTTTCCTCAGTGTTTATTTATTAAAAATAATATTGTCCGAATAAGGGCATTTATAATATAAATGTGTTTCTTCTTACAAAATTCACTTTATGAAACATCTTTTGGAACTAATTACATTTGTAAGAAGAGGTACCACTGAATAAAAAGATTGTAAAAATAAAAAGATAAAAAAATTATAAATCTATAAAGCAAACAATACAGGGTTACAGTGTGCAACCAGCAGTTTACCAAACAGTGCTTGTAAAGACTACCAGAAAACTGTACTTGAGTAAAAGTATGGATACCTTACTGTAAAAATTACTCCTCCATTCCAAGTTAAAAGTCACCAATTCCAAGAAGATTTTAATAAAAGTCATAAGGTATCCAATTTTATAGGAACTTAAATATTTTACTTGTACTGAATTTAGGCTCAAAAAAGCATCCAGTACCTTCAACATGGACTCACCTGTTTTAACATGTACATTCCTCCTCCGGCAGCGTTTCTGCACCGAGACGGACGCAAAGAACATGCTGCAGTGTCTGAAACAGAACAAGAACAGCGAGCTGATGGATCCCAAGTGCAAGCAGATGATCACCAAGAGACAGATCACGCAGAACACGGGTGCTTCACCTAAACTAAACTCACATCACAAACACAACTGTGATATTAGTTGTCTGTTTTCACCGGGGAATCGTTCTCGTGCGTTCCAGATTACCGGCTGAACCCGGTCCTGAGGAAAGCCTGCAAGGCCGACATCCCCAAGTTCTGTCAGAACATTTTGACCAAGGCCAAAGACGACAATGAGCTGGAAGGGCAGGTCATATCGTGTCTGAAGATCAAATACGCTGACCAGGTGAGCGTCCCAGCTCGCGATCGGCCTTCAGTCAAAACGTTCCAACTCTGTCCAGTGTGTTAAAAAGAACAAGTGTGTCCAGCACAGTACATTTATATTAGGTTATACCGTGTGTCCAGCTCATATTGTGATTATTATTATACTGTACGTACCATTAGTTTAGAGCAGGGGTGTCAAACTCATCTTCACCGAGGGCCACAGAAACGTAATGTCTGTCCTCAAAGGGCCGGGTGTAACTTATAAATGTAACTACATAAACGCAAATGTAATGTAAGATTAATGTAAGATGTAAGACTACATGTTAAACAACTGTGAGACACCTGGCCATCCGGGTTTCTTACTTTTCTTACTTTAAATGTAGTTAAATTTCAAATGTTGCCTATAATGTTAGTAAGCTCTACTAAAATGTAAAGTCCTTTTTTTTCCACCAATACCACAAAACATTCCTCCAAAATGGAAACGTTTCATTTTGATTGAGTTTATGGATGGTTTTGATTATACATATTACCACAACTGTATGGATTTTTACGTTTCAGAAAGTGTAGGAACCCTGGAAACTAAATTTAAATGTTAAATGAATGTTAAATGAGTGTGTGTGTGTGTGTGTGTGTCCAGCGTCTCTCCTCGGACTGTGAGGACCAGATACGTGTGATCCTGCAGGAGGCCGCTCTAGATTACAGACTAGATCCGCAGCTTCAGCTCCAGTGCAGTGAGGAGGTCATATCTACCTTCTTATCTTTTGGTTTTTGACACGCATGATTTTTTTTCTCCTTAAACGAGCGTCTTTCTGTTTCAGATCCCTCGGCTGTGTGCGGAGGAAGTGGCGGCTCAGGAGCAGACCGGTCAAGTGGAGGAGTGCCTGAAGCTGAACTTACTGAAAATCTCCCACGAGGGCTGTAAAAAGGTCATTGTTGGAAACTCGTGTCTCTTTCCTGGTCTTCACGTTTCTCTTTATCATCTTTGTGAGATGCAAATACAGTGTTTATGCAAATGCACATCCCTTCTAAAACATGAGCTTTTTAAATTAGTAAAGAATGGGTGCTTATACAGTAGTACCTCTACTTACGAATTTATGCCAAAACAAGTTTCGTTTGGTGAAAATTTTGTAAATGGAGACACTATTACCATGTAAAAGCCCTAATCGGTTCCATGCCCTTCTAAATTCAGACTTTTTTTTTGTATAAAACGTTACTGTGTAAAACGGTTATAAAATACTAATAAAAAAACATGTTACATAACAATTATTGGGGAATAAATTTAAAATGATTTTATTCTTTTTTTTTTCCCCCCACAGTACTCGGTTTATTTGCCTTTCCGGTCGAGTTTTCCAGAAAGTTTTTTTTTCTTCTTTTTTTTGACGTGCTTGACAAATAAATAACTGTTTTTTTAATACACCCCTGACACTTAAGTGTTTCTTCTCCCTGCATGCTAACGGAAAGATAAAGACTTGCATTATCTTCTCGCCACAGCCTGTATAGTGAAACAATTTTGCAACGTGAGAGGTTTTTCGAAGACCTAAAAACTTTCGTGACTCGACTTTTGTAACTCGAGTAATTCGTAAGTAGAGTCATTCGTAAGTAGAGTCATTCGTTAGTTGATGCACCACTGTATTTGCGTAAGTACGGTATATCACAACTGCATGCGGGTACCTGCGGGAAAGTTAAAGGTTCCTTTGCTTTACGGTTTCTCGTTTGGTTCCTTTCCAGGAGGTTCTGAACATCCTGAAGGAAAGCAAGGCAGACATCTTTGTAGATCCCGTCCTCCACACCGCCTGTGCCCTGGACATCAAACACCAGTGCGCCGCCATCCCGCCCGGCCGAGGCAGACGTGAGTGCTTCCCTGCCCCGCCCCGCCCCGCTCTGGAGTGGCTGGGTGTGAACCTTCTGTCTTTGCAGAGATGTCCTGTCTGATGGAGGCTCTCCAGGACAAGCGTGTGCGCCTCCAGCCGGAGTGTAAGAAGAGGCTGCAGGACCGCATCGACATGTGGAGCTACGCTGCCAAGGTGTGTGTGTGTGTGTGTGTGTGTGATCGTTGTGCCTCACTTAGAAAACCACCAATCAAGCCATCAGGGATTGACAGACGTCTCCACCAATCACAACACACCTTAGGATCGCTATGGAATCAGATTAGTGGCGAAAATATCAAACGTACATTTCTATTAAACAAACGAAAATTCTTCACTTATACGTTTGGTTTTTTTTTTTTTTTTTTTTGCTTTCAGTCTTCATGTTTTCGTTTTTTTTTTTTTTTTCTCTTTGGACTTCTGGCACTAGCTTCTCGTGATTGGCTGGTGAGAATGTGATTGGCAGCTCTGTGACTAGGAAGTGTGGAAGGAGTTTAGTTGCGGGTTTGATGGTTAAATTGGCACAACTTTGACCGTCTCGCTCATTGCTCTAGTGGTGAAAGGAGGAATTACAGTCTGAAAGTGTGTTTATTTATTTATTAAATATTTTTTCCCGACACGCTTGCGAGCCATAAATATCACATTACAAGAACTGTTCACACAGCGTTATCAAAATACCGGAATGTTCTTTGAGATCATTAACTGGCCAGAACCAATTTGCCCGTATTTTTTTAAAAAGTGTCTGTTCACACAGTAAGGTCTGTATGTGGTCTGTCATAAAATGCAAAACAATTAAGCAAGAATAAAAAAAGCAAAAATTATGAAGATACAGAAAATTACAAAATGATATTGTAAATATAAAGATGAACAAAAAGATTCAAGTGAAATGTCAAAATAGTAAGTCAGTGCTCTGAGATTGAAACCTAGTGCCCCAAACAGGGCTAACGCTGCCCACTGCTCCGGGTTCGATGGTTAAATTGGCACAATTTTGACCGTCTCGCTCACTGCTCTAGTGGTGAAAGGAGGAATTACAGTCTAAACATGTGTTTTTTTTTTTTTCTGACACGGAATTTACCGGTAAGGTCTGTATGTGGTCCGTATATAAAGATGAAATATAAAATACAAGGGGCAGAAAAACAAAAATTATGAGGATGAAAGTACAGAAAAATACTAAACAAAAATACCTAAAAATAAAGATTAAAAAAAAAGACGAGTAAAATGCAAGTGAAATACAAAAAATAGTGAGTGGGTGCTGTGAGATTAACGCTGCCCACTGCTCCAGGTCCGATGGCTCTCGTGTCTTCTCAGGTGGCCCCAGCAGAAGGATTCTCCGACCTGGCCAGTCAGGTGTTCTCCTCGCCAGCCAAGACCTACATCCTGAGCATGCTGGCCATGTGCGTGGCCCTGCTCTTCCTCTTCGGCCTGCTGTGCGGCCGCATCACCAAGCGCGTGACACAGGAGCTGAAGAACAGGTAGTTCCTCCATCCCCGTCCTGGGACGAAGAGGCTTTGGACTTTGGCACTGCCCGATGCCACCGTGGGACCCCGGTTGATCACACACTGATTTGTTTTCTGGACTCTGGAAAGAAGAGTTTTTTTTTTTTACGTTTTGTTCAGATTTATTTTGGTTTCTGTTCCCGCATGCGTCGGTCCGTTCTACCGGCTTCCAGAACCTTCTGCTTTCTTCAGCTCACCGGAACTTATTTATTGTCGATGCGTGGGATTCGGGCGACACCGATGGAATGATTGTGCCTTTCGGAGACGCCTCTCTTCCGGGCTTTTGGGTCTTTCGTGGGTCACTTACTATCGTTTTTTTTTTTTT